>OY743145.1:31690479-32015479 GCA_963555695.1 Dasypolia templi | reverse complement strand
GGAGCGGCTGCGCAAGGCGAGGGACCAAAAGGTGGTGGTCGGCTTTAGGACCAAGGAGGAGCTAACCAGGGTGACCGAAAGAATACGGAAAGCTGGCAACCTAGTGGTCGAGGAGATGAGAAATAAGGACCCGCTCATCATAGTCAAAGACGTTCTGTCCTGTCACACGGATGTGGAGGTTATACAGGCCCTTAAAAGGCAAAACACCCATCTAGTCGGGGACATACCTGCGGAGGAGTGGAGGTTGGGGGTGAAGTACCGTCGAAGGACGAGGAACCCCCACATGTGCCACGTCATCTTGCAGGTGTCCCCTACAGTATGGCAGAGGCTGACAACGGCGGGTCGCGTGCACATCGACCTACAGCGAGTGCGAGTGCAGGACCAGTCACCACTGGTGCAGTGCACTCGCTGTCTGTGCTTTGGCCACAGCCGGAAACTGTGCACGCAGCCCGCCGACCTCTGCATCCACTGCGGAGACCCCCACATGCGTGCTGACTGCCCGTTGCGTCTGGCAGCGGAGGCGCCGAGTTGTCACAACTGCCTGATATCCAAAATGGAGAAGACCGACCACAACGCCTTCGACAGCGTGTGCCCCATACGCATCAAATGGGACGCGTTAGCACGCCTGTCGGTGGCTTACTGCTAAGGTGCAGCCAATGTTTTCCGGAACTGAGATGTTTGACCACAGCGGTATTGTTTCGAAATTCATAATTATATCAAAAATAACTGAAACTAAAAAACATGCGAATTGGAGCCAATTTAATGACAAATTGACCCAATTAAATGCAAACACAGAATTAAACTCTTTAGGATTTAAAATTATTATTAATATAGTAGATTCAGCAAGTAGCATAAACAAACATATTCTTACAGATACCAATACCAGAAATAGATGCAAACTTACGTTACCGTTGTGGTCAAATAAGCAGGACAGACTAAAAGAACAAATTTTAATTATTTTATTTAAAATAGCAGCAGTATGTCTGCCAAAATGGACAAAAACTAAACTAGGACAAACATATTGCACTAAATTGGAAGTTAACATTTATCGTAAAATAAGGAATAATAACATAAAATATATGAATTAAAAATAATGACTATATGATATATTGCATATATTAGCATAGCCATATTATAAATAATGAAAAGGTTAGTTATAGACTCAGAAATATTTTTGGTATAAGCATATGAAGACTCCTAAAACACATAAATAATAATAATACTGATGAAAATAGCTATTAGGTATGTACTCGTAAGAGGTTACGCTGCACAGATACATAAATGTTTTAAATGATATATAAGATATATAATAAAAGTAGATGACGGAAGACGACTGTTGCCAGAAACTCTCCATTTCCTGAAATGTGATAACAGGTATATGATAAATAAGAAAATGACTGAAAAATCAGAACTATCGTCAAACAAGGTCTCTGATCACGTCAGAGGGACACTGAGCAAAGGCAGGAGTGTGGTTTTAGCCGGTAAGAGTCCGGCACTGCCCAGACTGACTCATAAGTGAGGCAGTCTGGGCGTCCATGAGGATTTCCCACTCCTGACCAAAAAAAAAAAAAAAAAAAAAACCTAACCTAACCTAACCTAACCTAACCTAACCTAACCTAACCTAACCTAACCTAACCGTTCGTTATAACTTTGCATCCAGGTGACGCATTTTGAAGCTGTTTTCAGCGTTTTTGATCTTAACTAGGCTCCGTCCTACTATCTGACCGTTTTAAATTGACCTAGACGCGAAAAAATTTTTTCGTTCAACACTTGTAAAAATTTTAACAATATTTTTCTTCAAGAAAAACTAATTAAATTTTTATTTCAACATTTTCATCACAATCTACTCTGGTCTTAATTTTAATAGCTACTTACCTGCCTTACCTGTATTCTGGTGCGCGTTCCGCGTATTAGAGTCCTGTTTGGTAGTCGTAATTCCAGGTTTTCACTCATTTTTCAGTCGAAAAACACGTTTTTTGACCAAATTTCAAAATTTTTGTTCAGGAAAAATTTCAGTTACATCACAGATAGCTAGCTCGCGCGGAGACGCGTCTTTTGACACCTCGCGCGTGCGCCTAGCTCATATAGAACATCAAAAAATTGCCCCCCCACCCTCCCTGTCCTCACTGGCCAGGTAAACTTTACATTTTTGCCAAAAAATCTGTTGAAATTTTTATCTCTTTTAGCTACATTTATACCTTTTGTTAATCAAACGTAGGATAATTAACAGTATTTAAGACGTATTAGCGCCCCCTGAACGCATTTAATTTAAAAATAGTTTATTTTAACTGACCCGACCGAGTCTTTGCTATAACAAGGCTCGTATTTTACACATTTATTATATTACTGACTGATCCCCCCTTTACAGGGATTTAGTAACGATTCTCGTGTCCCCTGACAACTGAGTCGCTCCGCAGTCTCTTTACTGTGACAATACCAAAATGTTTGGACATAGAACACCAGTTATCAAGACAAAGGTTTCTGAGGAGCGTTCGGAAACGGGGAGGCCACCTCTTGAACAGGCTGGTCCGTCGGTTAGGCGTAGTATTGGGGAGTGGGAGGCCGACAGACCGAAATCTGGACAGCCTCTTAAAACACCAACGCCTCCGAAGAAGTCGACACTGTCTTCCCCCCCTAAACTTAGGTCCAAAGCAACAGTTGCCCATCCGAACAAGTTGGATGGACCGAAGCAGCCGGAGGAAACTGAGAAGAGCTCGCTGCAGGAAGCGCAACCCGTGAGGTACCTAAACCGAACCACGGAGGCAAAGGCGTGTCTGCAAAAGGCAAAAATGCAACTGCTAAGCTCAAGAAACCTCAAGAAAGAAATCAAAGACGAAATTACGAAAGCGGTCGAGAGGCTCTACCAGCTGGTTAAAGAAGCAGAAATTGAAAAAGGAGGAGCCCACTCTGCTCAAGTTGTAGAAAAAGTGGAGACCTATAAGATGCCTAAGCCGACCACAGAAGAACCGACAGAGCTTATGAAGAACCTTATGGAAGGCCTCCAACAGCACAAGCTGGCGCTGCAGGAGTGCCAACAACATACCCATGCTCTGTCGGAGCAACTCCAGCTGGCCCCTCGCCACGTCACAGGCCAAGGCCCGACTTTCGCGGAGATCGTCGCCGGCCCAAAGCAGAACATCCAAGAGCCTCTTCACTCGGTAGTTGTATCATCTGTGAATGATCAGGACACCAGTGAAGAGGTTATTGAGAAGCTCAGGTCGGCGGTCGATGCCAGAAATGAGGGCACTAGAGTGGAGCGGCTGCGCAAGGTAAGGGATCAAAAGGTGGTGGTCGGCTTTAAGACGAAGGAAGAAATGACAAAGGTGACCGAACGGATACGGAAAGGCGGCAACCTAGTGGTGGAAGAAATAAAAAATAAGGACCCACTTATCATCGTCAAGGACGTCCTTTCTTGCCACACAGATGTGGAGTTTATCCAGGCCCTTCAAAGGCAAAACACCCACCTAGTCGGGGACATACCAGCGGAGGAATTGAGGTTGGGGGTGAAGTACCGTCGAAGGACGAGGAACCCCCACATGTGCCACGTCATCCTGCAGGTGTCCCCTACGGTGTGGCAGAGGCTGACTTTGGCGGGTCGAGTGCACATCGACTTACAGCGAGTGCGAGTGCAGGACCAGTCACCACTGGTGCAGTGCACTCGCTGTCTGTGCTTTGGCCACAGCCGGAAACTGTGCACGCGGCCCGCTGACCTCTGCATCCACTGCGGAGACCCCCACATGCGTGCTGATTGCCCGTTACGTCTGGCAGCGGAAGCGCCGATTTGTCACAACTGCCGGACAGCCAAAATGGATAAGACCGATCACAACGCCTTCGAAAGCGTGTGCCCCATACGCATTAAATGGGACGCGTTAGCACGCCTGTCGGTGGCGTATTGCTAAGGTGCAGCCAATGTTTCCCGGATCTAAGACGTTTGACCACCGCGGTATTGTTTCTAAATTCATCAAATCAACAAGAACGGACACCACAAAACACGCGAATTGGAACCAATTTTATGAGAAATTGGCCCAATTGAAAATAGACATTAAATTAAACTCAGTAGGATTTAAAATAATTATTTATATAATAGACTCAGCAAGTATAAAAAATAACATCATTACAGATACCAAAACCGGAACAACATACAAACTTACGTTAACGTGGTGGTCAAATAAGCAGGACAGACAAAAAGAACTAATTGTTTTTAAAATCGCAGCAGTGAGTCTGCCAGAATGGACAAAAACTAAACTGGGACAAACATACTATATTAAACTAGAAGTGAATTTTGAACATAAAAGATGAAAATAAAAAATATGACTATATGATATATTGTATATATATTAGAATAGCCATAATATAAATATTGTAAAGATTAGTTATAGTTTCATTAATCAAAAAAAAAATCCAAAATTAATACAGATTTATAGAGTTAGTAGATATGTACTCGTGAGAGGTTAGCTTGAAAAGAAACGCTGCACATATATACATAAATGTTATTTAAGGAAAAGCATATAAAGAGAGATAACTGCTTCCACAAATTCTCCATTTCCTGAAATGGGATAGCGGGTATAATAAATTGATAAAATAAATAAACGACGACAAAATCAGAACCATTGCAAAACAAGGTCTCTGATCATGTCAGAGGGACACTGAGCAAAGGCAGGAGTGGGTTTTAGCCGGTAAGAGTCCGGCACTGCCCAGACTGGCTCACAAGTGAGGCAGTCTGGGCGTCCATGAGGATTTCCCACTCCTGCCAAAACAAAAAAAAAAAAAAAAAAAAAACCTAACCTAACCTAACCTAACCTAACCTAACCTAACCCATAACTTTGCATCCAGGTGACGCATTTTGAAGCTGTTTTCAGCGTTTTTGATCTTAACTAGGCTCTGTCCTACTATCTGACTGTTTTAAATTGACTTAGACGCGAAAAAATTTTTTCGTTCATCGACTTGTAAAATTTTAACAATATTTTTCTTCACGAAAAACTAAATTAAATTTTTATCTCAAAATTTTCTTCTAAATCCACAGCTGGCAAAAGAGGCAGAAAAGGGCAAGGGTGAACACAACCAACAGAGGGTGGATGTGGGTCATAAGGACAAAGGAAAGGGAGATGAAATAGAGAGCATCACCTGGTTGCGCTCTGCACTAGAAGAGCAAGCTCAAATAGTGAAGGAGGGCAACCAGATGATAAAGGAACTAAAAGAGGCAATGCGAGAGCAAAAAGAAGCACAGGAGTCTCGAGACAAGGAGCGGCACAATGACGTAGAGGTGCTGAAGGAGATCCAGAAGCTCGGTGAAACCACTAAGGAAATGGGAAAAATGGTCACCGAATTGAAGGAGAAAACTCCTACTTATGCGGAGGCCCTGACCGCACCCCATAACACCTGGGGTCAGCGACAAAAGCACTCAGTCATTGTGTCGTCCGACGTCGCAATGGACACCAGTGCGGAGGTAGTGGGTAGGGTGAGGGAGGTGTTGGACGCGAGGAGGAGTGGCCTTCAAATAGAGAGGGTGAGAAAAATCAAGGACCAGAGGGTCCTATTAAGTTTTAATAACCGAGAGGAGATGGCAAGAACAACCGCCCATCTCAAGAAAGACGTACATTTAACGGTGGAAGAGGCAAAAAATCGGAACCCACTAGTAATAATTAAGGACCTCCTGGCGTACAATAGCGATGAGGACATATACAACGCATTGAAGGTCCAAAACGCCCGCCTATTTGAGGGCCTGTCGGCCGAGGAAGCGACCGCAGTGGTAAAATACCGGAGGAGGGCACGGAACCCTCTGGAGAACCATGTCGTCCTCCAGGTGACGCCAAAGCTATGGCAGAAGCTAACCACGGCCGGCAGGATCTTCATTGACCTACAAAGTGTCAGAGTCCAGGACCAAACTCCCCTCATACAGTGTACGAAGTGCCTGGCGTACGGACATGGTCGGAAATTGTGCACGGAGCCCGCAGACCTCTGCAACTATTGCGGGGGTCCTCATCTGAAGGCCGAATGCACCGTGCTGGCCACAGGAGATAGGCCAACATGCAAAAATTGTATCCGGGAAAAACACGACAACACAGGCCACAACGTTTACAACCAAGAGTGCCCGGTAAGAAGAAAATGGGAAGCACTGGCGAGATCGGCAATAGCCTATTGCTGAGGTGGTGTTAAGGGTAACAGGCAATATATCTCTTACTACAGTCACATACGCGGCCGGAGCCTGGGCTCCCGCTATGAAAAAGCTGGGGATACGAAGGAAGCTGGGCTCTGTCCAACGGGGATCCGTTCAGCCTGCCAAGCGAAGGGCCCTGGAGTTAATATGCCTGGCAGACAAACAGCTTGTGGACAGTTTGATGGTGCAGACAGTGCGAATAATCACTGACGGCAGCAAGACTGAGGGGAAAGTCGGAGCAGCATTATCCTTAAGGGATAATGTAGGTGAAATCTGGAAACTCAGTCTCAGCCTCGCCGCGTACTGCACTGTCTGCCAGGCAAAACTACAGGCCATTTGCAAGGCAATGGACGTGATCTTCCAACGCAAAGAGACGAGCTACGACCTGAACGGCGGCTCAATGTTAGCATTGCAGACGCCGGCAGACCGTGGCTCTCTCCATCCTCTGGCGGTCCGCGCGCGAGCCAATCTGGTTCTGGCGTTGGACCAAAGCAAAGATGTCTCCTTGTCTTGGTTCAAAGCCCATGCGGGCTTGCCGGGGAATGCGTGTGCTGACGGGCTTAGCTGCCCTCCGTATTGTGGAACAGGTGAGGCCACTAGCGTAAACACACACGTTCTGACGGGAAACGGTGGGCTCTCGGAATACTCGAATCGCTCCGGGTACAAAGGGAGCCCATCGTGTATCTGTCGGACAGACAAACACAAAACTGAACAATACATTCCAACCAACTGCCCCGAATATGCAATAGTCCAAACTCTCCCAAACCTTATGTTAAATAAAAGGAGTAGAAAAGGGCGCGGAGTATGTAATAGACGTAGCCAAGGCTGTCATAAGTAGAAACAAAACATTCGTATAATAGAGAAATATGCTAAACATATATTAGCAAAATATTTTCGCTAGCATATAATGGATAAATAGTATAACAAGATAAGAAGGCACAAATAAAATACCAGCTTAGGCTGAGAGAATATACTCTGTAACCTGCTTATAAATTAATGTGTATGTTAAATATGGTGTTTATAATAGCAATAGATATAGGAATAAATTGTTATCTTGTATAAAATAGTAGTTATAAGATATATGCTGAACATATATTAGTAAAATATATTCGCCAGCATAAAACAGATAAATAGTTTAACAAAATAGGAAGGCACAAATAAAATATAAATATCAGGCTAAGAAAAAATACCCTGTACCCTATCGATAAATAAATGTATGTGTTTAAATATAGTGTTTGAAATAGTAATAGATATATAATGAAGTGTAATATTGTGTGTAAAATAGTGTTAAACATAAAATGTAACTAGTATAGGAAACATGTAATCCACATAGAATAAGTTGCAAGTACAAAATAAGTTAATGTATATTGTAAAACTGTAGAAAATAAGATGTATAATTAGGAAAAACTTTAATAAAGAGAATGTTACATTAAATAAAGAAATCCCTGAAGCATGTCCCACTCCATGACAATGAAGGTCCCTAATCATGTTAGGGGTTAGCTCGCGGGCCGGGCCTTGCGCCCGGACAGGAAAAATAAAAAAAAAAAAAAAAAAAAACCTAACCTAACCTAACCTAACCTTTTTTTTTTTTTTTTTTTTTTTTTTTTTTTTTTTTTTTCCCGGGGTGGAAAATCCTCATGGATGTCCTCCGCCCTGGGGCGGGCGGAGGGGTCTGTCAGACTCTTACTGACTAAAAACCACCCCGGTGTTCCATCTCACACCTACGCCGGGGTCGCGGGAACACATTATTCTTCCACAACCCCGGCTGGTGCCGGCCCGCTTGCGCGGGCCCCGTCTCGGGCGGGGGGAGTGAGGTGTACTCCCCCCGCAACGTCTGTGAGCGGCGCACGCGGAACACTACGCGCGCCGCCTTCTCGGGTCCTGATGTTGGGGGGTGACGGATGTCCCCGAATCCGTCGCCCCTGGACCCATTTAGGGGGGCCGGAAGAGGGCGTTGTCCGCCCTCCTCCGACGCCCGGTGCGTCTGCTGCGGGCCGGGTCGAGAGTCGAGATCTCTCTCTCCCTTTCCGCAGCCTCCTTCTGCGAGATGACCGTTTCGCAAAAGGAGACCACTGCGTCCCAGGACTCTGCGCCGCCGACCATCGCGTTCACGACGGCCGGCAGCGACAGGTCGTTGCCTACTTCGGTGATGAGGGCACGGCGCGGCTCCTCCCAAGCGGCACACTCTGCCAGCGTGTGCCACGCCGTGTCCTCCCGGCAGTCGACGCAGTGGTGACACCGGGCGTCCGGCTCCCTGTTTATGCGACCCAGGTACTTCCCGAAGCAACCATGCCCCGAGAGCACCTGCGTCGCCCGAAACGTCAGGGAGCCGTGCCTTCTCCCGAGCCAGCGGTCGAGCACTGGCCGGATCGCCTCAATGGTGCTGAGGCCGGCGGTAGGGCGTGACAGCCTCACCCGCCATTCCGCCACCAGGACCTCGCGGAGCTGCAACCGATGCTGCTCGATTTGTTGCTGCATCGGTCGCTCGCCCCGCTCCCGCGCTGCCTCGCGCCACCGGTACAGTGACGCGAGCACCTTCGCCAACCTAACCTTTTTTTTTTTTTTTTTTTTTTTGTTCCCGGGGTGGAAAATCCTCATGGATGTCCTCCGCCCTGGGGCGGGCGGAGGGGTCTGTCAGACTCTTACTGACTAAAAACCACCCCGGTGTTCCATCTCACACCTACGCCGGGGTCGCGGGAACACATTATTCTTCCACAACCCCGGCTGGTGCCGGCCCGCTTGCGCGGGCCCCGTCTCGGGCGGGGGGAGTGAGGTGTACTCCCCCCGCAACGTCTGTGAGCGGCGCACGCGGAACACTACGCGCGCCGCCTTCTCGGGTCCTGATGTTGGGGGGCGACGGATGTCCCCGAATCCGTCGCCCCTGGACCCATTTAGGGGGGCCGGAAGAGGGCGTTGTCCGCCCTCCTCCGACGCCCGGTGCGTCTGCTGCGGGCCGGGTCGAGAGTCGAGATCTCTCTCTCCCTTTCCGCAGCCTCCTTCTGCGAGATGACCGTTTCGCAAAAGGAGACCACTGCGTCCCAGGACTCTGCGCCGCCGACCATCGCGTTCACGACGGCCGGCAGCGACAGGTCGTTGCCTACTTCGGTGATGAGGGCACGGCGCGGCTCCTCCCAAGCGGCACACTCTGCCAGCGTGTGCCGCGCCGTGTCCTCCCGGCAGTCGACGCAGTGGTGACACCGGGCGTCCGGCTCCCTGTTAATGCGACACAGGTACTTCCCGAAGCAACCATGCCCCGAGAGCACCTGCGTCGCCCGAAACGTCAGGGAGCCGTGCCTTCTCCCGAGCCAGCGGTCGAGCACTGGCCGGATCGCCTCGATGGTGCTGAGGCCGGCGGTAGGGCGTGACAGCCTCACCCGCCATTCCGCCACCAGGACCTCGCGGAGCTGCAACCGATGCTGCTCGATTTGTTGCTGCATCGGTCGCTCGCCCCGCTCCCGCGCTGCCTCGCGCCACCGGTACAGTGACGCGAGCACCTTAGCCTCCAGGTCCCAGGGCGGTGATCCGGCCAGTACACAACCCGCCTCGAAGGAGATCGTGCGATACCCCCGAATGACTCTGACGGCCATCGCCCGCTGCGGCTTGCGCAGGACAGCTATGCTGCCGGCCGTCAGGTCAGACGCCCAGATCGGCGCTCCGTAGAGCGCCATGGATCGCACGATCCCCATATAGAGCCGCCTACAGGCGGCGCTCGGGCCCCCCAGATTGGGAAGCAGCGTTGCCAGCGCCCCGGCCGCGCCCAACAACTTGGGCGCCAGCCGCCGGAAGTGGGGTCCGAAGTCCCACCGGCTGTCGAGCACCAATCCCAGATATTTCATGGTGGGCTCGACAGCGATCCGGACCCCCCCGACCACAATGTGTGATCCGGCCGGCGGCGCCCGCCGGGGGCCATGAAACACCATGGCCTCCGACTTGTTGAGGGCCACCTCCAGGCCGAGGCGCCGTATGCGGCTCACCGTGAGTGAGACCGCCGCCGTCGCGAGCAACGCTGCCTCCCTGTGCGAACTCCCCCGGGCCGTGACCAGCGTGTCGTCCGCGTAACACGTCAGGTCCGCGCCCGGCGGGAGCTCGCCCCTCAGCACCCAGTCGTACCCGATGTTCCACAGGAGCGGTCCCACGACCGATCCCTGTGGAACACCGCACGACACTTGGCGCTGGTTTCCGCCATCTCGTCCCATGTAGGTGACACACCTCCCCGCCAGATAAGCCCCAACGATGCGGCGGAGGTAGAGAGGCACCCGATGATAACGTAGTGCCTCCCGTATGCAGCTCCAGGGCAGGGTGTTGAAGGCGTTGGAGATGTCCAAGGACACCGCCACCACCACCCCGCCCCGGGACACTGTTTCCTCCGCCAGGACTCTCACCCTCGACACAGCGTGGATGGTAGAGCGCCCATGCCGAAAGCCGAACTGGCTCTCGTCCAGGTCCGGCCCCTCTCTGCACAAGTGGCCGACGAGGCGGGCTGCGAGTATGCGCTCGAACAGCTTGCCCACCTCGTCAAGCAGCACTATGGGCCGGTACGCAGACGGCGAGTCGGCAGGGCGCCCCGCCTTCCTGAGCAGGACCAGACGTCCAATCTTCCACAGACTGGGAAACTGGCCCCGCTCAAGGCACGCCGTGTAGAGTCCTCTCAGTTGGGGCTCCAACTCCTTCAGAGAGAGGGCCAAAGCCAGGCCGTGAATTCCGTCGGGCCCCGGAGCCACGTTCTTGGCCCGGAGCCGCATCACGGCCGCCCTCATCTCTGCCTGTGTCACCTCTGGGACGCTGATGGCGTTCTCCTCCTCCTCCTCTGCAGACTCTGCGGCTGCGGGCAAAGCCATCGGCGGCGGAATATGCTCCGCTCTCACCGGGAAGAGGGCTGCTACCACTTCCTCCAGCAGCTCGGGTTGGAGACTCTCCGTAAGTGGGGGCGCCGCGGCTCGAAGTTGCCCTCGAACCGCTTTATACGGGCGCCCCCACGGATCCCCGTCCAGAGTCTCCAACATCCTCTCCCGGGATCGCGTCCTCGCCTCGTCGATGGCCAGCCACAGAGTCTGCTTTGCCGCGCGGTACACCTCGTACAGCGCGGCCTCCTCCTCGGGTACCCGACGACGTCTCCTCCGGTAGCGGGTGTACCGGCGTCTCACCGCCACGCATGCGACGCGCAGCTGCGCGATCTCGGCGGACCACCAGTACACCTGGCGCCTTGCACCCTGTGCGTGGGCGCGGGGCATGGACGCGTCGCATATCTGCGTCATTGCCCCGCGGAACCACAGCGCCTCCAGCTCGACGTCATCGGGTCCGGTCGTTGCCGACCCCCGGAACCAGGCCTGAGCAATGGCTGCCTCCTCGAGAAGCTCCCTGTCGATGCGCTTACGCGCCCAGCGCGGGCCGTCCGAACGCGGGACTGATGTCCTGCGGCCGCCAGCGGTCTGGGCGGAGACGTCGAATCGGATATATCGGTGATCCGACAACGTCTCCACCTCCGCGGCGACACGCCAGTCGCGGACACGGCTCGCGACAGCAGGGCTTGCGAACGACACGTCCACTATGGACCCGCCCCGCTGCCGCACGCACGTGTGGACCGAGCCCCGGTTCAGGACGACCAGGCCAGTCGTGATCGCCCACTCCTCCAATGCCTCACCCTTAGCATCGGTCACCGGGGATCCCCACGCCGCAGACTTGGCGTTGAGATCCCCGAGTAACAGCACCGGGCGAGGATGGAGCTGGCCCACGACGGCACCCAACTCGACAAGGAACCTCTCGAAGTCGGCGAGACTCTTGTTGGGCGAAAAATACGCCCCAACGACGCCAACGCCATCTGCGAGGGCGGCTACCCAGCCGTGCCCCCGAGACGGGCTGACGAGAGCCCCGCCAATGATGGCCACCAAACCGTCCAGGTCTCCCACCCAGTTATCCCTGGGTGGGACCCAGTACGGCTCGGCGACCACGGCCACGTGAATCGACCACTCTGCCATGCTCTGGAGCAAGAGATCCTGAGCTCTGGCAGAGTGGTTGATGTTGCCCTGGAGGAGACGGAACAGCGCCATTTATGCGCAGTCCATCCCCCCCTCTGTTCCGTTCTTAGGCCGGGAGTCGGCCGAAGAGGAGCCCTTCTGGCCCCTTCCCCTCCTTCTGTTGGCGGGCACGCCACAGGCTTTCGCCCCCCATTTGTGCCCGGCGGGCCTCCCTGCAGCCGTGCAGAGGCTGCAGTTTGGCGCCGCGGAACACTGGGCCGCCTTGTGGCCGGGCTGGCCGCAGCGATAACATTCATCGCTGCGGTCCGTTTCGGCGGTGCACCGGCACCTGACATGGCCGACGTCCAGGCACCGGTAGCACCGCATGGCCCTGGGCTGCAGCAGTTTGACTCTCGCTGCAACCCATCCCACCAACAGACGCCCAGCGTCGGCCACCTTGTTCGCCGCCGCCACCGGGCACCTAACCCAAATCGAGCCGAGCCCGGAGGCGTCGGCGCGGATTTCGCCCGCCCGCACGTCGTCGGGCGGGCATCCACCGACACGGGCAATGGCCGCCACGACCTCAGTCGGGGTCGTCGAATCATCCAGGCCGTCGACTCGCAGCTCCGCGGTCTTCATCGGCCTGGTAATCCGAACGTCCTCCGGGCTGAGGACCTCCTTCAATTTGGCGGCCAGAATGTCCGCCCTTTCGCGGCTGGAGGCACCGGACACCTCGAGCAGCCGCGCCCCCGTTACCGCCGGCCTCAATCTGAAGCCGGACGGTGTCCCAAGATCGGGGAACGCGACCTTGCTCTTCGCTTCTTGGAGGACCGCCGCGTAGGTGACGCCCCTCTCAGCGGCTCCGGACTGCAGTGTGATCACCACAGCCGCGGAGCGTGGGGCCCTACGCCGTCCTCGCGACTTCTTTTTTTTTGGCGTCTTGGCCGGTGCCGGTGCTCCGTCGGCGTTCTTGCCGCTGTTCTTCTTCTTTTTTTTCTTTTTTTTCCCCACCGTCGTCCACCCCCCGGCATCCTGGGTGGGAGGTGAGGTGGGAGGTGGTGCGGTCGCCGGAGGTGCGGTAGGCGCGGTCGGCGGAGGTGCTGTGGCCGAAGGCGCGGTCGCCGGAGGTGGCGCGGGCAAAGCCCCTGTCGGCTTCCTGGGCCCCTGCGTGGGATTTTTGGGCCCCTGCGCGGGCTTTCTGGCCCCCCACGCGGAGTTCGTCCCGGCGGCGGCCTCCTCCGCTCTCCTCCTATCCGCCGCAAGCGGGGGTCGAAGGGTCGCAGCCGGTGGGAGTCGCGCCTCCAACGCCTCCAACCGGGCGTTCACCATTCCGCCGCACTGAATCATGCAGATGCGGGCGATCTTTTCGATCTCCGCATCCGCACGCGCAGGCGACGGCCGGACCGCCGGCGGGATCGTGACGGGAGTGACGCCGGGGGCGGCGGGAGCCGCCCTCTGGGCAGCAAATTGCCGCTCGAGCTCCTCGAGCTTGGATCGGAGACGGTCATTCTCCTCCCAGAGCCTCGCCGTCTCGTCCGTGCTGGTGCGGTTCACGAGGAGCTCGACCGCCTCCTTGATCCCGTCCACCGCCTCCTTTAGGGCACGAACATAAGTCCCCCTCAGGTTGCCGGACTTGGTGGCAACCGTCATGACGACCCCCACGCTGTCCAGCACCTGGCTACTGAGCGCCAATCCGGTTACGCTCCCTCCGGCTGCCATCCGGGCTGCGCGTCTCTCCCGGTTCTGGCTGGCCATTTCCGCCACCACGTCGGCTGCGGCAGCCTTCCGCTGTGCCCTTTTGGCAGCGTTTGCCTCCGCCCTGTTGGAGCATAGGCCTAAGCCCATGCTCACGGGGTCCTCCCTCCCCAGCTCGGCGTCGCTCCCCGCGCTCTCCGACGGAGCTGGCGAAGGAGGCGGTGACGGAGCCGGCGATGAAGCCTGCGATGGGACCGGCGTAGCAGGGCGCGTGAAGCGGCCCAACGGGTCACGCCCCGACTTTGCAGCCGCACGACCCCGGCCACCCATCACCTTGGGCGCTTTTGGCGCCGGCAACATCTCTTCGTCCGTCTTTCTCTTAAGCAGCGCCTTGCCGCGCCTGCTCAGGTCCGGATCCGACCTGCTGTGGTCCCCGGAGGGACCGGAGCCTCCTCGGCTCTGGTTGCCATCGTAGGTGGCAAATGGGTCTATCACCACGCGCGGGAGCTTCAAAAGAAGCTCCGTTTCTCGCTGGTGACCGGTAGCCGTCACTCGAGGGCCCACCAAACCATCGCTTAGCGGGTCCCCGAATGACTGCGACCGGGTTCTCCCTCTCTCTCCTCCCTCCTGACAGTTGTTGCCCCCCCCAGAATACGAGGGGCATGACGCATCCGAAATCGGATGCGTGGCGGATTCTCCGACTGCTAAGCAGTCGGTACCGCCCTGGGGTAAAATATTGACAACTGACTTTGTTTCCATTGTTTGTTTTTTCCTTTGAAGGGTGCGGTCCCTTTGATCCCCCTGGATCCCCCCCCCAGCGCTAATGACCGGATACCCTCCGGCCATACACCCCCTCGGCACGCTCGACCTTGGAGTTGGGGTAATTTTTTTAAGAGGTTTTCTTCCTCTCCTCCGACAAGACCACGCCCACACAACTCACCCTCTGTAAGCAGAGGGGGGGTGGGCGTACGACCTACTCCATCGACCCTTCCCTAGCCCGGTTCCCTTCCACGACCATCAAAGATGATCGGGGAATGGAACCGTGCCCTTCCCCGTTTGTTGAGATTTGCCGCCAGCGCCAATTGTCCACCAGTACCGGTGGGCGATTGGAGCTGACGTTGCCCAGGGTGCGCCACGAGGAGGCTCTTCAACTGCACCCCAACCTAACCTAACCTAACCTAACCTTTTTTTTTTTTTTTTTTTTGTTCCCGGGGTGGAAAATCCTCATGGATTTTCCACCCCAAGTTTTTCTTTTGAAATTCATAGCGGAATAACCCCGCCTCTGTTCCGGACCACACTGAAGAATTTTTGATCCAGTAATTCCAGAGTTATTCGGAAAAAACAAAAAAACCACATGGTCTGAAAAACCCTAACGCGACACGGCAGCGGCTCGAAACTTTGCAGTTCGTAAGAGGTACCTGGGAGAAGAGAATATCTGCAAGTATAATATTTTTTAATTGCATACCTTTGGCATAATATCTAATTCAAAATCAGAAGTTTGGACACCTGTAACTTCTGAAAAAATTGAAAATTCAAAATTCTTCAACTGCTATCTTTTGCGCGCTTACTGGAAGAAGACATCCTGAAGAAACAAAAATTTTAACTCTTTTAGGTGTAATGTAGTAATTAAAAAACCGTTAAAATAACATATTCATAAATTTATATAGGTGAAAACAAATATTTTTAAATTTTTATTTTAGTTCTGTGTAGAGGCACTTTTGCCCATAATTTAGAAATTTTTTTCCCGAATTTTCCGATTTTTTGTTCTAAAGATATCCAATTTTTTACGAATTTTTGCAATAAAATAGAAATTAATAGAAAAAATCAAACTTTTTCATCAGGATTGACTTTTTTATATGTAATGTGAATAGTTTAAGCCCAAAGTTGCCCCCAATAAGTTTAGATTTGACGAGAATAGCTTTTTTCAGCCATATTGGTTTTGTTGGTTGCCACACAAAAATAAAGATATCTCCGAAACTGTTGGGCGCAGAGGTTCCGGGTTTTGATAGTTTTAAGCAGTATACTTGTGGGAACAATTTTTATTTATTTTCAGGCGTTTTTCGGGCCTGAAAGTTTTCAGCGCTGAAACCAGTTTTATTATTTCGGCGGGGTAAGGCCAGGCCCTACGTCCAAAACCGCAGCTCTCTCTGACAAACGGTCGCGGGACCACAGCCATTTAAAGTTGGCACTTGACAGCTGGGCGGCCATTTTGGAAAACTTTGACCCTTGCTAGTACCGGACTTGGTGGTCGTAGAGAGCTGCCGTTTTCAGATTGCTGTTCAGGGGATATAACCCTAACCCGCAAAATAGTTTTCAGGCGATTTGGTGCTGAAAATTTTCGGGATCCTGAAAGCGTCTTTGCAGGAAGGACTTGGCAGAGCTGAGCAAGATAAGCCCAAACTCGGCGGTTCTGCGACCTTCTAAAGCGTAGATATCATCTGTCAAACTTTGACACTGACAGCTGTGCCGCCATATTGGCGTAATTTCAAACACTGATATCTTCGCAACGGAGGGTCGCAGAGCGACGGGAATCAATTTGGGGGAGTAGGCTTAGCTTTGCTTTGATAGTGTGTAGGTTTTCAGGACTTTTCAGGATAAAAATTATTTTCAGACTGAAAGCTGTGCCGTTGCGTGGGTCTCGTCGAGCACGATAAGACGAACCCAAGCACGAGGCGATTCGGACTACTGGTTGCGGAGTTATCGAGTTGTAACCACATCCTGGTTGCCATATTGGCAAGAAACCAGAAGTTTCAAACTCCGATTGCTCCGTAACCCCTGGGGCTAGGTGCCTCGAGTTTGGGGTCGTTGAGTCGGGTTCGGCGGGCTCTATTCAGTGGCCAAATAATATTGACCGAATTTTTTTCAAAACTTTTTCAGTTTTTTTTTTTTGAAAAATTTTAAAAATTGTTTTTTGTGATGGAACTCGACTAGAAATCATTTATAGAGTCACCAAAGACCACTCAAAGTCCTGAAACCCTGTGTAGGGTTAGAATAGACGGAATTACGACTTTTGTTGAAATTCCAATATAGTTTTTAAGAATTTATGCGGTTTTATTTCGTATGTTGACATAAAAATTTTACATTCATTTTTGCTATTTTACGTAAACACTAACGTCCCTATTGACGTTTTTAAATTTGACGCATACCTCTAAACATGCTCGGACCTAGGACACCCGTGAAAAAGACGGCCGCCAGCGAGAAATCACCGTCCAAATCTGTGCTTGCACCTCCACCTCCAAATGTCAGACGTAGTATAGGGGAATGGGAAGCAGCTAATAGCAGCCCCCCCCCCCTCCACAAGTGACATGACGTCGCAGGCCGGCCCTGCGAAAAATATAAAGCCCACTCTGACGCAGAAGAGCAAAGTGGTGACCGCGTTAAGGAGGTCTACCGGCACCACCTCTCCGCCAAAGCCGAAATACCTGGACCGCACACGAGAGGCAAAAGCTTGCCTAACAAAGACGCAAGTGAACCTTGGTCACTCCAAAAACCTCAGGGGTGATATAAAAGTAGCCATAGCGGAAGCCACAGAACGACTATACGAATTAGTAAGGGATGTCGAGTCTGAGCTTAAGTCACTAAAGCTAAAAACGACAAAAGAAGGTTCAGTTGAGGTGTCACAACCACTAAACACTACTTCTACAGACCAGAGTGACACAAACATCATAATCACAAAGATGGACAAACACTCAGAACTTCTTGTTGAAACCAGCAAGAAGATAGAAGAGCTGAAGGAGACCATCAAGCAACAGGGTGAACTTCTGGAGAAAGGTCATACGTATGCGAGTGTGACAGCAGCTCAGGGTGTGAAGTCACTGCCAAAGCGCACTACTTTACACTCGGTTGTTGTCACCTCCAAGGACGAGACCGAAACAGGAGAAGAAGTCCTCGGTAGAGTCAGGGAAGCCGTGAACGCGAAAGACGGATGGATAAAGGTGGAAAAAGTTAGGAAAGCAAAGGACAGAAAAAATATAATAGGATTTGAAACAAAGGAAGAAAGAAATAAAATTAAGGGTCGACTTCAAAGAGAAGGAGTTGACCTCACTGTCGAGGACATGCAAAACAGGGACCCGCTTCTGATTTTGAAGAACGTCTTGGTGGTCTACACCGACGAAGACGTCCTCAAGGCACTTAGAAACCAGAACCAGGGTGTTTTTGATGGCCTCGACAGTGGGGAGAACAGAATTGAGGTGAAATACAGAAGACGTACTCGAAATCCTCATGTCGGTCACGTCATTCTCAGCGTCTCGCCCACCATCTGGCGACGAGCTGTGGAGATCGGGACCGTACGCATCGATCTTCAGCGCATAAAGGTCGAAGATCAGACCCCGCTGGTTCAATGCACCCGCTGCCTAGGTTTCGGTCACGGTAAGCGGTTTTGCAAAGAGCCCGCGGACCTTTGTAGCCACTGCGGCGGTCCCCATTTGAGGCCCGATTGTCCGGACTGGCTGTCGGGCTCACCACCCGCGTGCCGGAATTGTGCAAAGGCCAAGAACGAACACGGCGCGCAGCATAATGCCTTCAGTCTTGACTGCCCCGTTAGGAAGAAATGGGATGACGTGGCCAGATCAACGGTAGCCTACTGCTAAGGGCACCGTAAAGGAAATCACCCCCTACGCAGTAATCCAAGCAAACCTCCAACGAAAGAAGTTAGCAACCAACGAGCTTCTAATAGAAGCTACGAAGCGCGGAGCAGCGGTAGCGCTTCTGCAGGAACCGTATGTGGCTGGAGCTAGAGTAATGAGGAGTCACAGGGGCGTTCGAATCTTCCAGAACACTGACATTGGAGATGGGACTGTTAAAGCGGCTATGGCTGTCTTTAGTAACGACTTCACAGTCAAACAGTACCCGAAACTCACCACAAACAACATCGTTGTGGTGGGAGTCCAGACCAGTGCCTGGGAGATCACGTTTGTCTCCTTTTACTTCGAGCCAGACCAGCCTATAGAGCACTACCTAGAGCATCTTAAGCGGATAGAACTCGAGGTTGGCTCCAAAAAACTGATCGTTGGAGGGGATGCCAACGCTAAGAGCATATGGTGGGGTAGTCCGATGGCGGACCTTAGGGGGGATGAGGTGGCCGGAACTCTCGGAGAGCTTAACCTGAACATATTAAACCGGGGGGAAATTCCGACCTTCGACACTATCAGAGGAGGGAAACGGTACAGTAGTCACGTAGACGTCACCGCTTGCTCCAACGACATCCTGGACCTAGTAGACGACTGGAGAGTTGACGAAGGACTCACGAGCTCGGATCACAACGCCATTACTTTTAAAGTCCTCTTGCAAAAATCAAAAGCAATTAAAATTGATAGAACCACTAGAATATTTAACACCAAAAAAGCCAATTGGTCCGAATTTCATGCGAAGTTCGGACAATTGAAAATAGAATATAAACTCACAATAACCGAAATAAATCAAATTAAGGATAGGGATCAAATAGACCAAGTAACAAACAGCATAAATAAAGCAATAGACTTAGCATGTAAGCAAACCATACCGGCCAAAAAAGTGCAAGAGGAATTTACCTTGCCGTGGTGGTCCGAGAGTCTCGTTGAGATGAAGAAGACCGTCGCTACCTTAAAGCGCAGGATTCGCTGTGCCGCCCAAGTTCGGAGGTCGAAGGTCGTAGAAGAGTACCTAAAATACAAAGAAGAGTATGAGTCAGAAGCGGCCAAAGCCCAGACCGAGAGCTGGAAGGAATTCTGTGGGAAGCAAGATAGGGAGGGGGTCTGGGAGGGAATTTACAGGGTGATAGGTAGAACGCAGCGTAGGGAAGAGGACCTGCCATTGGAGGTAAATGGTGATGTACTGGACGCAAAAGGCTCCGTGAAGCTTTTGGCGGAAACCTTCTATCCGGAAGACCTGTCTGAAAGTGATAACGATCATCACCGCTCCATTAGACTGAAAGCCGAAAACGTAAACTGTGGAACTCAAAATGAACATTGCGACCCACCGTTTACGATGGCAGAGTTGAGAATTGCAATGGAGTCCTTCAACCCGAAAAAAGCACCAGGTTCAGACGGCTTTACTGCCGACATATGCTGTCATGCCGTAAGCAATGACCCGGAATTATACCTGAACTTCCTGAATAAATGCTTGGAATGCCATCATTTCCCCACGGCTTGGAAGGAGGCGACAGTGGTAATATTAAAAAAGCCTGGAAAAGACAGATATACCAGCCCCAAAGCATACAGACCCATCGGACTGTTGCCTATACTAGGGAAAATTTTCGAAAAAATGCTGATGGCCCGCCTGAAATTCCACATCTTACCAAGGATGAGTACTCGTCAGTACGGATTCATGCCACAAAGGAGTACCGAAGACTCCCTCTATGATCTCATGCATCATGTTCACAAGAAGCTGGAACAAAAAAGACTAATTACGCTCGTATCATTGGACATAGAGGGAGCATTCGATAGTGCATGGTGGCCAGCTATAAGGGTCCGTCTGGCTGAGGAAAAGTGTCCGGTAAATCTTAGGCGGGTTATTGACAGCTACCTTAGTGACCGTAGAGTTTCAATCAGGTACGGTGGGGAGGTGTACGCCAAGACCACAAACAAGGGCTGTGTCCAGGGCTCAATCGGAGGCCCAACTTTGTGGAATATATTGCTGGACCCCCTCCTTAAGGAGGCAGAAAACAGGGGAACATACATCCAGGCGTTTGCGGACGACATCGTCCTGGTCTTTGACGGAGAGACCGCACTGGAGGTGGAAACATGTGCCAATGCCGCTCTCAACCATGTTCTGGCGTGGGGTGTCAAGAATAAGCTCAAATTTGCACCGCTTAAAACCACCGCTATGGTGATTACCAGAAAATTGAAATATGACACACCTCGACTGAGCATGGGGGGGACCGACATTGGCATGTCGAAAGAAATAAAGCTTCTGGGTGTAACCATCGACGAAAAACTGACATTCAACACCCATGTGTCGCGCGCTTGTAAGAAAGCAATCGCAATCTACAAGCAGTTGTGTAGAGCCGCAAAGGTCAGTTGGGGGTTACACCCAGAGGTTATACGAGTGATATATGTGGCGACTGTGGAGCCCGTAATACTCTACGCTGCTAGCGTCTGGGCTCCGGCTGCCAACAAGCTGGGCATAAAAAAGCAACTTGGGACCGTCCAGCGTGGAATTGCTCAAAAAATGTGCAAGGCATATCGCACGGTCTCCCTGAACTCAGCACTGGTGCTGTCTGGGATGCTCCCCCTTGACCTCCGAGTCCGTGAGGCGGCATCATTATATGAAGCCAAGAGGGGAGTACCCCAGGCGTTACTGGGAGACAGGGAGATCGAGCGAATGTCAGCTGCAATCAAGGGTCCCCACCCAGCGGCACGCGAAATCCTGCAATTTGACAGCCTGGTGAGCCGGGAGCAGTTGGACAACCACTGTAATCTCGACGTCCGCATTATTACTGACGGGAGCAAAATCGGAGGAGGGGTTGGCGCCTCATTATCCATTTGGAATAGTCAGGCCGAGACCAGAGCCTTCAAACTCGCTCTTTCCAATTACTGCACGGTTTACCAGGCTGAACTCCTTGCAATCACAAGGGCTACAAGGGAGATTGTTAAGACCAAGGGATCTTCTTTTGGAGTTTTCAGTGACTCAATGGCGGCTCTTCAAACAATTACGAATCCTGGTTCACACCACCCACTAGCAGTAGAAGCTAGGGATAATTTAACATCGGCATCCCGCCAAAACAAGCTAGTACACCTGTTTTGGATTAAAGCTCATGTGGGGTTACATGGGAACGAGAGAGCCGACCAGTTAGCAAAGGAGGCCGCTGGGAACTCCAAGAGAAAACCAGATTACGACCAATGTCCGATTTCATTTGTCAAGCGTAGCATACGTATGGCTACGCTTGACGAATGGAATCATAGATATGAAGTCAGCAACACTGCATCAATCACCAAACTGTTTCTCCCGGACGTCCGAATTGCCTACAGAGTAATTCGCAGGATTGGAGTAAACGGCCTACACACGCAAGTTATGACGGGGCACGGTGGATTCTCCGAGTACTTGAACCGCTTCAAGTGCAAGGAGAGTCCATCGTGCATCTGTGACCCAGACGCAAGCGAAACTATCCCGCATATATTATTTGACTGCCCACAATTCGTCACCCAACGCTTCAACGCCGAGAATGTATTAGGACTAAAAATAACATCAAACAATGCAAAGGACTTATTAAATAGCAAAAACGCAAATATTTTCCTTGAATACTGCAAATATGTAGTAAAAATAGTTATACAACGCAATAAAACCGTATAAGAAAGTATGCTGTCATAATATAGTATATTATATTAGAGTCTAGCATAAAATAAAAGTTGTCAAATAATTAAATGTATAATAGGAAATGAAAATAATAATAAGGTGTAAAATAGAGTAAGCTAAGAACACCTAAAATGTCAAAAAAGAGTAACATGAAAACTGCTCCCCTTTTTGTAAATTAAGCATAAGAATAGACATAAGAAACTGAAACTGTTAATATATAAGACTAGTAAATAAGTAAGTACTGTAAATAGACATAAGCTACATGATGTGTATTTTTTTTTTAAAGAAAACCGCAAAATAAAAACTGTCTCCCTGTTTACTGTCATACCCGCAATAAAGAAATAAAGAGAAAGTAGAAAGATAGAAAATAGAATATTTGGGAATCCCACCCAAAAGACGCAAATGAGGATGAATGTAAGAAAGACCCAGAATGAAGAATGTAAGTACGAGAGGCATACTTGCGAGAACTTGAATGAACGTACAGAATAGGCAAAGACAGGCATAGGCTCCGATTATGTTGGAGGTAGAAGTATAAAAAAAAAAAAAAAAAATAAAAAAAAAAAAAAAAAAAAAAAAACCTAACCTAACCTAACCGAGTAACCGACCATACGAGGCACGACACACATCAGCTCCGCGCAAAAAAAAACACTAAAATTAGACGCGTTGAGTTACGTGCGCGAAAAAGTGTTCAGTGGAATTGTGCAGTGCCAATACACCAGGAAACGTGTGGGCAAGTCTCCATCTTCACGGGTTGCGAAGCGGGCCCCCCGGAACTTCAGCGGTGAATAAAACGGAAAAGGTCAGTAGAAAAGTTCTGCAAACGATACCTCAGTGAACCGCGGTAGAGGCCTATCGAGTGACACCAAGAACGTCACAATCGGAGTAGAAATCTGGTAGCTATTCAGCTGCGGAAAACGCCAAAAACACGTGGTTTTAAGGTTAAACTAACCTCACTTTGGCTCCACGTGCTTTTACGGCACGAGGCAAGACGAACAACCAGTCATCCCAGCCCCTACTGGAGACTCCGAAGCCGGCCGAGGAATCCGCCCGCAGACCAACAAGCAGACTGACAACTCCGTCGACCACCACCAGGCCACCACTCCAAAGCAAATTTACCCCCCCCCCCCCCCCCAAACCCTAACTCACCCCCCCTCCCCTAAAAACTCCACACGTGTAACCCCCCCCCCCCCCCAACCCCCCTTCCTCACCCCCCTCAAAAGTCTCCCCACGAAACCTTCCCCCCCCTCCCCCCCAACCCCCTTCCTCACCCCCCCTCAAAAGTGTCCCCACGAAACCTCCCCCCTCCCCCTCCCCCCTCAGGTTTACTTCACCCCCCCGCACCCTAACTTCGCACCCGCTGGAGATAGGAACCCCGAGTTTGGGCTCATTCAATAGGGCGCAATACGCTCTTGAATTCGGCCCCATCAGAAACTGGAAATTCGGCACCCAAAACGCAAACATCCCAGAAGCACCGCAGGACTCCATCGAGCACCACCATCATCGCGCACACAGGGCTCAGACCATCGAGCCCCAGCAATTATCGGGCTCCTCATCGGACAGCACGCAGACCACCAGCGCATCCGTGAGTCCATCACACAATTAGTCATAAGTATAGTATAGTACTTTACAGGTACATAGTCCTTAATTATAACTAAACTAATATAAATATATTTTTAACCACCTTTACAAACATGTCTACCAAACAGCCCACCACATCCCGTAAAATGACCACGGAGGCCGCAAAAATTACAAAGTCCCTTAGAGAAAAGGTTCTCAAGAACACGGCCAAGTCAGTGGTCTCAGAAAAAGCGGCACGTCCATCGCCGGACCCACAGGCACCGAAGTCAGCGTCGGAACCAGACGTGACAAGCCGAACGTCCTCGGCGCCAGTGTCACCACAGACACAGGACAGAAGCAGGATCTCTGAGATCGTGATAAACTGGGAGCAGTGTGGCATTTCCCCCCCCAAGAAAATCATCTCGGACGAGGAAAGCTCGGTGGCGTCTTCAGTGAGCCAGACCGAACGTCCTGAGAGCGGACGTCCGAGCCTTCTTTATAGAACGCCGAGAAGGGGTACAGGGGTGGAGATGGACCTGGCCACCAGAGAGGCAAACGACCTGCTCCAGAAGGGAAAGGATGCTCTGGAAGCAGCAGGAAACATGAAGAGGGAGTGCAAGACCACAGCCCACGAGTGTCTACAGGGCCTTTACGAAACGGCCCTGTCACTAGCAGACTCCAGAGCACGGCATAAATATAACCTCGAGAAGGAGCGCTCTCGACACGCACAAGAACTTGTGCGGGTCGAGAGAGCTCATACCCGAGAGTTGATGTCGCTGAAAGTGGAGCTCTCCCTCATGCGGACTGACGTCACGGAAACAAAAAAAGAGGCGAAAGGGATCCGAGAATGGCTAGGCCACGAAACCCTTGAGGCCTTCAACGGCATCAAGGTGGTCAAGGACGAGATCGCAGCCGCGAGTCTCAAAAGCCAAAAGGAGCACGAGAGAACCAGGCAGGAGAGCGCTAGAGCCCCAGGTGACCCCATGTGGGAGGCGATGGGGGCCAGCATCACACGCCTTGACACAAACTCAGCCAGCATTTCCAACCAGCTGGACGTGCTCCGGAAGGCCGTTGAGAGACTAAGGGAAGATCTCAACCGGCCACCATGTGCCGCGGAACCGGACCCGAGTAGCAAAGACGAGACAGTTAACATAATTACCACGCAACTGGAGGAGGCCATAGCAGAAATACGGCTACAGCTAAAAACAATCGCCGACAGGCCGGTAGCCTCCCCCTCACCACCACAGCCACAAATAAATCTAGCCCAGCATCTCAAACCCATCTCCGACAGGTTGGAGATCGTCTCGGCAGACCTCCGAGTACTGCGAGATAAGGAACCAGTCATCCAGGCGCCTCCGACGCTGAATCTGGAAGCGGAACTCGCGGTGGGGGAGGTCAAAAAGACGCTCCAGACTATACAGAGGGGGGTGGCGGACCTGGGCAGAGCGGACCGGCCGAAACAACAACACCAGGGCCCCAAAACCTTTGCCCAGGTAGCAAGCATACCCAAACAAAACACGCATTCAAACCACACCCTGATCGTCTCATCGACGGACCCTCAGCACACGGGGGATAACGTCATTGAGAGGATCAGGACCGCCCTAGACCTCAAGACCAGCGGGGCCCGGGTCGACACCGTCCGCAAGGCGCGGAACCAAAAGGTGGTCATGAGATGCGCGACCAAGATGGACATGGCAAAAATAAAACAGCAAGTCCAGTCGAGCGCAGGGCTCAGAGTTCAGGAGCCAAAACCCCAGAACCCCCTGGTATGCATAAAAGGAGTGCTGTCCAGTTATAGCGACGGGGAGATAGTCGATCTCATCCAGGCGCAAAACAAGCATCTTTTGCAGAACGTCGCTGTAAACGGACAGACTATAAGGGTCCGCTATAGGAAGCGCGCGAGGAACCCCCATGAGTGCCACCCTGTTTTGGAGCTCTCCCCAGAGCTCTGGAAACTCTACACCGCAGCTCGTAAGATCCACGTGGGCATGCAGCGATGCTCGATTGAGGACCAGTCCCCACTGGTACAGTGCACAAAGTGCCTTGCATACGGTCACAACAAGTCCATATGCAAGGCCGGAAAGGAAGTCTGCAGTTTCTGCAGCGGTGCACACAACGGCAGGGACTGCCTTACTCGGGCCGCAGGCAAGCAGCCTACGTGCGTGAACTGCAAGGCAGAGAAGAGGACGGGCAGCGACCTGGCACACACAGCGTTCAGCGAAGACTGCCAGGAACGCCAAAAGTGGGACGGAATAGCAAGGTCGCGCGTTGCCTACTGCTAAAGGCGACTCAGAGAACACACCACATCACCAACCTGAAACCCCACAAAACTCTACTAGACCGACTGCAAGATTAAAATTCATCCAAGTTAATCTTCAGCGCTCCAAGCTGGCCACAGAAGAGCTCAAAATGGCGGCTCAAGCAAGGGGAGTTTCGATAGCACTCGTTCAAGAGCCCTATGTAGGTAGAACAGGAGTGATGAAACAGACCCCCGGCACGCAAGTCATCCAGTGCAGCATTAACCGCCAAAAACCAGTCAAAGCGGCGATCGTTGTATTCGGGAACAACCTGGAGGTCATCCACGACCCCCAGCTCGTGACTGAGAACATCGCAGCCGTTTTGCTGAAGGTGGGCCAGCTCAGCTTTGGAGTGCTATCGGTCTATTTTGAGGGGGATCAGGACATAGAACCGTACCTAACACATACACAGAACACTACTCAAAAACTCCACACAAACAACATCCTGGTGGGAGGAGATATAAACGCCTGGAGCCAGTGGTGGGGAAGTGTCTCCGAAAACCATCGCGGGGCGGCGTATAACGCATTCCTTAACGAGCGGGATCTCCACATTCTCAACACGGGCCAAACACCGACGTTCGAGACCTATAGAGGAGACAGATGGTGTACAAGCATCGTCGACGTAACGGCATGCAGCGGGACGCTGCTAGGCAAGGTCGATGAATGGCGTGTAGAAAGAAGCCTAACAACATCCGACCACAACGCTATAACCTTCTCGATGCGCTTAGAAAAGGCCATGGAACCCTTACGGCCAATCTCGACGCGCATCTACAACACAAAGAAGGCAAAGTGGTCCGACTTCAGCACGCTTTTCAAAACCAGCCTGGTGGACAGCGACATCACACCTGACAAAGTCTCGGACGTCTCGAACCCAGAGGATCTGGACTCACTCGTACACAAATACACCCTAAACATCCACAACACATGTAAAGAAGTGATCCCGAAATTGGGGTCACCAAAGCATAACGCCAAGCCCCCATGGTGGAACCCTTCTCTAGACCGTCTCCAAAAAGATGCCATGACGAAGAAGAGAAGGATCCGGAACGCAGCCGTAAGCCGAAGACACTTCACCATCCAGGAATACGTGCGGGCAAAAACCACATACACTACAGCAGCAACGGAGGCAGCCACAGCCAACTGGAAGGAGTTCTGCTCAAAGCAGGACCGAGAGAGCATGTGGGACGGCATCTACAGGGTTATAAGGAAGACAGCCAGAAGGCAGGACGACGCGCTCCTGAGAAACGCCGTAGGCGAGACGCTCAGTCCAGAGCAATCCGCGGATCTCCTGGCACAAACCTTCTACCCTGACGACTCAACCGATGCCGAACAGCCTTACCACACAGCTCTGAGGAGGCTAGCGGAGGAGAAGAACCCACAAGGACTGTCTG
The DNA here is from genome assembly GCA_963555695.1 of Dasypolia templi. NCBI lineage: Eukaryota > Metazoa > Arthropoda > Insecta > Lepidoptera > Noctuidae > Dasypolia > Dasypolia templi. The sequence continues at coordinate 31,988,160 of OY743145.1, read as the reverse complement.
CCGACGACCCACCCTTTACGACTGCGGAGCTGGAAATGGTTCTCCAGAACCAAAATCCGAAAAAAGCTCCCGGTCCCGATGGGTTAACGGCAGACATCTGCACAGCGGCAATAAACTGTGACAGGGAAGTGTTCTTAGCGATAGCCAACAGGTGCTTGTCGCTGTCACACTTCCCGAAGCAGTGGAAGGTCGCCCACGTGTGCATTCTCCGTAAGCCTGGAAAAGACGACTATACCACCCCAAAGTCGTACAGACCAATTGGTCTGCTCTCGGTCCTAGGGAAAATCGTCGAGAAGCTTCTAGTAGGCCGACTCCAATGGCACTTCCTCCCAACACTACACAAGAACCAGTATGGCTTTATGCCGCAACGCGGGACCGAGGACGCCCTCTATGCCCTGATAGGCCACTTACGAGCCGAAATTAAAGCCAAAAAGATCGTGCTTTTGATATCATTGGACATAGAGGGGGCCTTCGACAACGCGTGGTGGCCAGCTCTTAAACAACAAATGGCAAAAAAGAACTGCCCTGCAAACATTTACGCGCTCGTCGCCTCGTACCTTGAAGACCGCAACATCAGGGTCAACTACGCCAGAGCGACCAGTGAGAAGGGTACCACGAAAGGATGCGTCCAGGGCTCAATAGCCGGACCGACGTTTTGGAACCTTATCCTGGACCCGCTTCTACACAAAATGGCTAGTATGGGAGTATACTGCCAAGCCTTCGCAGACGATGTCGTTCTAGTCTTCTCTGACCAAACAGCCGGTCCCCTGCAGCAATCAGCCAACAACACGCTAGACATTGTATCGGAATGGGGCGTCCAAAATAAGCTTCGTTTCGCCGCGCATAAAACCAATGCGATGGTGTTAACGAGAAAGCTAAAGTACGACGTTCCGGTACTCTATATGTCGGGCACACGGCTGAACCTAGTCCAAGAGGTCAAGCTGCTGGGTCTTACGATAGACTCCAAGCTCACCTTCAACGCGCACGTGTCCGCGACCTGTAAAAAGGCTGCGGACATCTACAAGCAGCTGGCATGCGCCGCCAAGGTGACCTGGGGTCTCAACAGGGAGATAATTAGGACGATATACGTGTCGGTGATAGAGCCCATCGTGATGTATGCAGCGAGTGCGTGGGCCCCCGCAGCTGAGAAACTGATGACAAGGAATCAGTTCGACTCACTGCAGAGAGGCTTCGCGCAAAAGATCTGCAAAGCATACCGCACGGTATCTCTGACATCGGCACTTATCCTGTCAGGCCAACTCCCCCTAGACCTCCGGGTAATCGAGGCCGCAACCCTTTTTAACATGAAAAAAGGACATTCCCGAGAACACATACCGCTGGGCCGCGAGCTAGAGCGCAACGCACACCATTCCCAAAACCCCCATCCAGCGCTACTCATAACAACCGAGTACGCACGCCTGGAGGACTGGACTCCCGAAACCCTAAGAGACCACCAAGTAATCGGTCCCCAAATATACACCGATGGCAGCAAGATCGAGGGGAAAGTAGGTGCTGCCCTAACTTGGTGGGAAAATGGCAGGGAGACACAGTTCAGCACTTTCGGCCTGGAGCCTCACAACACAGTCTTCCAATCTGAAATGTATGCTCTCTTCAGAGCTGTCAGGATGGCAAGAGAATCCAGAGCGGTCTCCACAAGCATTCTAAGTGACTCAAGATCGTCACTAGACCTGCTGAGGAGTCCGTCTGTCACTCACCATCTGGCACTCCAAATTAAGAGGTGTATTCGCGAGATCAGAGAGGAGGGCAGAGAAGTGAGGCTCTTCTGGCTCAAGGCCCACGTGGGAACCGCCGGGAATGAGAGAGCGGACGAGCTGCCAAAGAGGCAGCACTGACGAGCGTAGCAGCGGTTTACAACAAGGTCCCCGTATCGTTCGTGAGAAAGAGGATACGGGAGGAGACTATCAAGAAGTGGCAAGCGCGATACGAGTCCTCCAGTACAGGAGCGGTCACAAAAGTGTTCTTCCCAGACGTCCTAGCGGCGAAAAGGACACTCAGAGACTCAGTTCTCACACCGGTCCACGTACAAGTCCTAACAGGACACGGAGGATTCTCAGCGTATTTACACCGCTTCCATCTGAAGGATAGTCCCTCTTGTGTCTGCGACCCCAGTTGCGAAGAAACAGTCTGGCATCTTCTCTTGGAATGCCCAAGGTTCAGTCTTGATAGAATGGAGCTGGAAGTACGGATCGGAAGCCAGCTAAGCCAGTCCACACTCCATACCATCATGGGGAGACCGGCCACAAGAAATCCATTCTTGGCATTCGCGAGTAGAGTCGCCATAGTCGCAGCGAGGGCTAATAAAACGGACGTGACCTTGCCCAGTCAAAACCAACGGCTGCCAAATGCCCAACCACCAACAACCACAGCAATCACACAAACGACAACTACAACACAAAGTATAACCACCACACCACTAAACATGACACAAACGACACAAACGACACACACAAACACCCGATCAATAATAGCGTCACTAACATCATGTTTTCAATTAAACACCAACCCAAGCTCAGTCCAAACGGTAGCAGCAGCAGCAGAAGCCAGCCTTCAGCCGTCCCTAAGCGTCATGCCGATTGCGCAGTTCCTGACACATGGAGGAGACGGAGTCCCAGGAGTCAGACTGCGAGGAGTCGCTTTATTCATGAATAGGGATGGCGAGAAACTAGGCATAAGTTTCTGCGTAGGCTCAAGCCGAGCTGGAGCCCGTATATTTATATCACCAGGTCTTGCCGCTTTGATCAACGGAAGCACGAATAAAACGAGCATGAAAGGCAGCAAGTATGCTGCACTGCCTCAAGTGGATGTAGACTCTCACCGTTGCCGTCTAGTGCGATCCAAAGGAAAGACGATCGCAATATTCGAGTGGGGAGAGGAGACTCCGTTTGCTCAGGCAAGCTCTCTGCTTCAAGAGATCGGGGAGGCAGGCGGACGTGCGGCAGTCGCAGCACGTACCATAAGCGTGGACGCTATGGTGGTCGGAGGGGAACGGGGAAACGTCGCAGACCGTTTCGGCTGTCTAAAAGCCTCTGAACATCATGAGGTAGTCGTCTATGAGGACAGAGGAGAAAACTTGAGCTTCATGAAAGCCCCTAGACGCCCAACAGCCGAGGCAGCGAGCCCCGCATCAGGCCCGACCACCCTAAGCGGATCAGAACGGGCCCAGCAAAAGGCAGCCGCCGAAAAAGCTGCAGAGAAGCAGAGCAAGACCGTCAGTCCGGAGGACCAGGACCGGTCGTGGAGTCGCCTGAAAGCCTTCGGCACTTTCCTCAGTGCACTGCTCCCTAGCACCAGCCGGACAACACCAACCCAAAAACAGGAAGCATCAGTTGCTAGGTTCCTCCAAACGAACCGCAAGGAACAAACATCACAGAAGCCTACACCTACCAGAGCCGACAAAGGGCAAGTCAGCCCACCGGTCCTCGCAATGAATTCGGGCACCACGGACCACGTGAAGAGCGCCTTCCTCGAGTACGTTGCAATCGTGAGAGCGACCAGAGAGGTCAATCTCATGAAATGCGGAAAGATCCTGCAGACCTTCCATAGAGAGTCAGAAGGACTGTTAAGGGTACTGCTCGAGGAAGCACAGGCTGCAGTGTACGACAACGTTAGATCTCAGGTCATCAAAGGAGAAATGACGGGGTCGTACATGGCAGCCTATAGCGCGAAGAGCGGTTTCGTGGCCCTGGACGAGGACGAAACTAAGCGCTCAGGCAAAATTAAGTTCAATGCCCCCGACGACGACCCGATGGTGGTTACCGCCAAATGTACCAGAATCATGCTGGACGATAAGATCCTCGAAATGGCACAGTCCATTTTGGGGACCTCAGACATCCCAGCATCGCAGGAAAGTTGGGCGGTACCCAGTATCAGGTGGGTTAACGGAGTTCCGGGCTGTGGGAAAACAACCTGGGTGGTAAGACATTTCGATGAGGAGAAGGACGTCGTAGCCACCACGACGACCGAGGCTGCCAAAGACCTCCGTGAGAAGCTAGCGCACCGCTTAGGAGAAAACGTCAAGACAAAGGTGCGCACTATGGCCTCAATATTAACAAACGGGTTCAGGAAGCAAGAAAAGTGCTACCGCCTCACGGTAGACGAGGCTCCAATGAACCACTTTGGGGCTATAGTCATGGCAGTAAAGTTGTCAGGAGCTAGCGAGATTGTCCTCATCGGAGACGTAAACCAGCTTCCATTTTTGGTCAGAGAGAACCTATTCGAGCTAAGGTATACCCGACCAAACCTAGTGGCTGGCATCACCCAGGAACTGCTATGCACTCACCGTAACCCCTTGGATGTGGCGTACGCACTAAGCGAGATATACCCCGGTATATACTCCTCCAAGGCGGCGCTGTCGCGGGTCCACTCTCTGAAGGTGAAAGGTTACACAGGAGCGCAAATACCGAGTACCGCCCAAAACACCCTATTTCTGGTTCATACACAAGAGGAGAAAGCTTCTCTTATGAGTCAGGGATATGGGTCCGGCGAAGGGTCGCGCATGTTAACCATACACGAATCTCAGGGGCTGACCTACGACAGCGTAATTATCATCAACACGAAGTCCAGGAGACTCCAAATCCACGACAGCACATCCCACGCGGTAGTGGCGGTGTCGAGGCACACGGCCAGTTGCGTCTACTACTCCGACGACGCCGACGACGCCACGGGCCGATTTGCAAAGAAAGCGATGGATGCGCCGACTAAAATGGTCGTCGAATACAATCTAAAGACGGCCACGCAGCATCGAGACACTGTCGTGATGGAAGCCCTGCTTGGGCTAGCGAAGTCCCTGGTCAAACCCTAACACCACCAACATATACCACTAAACAAGACACCACGAAGTATTGAACCCTAAATATAACCCAATCCTTAAACCAAAAAATCACTAACTACGATAGATGAAAACACCAAACCTGTATCTAACATAAGATAGAATAAGCAGTATTTTAAGAGAATCAAAAACTCAAACATGTAAAATAAAATAACAACAACAAATGTAATACCTGTAAAGGAAAGAAGTAGATAATATTAAAAAACCTAACCTAACCTAACCTAACCTAACCTTTTTTTTTTTTTTTTTTTTTTTTTTTTGCGCTGGGAAAAAATGCATTACGCATACCCTCCCATTGGGGGAATGGGGGGCTATGTGGGACTCCCCGGTCTGACCCGGTATACCCACTAAAACAACCCAGCGGCACTCCCGCCTCGTCTTGAGTGGAGGGGACTGGGAGATTGGCGCAGCCTGTACGTCCAGTCCTCCTCCGACGACCGTCCGCCTTTAATGCGGACGCTTCACGCCCTCCCCGTTGGGGGAGGGCCGGGATGACTTACGAAGGTGATGACGGGTGCAATGCGGGCGGAGGCGCCCCCGCGCCTGTCGCCCGCCTGTCACCACCATGAGGAGGGAGGAGACGACGCCCTCTCCGACCTCTTCGTCTCCGGAGCGGCGCAGCGAGAGGATCGTCCTCCCGCTCGCGCTCCGCCGCCTCCTTTTGCGAAATAACGTCCTCGCAAAAGGAGGCGACCTCTGCCCATGCCTCCTCGCTCTCCAGCATGGAGCTGACCACGCCGGGGAGCGAGAGGTCCCGCCCGACCACCACGGTCAGACTGCGGCGCAGCTCTGACCAGGCGGGGCACACCTCTAGGGTGTGCTGTGCCGTGTCCTCCGGCGCACCGCAGTCATGGCACGCCGGAGTCTCCTCCCTCCCGATCCGGTGCAGGTGCGATCCAAAACAGCCATGGCCGGACAACACCTGCACCAGACGGAATGAGAGGAAGCCGTGTGACCGCTCGAGCCAGCCTCGCAGGACCGGACCGAGCGCGTCCAAGGTCCGCCGGCCAAAGGTGGCGGCTGCGAGGCCAATGGAGGACGATGGCGTCCCTCGCCTCTTGCCGCACGGCCTCCCGCTCCTCCGCAACGGGGCGCTCCCCGAGCGCTTTTCGCCGCGCCGTCCACTCGTACACTCTGGCGAGCACCCATGCCTCCAACTCCCAAGGAGGGGTGCCAGCCAGAGCGCATGCCGCCGAAAAGCCCACCGAGCGGTAGGCCCTCGCCACCCGCAGTGCAATGGCCCTTTGGGGCCTGCGGATCGCCGCTGCGTTCTCCCGCCTGTGCAGGGAGTCCGCCCAGATAGGGGCCCCATATAGGGCCATGCTCCGCAGGATGCCGGCATACAATCGCCGGCACTGCGCGTTGGGCCCCCCCAGGTTCGGGAGGAGCCACGAGAGAGCGTCCGCGGCTTTCAGCAGGCGCGTTGACAGCCCGCTGAAATGCGGGCCAAAACGCCACCTGCTGTCCAGCACCAGGCCCAGATATTTGATCTGGGTCTGGACCCCGATCCTGACGCCCTCCACAACTATGTGGGCGTCGGGAGGGCAGCGCTGCCGAGGCCCGTGAAAGAAAACGGCCTCGGTCTTGTGCAGCGCCACCTTCAGTCCCAAGCGGCGGATCCTCCCTGCAACCAAGGATCCGCCAGCCGAGGCCAGACAGGCCGCCTCCCTGTAGCTCCTCCCCCGGGCAGCGAGGAGAGTGTCATCCGCGTAACAAATGACGCTTGTGCCCTGGAGGAGGGCTCCCCGCAAGAGCCAGTCGAAACCTATGTTCCACAGGGGCGGCCCCAGCACCGACCCCTGCGGAACACCGCACTCTGCGCCGTAACGCCTCACCCTGGCCGTCTTGTCCACAAGGAGGATCTCTCGATCCTCCAAGTAGCTGGCCAGGAGGCTCCTCAAGTATTGAGGCACTCCGTGATACCGAAGTGCCTCCAATATTGTCGAGTGGGGCACGGAGTTGAAGGCGTTGGCTATGTCGAATGACACCGCCAACACTCCGCCCCCCGCCTCCACCGCCTCCTTCACCTGACCCTTGAGTAGGGCCAGCGCGTCTATCGTCGAACGCCCTCGTCGAAAACCGAATTGGGCGTCCGACAGATTCGGCCCCACCCTCCGCAACAGCCCATTGAGCCGGGAGGCGACAATCCCCTCGAATAATTTACCGACCTCATCAAGCAGAACGATGGGCCGGTATGCCGAGGGGGAGTCCACCGGGCGTCCCTCCTTTCGGAGGAGGCACAGCTGCCCCTCCTTCCACAGTTTCGGGAACCTGCCAGCCGCAAAGCACGCGCTGAACAGGTCCCGAATTCTGTCCTCCATTTGGGCGGCAGCAATGGCCACCACCCGTGCAGGGACGCCGTCCGGTCCAGGGGCCGTCTTCTTCGCGCGGAGGCTGAGAATCCCCGCGTACAATTCCTCCGCCGTCACCGGGGGGACCTCCTCCTCCGGCGAAGTTGCGCCTTGCGGAGGGTCCATTGTTGGTGGGGTAAAGTCGGTCCTGCGCGGAAACAGGGACCGGACCACCCCGTCCAGCAACGCCGGCTCGAGAGTCTCCGTCAATGGGGGACCATAGGGGCGCAGTTGGTTCCGCGCCGCCTTGTACGGTCTCCCATAAGGATCCCTATCGAGCCCTGCCAGCATCTCGGCCCTCGCCGAGTCTTTGGCAGCGCCAATCGCCGACTTGAGGACCGTCCTCGCCTCTTGGTAAGAAGCGTAGAGGCGGTCCTCGTTTTCCCGATTCCGGGCGCTGCGTCGTCGGCTCCGCGTGAAGGCCCTTCTGGCCGACACGCAGGTGGCTCGGAGCCCCGCCAGTTCCTCCGTCCACCAATAGACGGCACGACGGGGAGGCGGACGGCGAGACCGAGGCATGCTGGAGTTGCACACCTCGGTCAGGGACCTCCTGAGCTGAACCGCTGCAGTGTCCACGTCCAGGACCTCGACAGGGGGCGACAACCAGTCCTGGAGAAAGGCCGCCTCCTGAGCGGCCTCGCGGTCCAGGCGAGTGAGAGCCCACCGTGGGAAGGGAGATTTGCCCGAGCGGGCCACCCTCCCCTGGGCGGAGATGTCGAACCGCACGTATCGGTGGTCCGACAAGGTCTCCACCATCTCCACCTGCCAATTCACGACGCGGGCGGCTAGCGCGGGGGTGGCAAACGTGACGTCAACCACCGACCCTCCCTGCTGCCGCACACACGTGTGGACCGCCCCCCTGTTGAGGAGGGACACGCCGGATGAGGCCGCCCAAAATTCGACGGCGCGTCCTCGGACGTTGCACGAGGCAGCAGGGTTGCCCCAGGCCACCGACTTGGCGTTCAGGTCACCCAACACGACGACCTGGCGCGGCGCCGCCCTCCCTACGACTGCGGTGAGGACTTCGAGGAAATCCTCAAAGTCCGAGAGAGGGCGGTTTGGGGAGAAATAAACCCCCACAACGGCTACGTCACCCCACGCGGCGGCCACGTATCCCGGTCCTCTCTCTAAAAGCGAGAGGGGAGGGGAGTCTGTGGAAGACCGCGACATCAACGCCACCAAGCCGTCCCGATCGCCCAGCCAATGGCCGGGGACGTAGTAAGGCTCGGCAACCACCGTCAAGTCCACCAACCACTCAGCCATGGTCTGCATCAGCAGATCCTGGGCTGCCCTGCAGTGGTTGGTGTTCGCCTGGAGAATGCGATGATGGACCCTATCCATCGATCGACATTTCTCCCCCCTCCGCGGCCACCGCGGATCCTGCCTCGGGAACGACGGTGCTGGCAGCCGCACCCATCGGCGCTTTGCCCCTCTTAGGGGGAGGATTGCAGTTCCTCCCCTTCATGACGTGATCCGCCGGGCGGCCACTGGCCGCACACACTGCGCAGTGCGGAGTGGCAGCCGTGCAGGAGCTGCTTTTGTGGCCCTCCTTGCCGCAGCGATAGCAACTGTCCGTCCTATCGACCGTGGACGGACAGAGGGCTCGAGTGTGTCCGATACCGAAGCACCTGTAGCACCGAAGAGGCTGGTCCACAAGTGCCCGGACTGCACCCGAGCTGAATCCGACGGTAAGCCGTCCCTTGTCGAGGACGGCTTTGGCAGCGGCGACTGGGCACTCGAGGCGAATGGTGCCCATGCCACCGCGACCGGGCCTGATGTCCCGGCCGTGCACCTCTGCGACCTCACAGCCCCCCATTGCTGCGACCGCCGCCACCACCTCCTCTTTGGTGACCGAGTCATCCAGGTCGGTCACCTCTATTGTTGTCGACTTCACTGGACGGGCCACCTTGGCCGCGTCCGCGATGACCTCTTGCAGCTTGGATGCGAAGAGGTCCGCATGGGCTCTGCCCTCTGCCCCCGGGAACTCGAAAATTCGAGCCCCGGCTTGGGTTCGCCGGCAAGAGACTTTGCCGATCCCCAGTTGAGTGGGATCGGCATTGGCACGCGCCCGCAACAAAATGGACGCGTACGTCTCGCCTCGCTCCGCAGCCTCCGCGGTGAGCGTCACCACAACGGCTGCGGTCTTTGGGGGGACGAGTTTCGCCTTTCCCTTCCCTCTCCCTTTTCCCTTTCCAGTCGCAGGTGTGGTGGCGGGCACGGCAGGAACGGCCGTCGCGGCTTTTTTGGCCTTTTTGGCCTTGCCCTTACCCCTCCCTAATAATGGCCTACCTGTTCGACTTGTGACTACCTATGTACATGTATGTGCTACATTTTCACTCGCTATTTTCAAGTCTTTAATATTTATTATGCTATTTTTGTTTTTACGGATTTTATATATTTGTACACTTTGGCTGACTGTGTATATTTCTGCAATAGTTACACTACTTCATTTGATATTACTACGAATCACACCTAATGCTATTTTTTTGATTTCATTTACATCTCACATTTTTATGCAAAAGTTTACACTACAAAATACTCCTTATACTAAATATATAAAAAAACTAATATTCCTGTATGTATACACATCTATGTACAAAAATGAACAAAACAAGAAATCTAACAGTTGGATTATTTAATGCGGGGTCACTGGGTTCGCGCCATGAGGAGTTCCTTGTCGCCATGGATAGCCTAATGGTAGACATAATGGCGATAAATGAGACCTGGCTTAGGCAGGGAGAGGAGGGTCGCGCACCGACGGTACCGGGCTACCGGCTGCGGCACGTGCCGCGCGCGCGCACAGTGCGCGGCGGGCGCGGGGGCGGCGTGGGCTTCTACGTGCGCCGCGGGGTGCGCGTGCGCGCCGTGCCGCACCCGCCCGCGCCGCAGGTCGAGCAGATGTGGCTCAGGCTCAACATTAACTCGCAGTCGGTGATCATCGGCACCGCATACAGGCCGCCGTGGCTGGATGTGAATGTCTTCCTGGATGCGATCACCGATTCTCTTTCCTCCTTTGCTAGCGCGGATAAGGTTGTCTTGCTTGGTGACTTCAACATTAATATGTTAAACCAGCTGGAAAATAAAACGAAACTTCTTAACAATTTTTTACTATGCTCCAAATTAAAGCAAATTGTTACTGAGCCTACCCATTTCACAGATCATAGTGAAACACTAATAGATGTTGTGTGCACCGATGCCCGTGTCTGTAGGGTTTCTGTATCACACATACCAGAGCTTGGCCAACATGCAATGATATCGGTTGAACTTAATTTTAAGTTAGAGAAACCTTCCCCACACTGGATCACCTACAGGCCACTTAAAGATATACTGCTTGAAAATTTTAATGACGATTTGAATAAGATGGACTGGGAATATATTGAAAGTCTGGAGGATGTGAACTCTATGGTAGCAACCTTTAATGAATATATTTTGAATCTTTTTGACTTACACGCACCCCTTAAAAAAGTTTTAATTAAAGAAAAGTCTTACCCATGGATAACATACACTGTCAAGGAAATGATAAAGTTGCGTGACAAGTGCCATGTTAAATCTAAAGCTACTAAATCGTTACATCACATAAACTCATACAAAGAGCTTAAATACTTGGTCCGGGCCGCTTTTGTTACTGAGAAGTGTGCTTATTTTAAAACTTATATAAATAAAAACATCAAACAGCCAAAAAAGTTATGGAGCCATATTAAATCCTCAATAGCGGTAACAAAAAAACCAGAGCACAGTTTGCCGCATTTCTGTAACAACCCTGAGAAAATAAATGAAAATTTTTTGAACGTGCCTGGCAGTGGTAGGGTTGGTACCGCAGACTTGAATTACTTTGACCATCACAGATTCAGTAATAGTCACTTTCAGCTTGAGACAGTTGATGAAGACATGGTGCTGAGGATTTTGCGTGGTCTTAAGTCGAATGCCCAGGGATCTGACGGTATATCCCTGGAGATGCTGATGATGACTCTTCCTCGTACTCTTGCAGCTATAACGGCCATCGTCAACCGTTCCATTGCCTCTTCCTCCTTTCCGGATCTGTGGAAATTGGCTATAGTAAGGCCCATACCCAAGGTATCTAATCCCGCGAGCGTCAAGGATCTTCGCCCAATTAGTCTGTTACCATGTCTCTCAAAGATTCTGGAGAAAGTTGTCTCTAACCAGCTTCGGGCATATCTTGAGCAGCACGGTATTTTGCCACTGGCTCAATCGGGATTTCGTAAGGGGCACAGCACAGCCACAGCTCTTCTTGATGTGGTTGGAAATATCCTCGAAGCTAGAGATCAGGGAATGGGCACCATGCTTGTGCTGCTGGATTTTTCACGTGCCTTTGACTCAATCAATACCTCCCTTCTCCTTTCCAAGCTGTCTTACTATGGATGTCAGCCCGAAACAGTTCAATGGTTTCAGAGTTACCTGAGTAACCGTTCTCAGTTTGTGCAGGTGACAAGTGACAGTGATGGAGGTGTTTTGTCCTCTAGTCCCAAGCAAGTGAACCGGGGCGTACCGCAAGGATCGATCCTGGGCCCTCTTCTTTTCATTCTGTACAGTACCGACATCACCAACTGTCTGGTCAACACCAAGTTCCATCTATATGCTGATGATCTGCAGATGTATCTCTCATTTCGCCCTCAGCACTCTGCAGAAGCTGTAATGAGAATGAACGAGGATTTAGATAGGATTTCAGCATGGTCAAAAAGAAACTCTCTGGTTCTAAACCCAGTTAAGTCTAAGTACATTCTCATGGGATCAAGAGATTTTCTAACAAAAATGTTAGGGTACACTCTAAACTTGAAGATTGATGGGTGTTCTATTGATAGGGTGCAAGAAGCCCGTAATCTTGGGGTGGTGTTTGATGAGCACCTGCATTTTGAGACGCACATCATGGAGGCAGTACGCAACTGCTTTTACCGGCTCAAGCTTTTGTACCGTGTACGGCCCTACATAAGTGTGGATATGCGTGTCATGCTGTGTGAGTCACTGGTTTTATCTAAGCTGAACTACGCTGACACTGTGTATGGTGCGTGCATTCTCGGTAGAAGCGAAAAGTTGATACAAAGAGTGCAGAATGCATGTGCGAGATTTTGCTTCAATGTCCCTCCCCGATCTCATATAACCCCATTTTTAAATAAGGGCAACTTGATGAGAATGTCAGACCGCAGAAAGCTTCATCTGGCTACCCTACTCTTTGGCACCATTCTCACAAAAAAACCAGAATATCTTTATAGGAAATTGACTTGGTCACGAGATATAAATCAAATTAAAACAAGAGCATCATCTTACCTCCTGTTGGCCTCAGCGCACAAAACTGCTGCATTCCGTGGATGCTTTAAATTTGCTGCTTCTCGCTGCTGGAACGACTTGCCACCTCCTTTTCGTGCTATAAAAACAGTAAGAACTTTTAGTACTAAATATAAACAACACTTGTTACGCATACAAAAGGAAACTTCTTTCTGAACTCACTCGGGACTGCACGCAGTTTTTTGTTGGTGGCCATAGTAGTCTTGTGTTCCTAGTAATAAGATGTGCTTCGTTCGCTTTGTTTTGCTCGGTGATTATTTGGACAACACAACACATCCCAGTCAGTCATACACACCACAATACTTTATAATTTATCTTCAACACTTATTTGCCATAACTATTATTTACTCATTGTTTTATTAGCATTAATTTCTTTTCGTTTTAAAATGTAAACAATTAGTTTAAGTTTTTTTTTTATGTAAAACACATTGACAGCCGGCTGCGCCCGCGTCTCATCGTTTGACATAGACTAAATATTGTTTAATGTTTATTTGAATAGTCTGTCCCACAGACAAGTGATGTTGGAGCGTCGGGCGTGGCGTACACATATATATATTTTTTTAAATTGTACACTAAATAATACGGTTTATATTTATTTTTGTTGCCGTATATAGTAACTTATTTATTTATTTACATTTTATTTTATTTTTAAATCCCATATTAGGATTTATTGATGTCCGTATATGTGTCCGTGGCATCATTATCGGGCCCTGTCAGAATATCAGCGCTGCGTTATTTATTTTTTTAAATATCGCAGCATTATGCTGAGATAGGAGCCTTTTTGGCCTCGCACAGGTCTTTTTTACAGTTTTTTGTTTTTATTCTGTTTGTTTATACATTGTTTGTAATTTTTTTATTTTTTACCATTTGTATTCCCTGTGCGTGTCCCAAATAAAATATTTTTCTTTCTTTCTTTTTCTTTCTCCCGGCAACCTCGGTCCACCCATGCTGGTTGGACGGGGTTGTAGATGGGAGAAAGGCGTCTTCCCCCTGGGAGGACGGCCCCGGCTTACATTGCCTCTTGTCCGCCGCAAGCGGCGGTCGGAGGCGTTTCTCCGGCAAGAGCCGGTCCTCAATGCCTGCTAAGCAAGCTCTTGTGAAGGCCCTCTCCTCCATAACGACCTTGCGGATGACATCCTCAAGGTTGGAGGTGGGGCCCTCTGCCGCAGGTCTTTCTTCTGGTTGTCCTGGCCGAGCCGTGGCTTCGGCCAGCTTCTGATGAAGCTGGCTGACCTCCGATTGCAGGCGATCGACTTTCGCCTGCAGTTGCCGCGTTTCGTCGCTCGCCTTGCGCTGGACCATCTCCTGTATTATGCCACGCATGCTCGCGGCCCTGCATTTAAGGGCCTTTTGGAAGGTCCCTTTCAAGTTGGAGGATTTAGAGGCGATCTCCACTATCTCCTCCTCGTCCTCCTCAGCCATCCGCTCCAGCTCAGCCAGTGAGTGGTCCGCGTACAGAACGCGGGACGCTCCGTACCCGGACTTGGCCCGGGCAGCGCGCGCCCGTTGCTCCTTGGCAGCAACCCGCTCCTCCAGGTCTTGTTGGTGCTGCTCCCGCCGAGCTAGGTCCAACTGACGCTGAGCATCCGAGAGACCAACGTCGTGGGTGTCCGCGGCTGTCGGAGGCTTTTTGGCCTTTGGACGTCCCGCCGAGCCCGAAGAGCCCTCGGACCCGTTCCGCAGGAAGGCCCGCTTTCGCGACTGTATATCGCCCCCGTCCGACACGCCAGCCATGGACTCTTTGTCGGAGTCCATGGCTGGCGTGCCAGCCTCAGATTGAGGCCGGCGGTTACGGGGGCGCGGCTGCTCGAGGTGTCCGGTGCCTCCAGCCGCGAAAGGGCGGACGTTCTGGCCGCCAAGTTGAGGGAGGTCCTCAGCCCGGAGGACGTCCGGATTTCCAGGCCTGTGCGAACTCCCCCGGGCCGTGACCAGCGTGTCGTCCGCGTAACACGTCAGGTCCGCGCCCGGCGGGAGCTCGCCCCTCAGCACCCAGTCGTACCCGATGTTCCACAGGAGCGGTCCCACGACCGATCCCTGTGGAACACCGCACGACACTTGGCGCTGGTTTCCGCCATCTCGTCCCATGTAGGTGACACACCTCCCCGCCAGATAAGCCCCAACGATGCGGCGGAGGTAGAGAGGCACCCGATGATAACGTAGTGCCTCCCGTATGCAGCTCCAGGGCAGGGTGTTGAAGGCGTTGGAGATGTCCAAGGACACCGCCACCACCACCCCGCCCCGGGACACTGTTTCCTCCGCCAGGACTCTCACCCTCGACACAGCGTGGATGGTAGAGCGCCCATGCCGAAAGCCGAACTGGCTCTCGTCCAGGTCCGGCCCCTCTCTGCACAAGTGGCCGACGAGGCGGGCTGCGAGTATGCGCTCGAACAGCTTGCCCACCTCGTCGAGCAGCACTATGGGCCGGTACGCAGACGGCGAGTCGGCAGGGCGCCCCGCCTTCCTGAGCAGGACCAGACGTCCAATCTTCCACAGACTGGGAAACTGGCCCCGCTCAAGGCACGCTGTGTAGAGTCCTCTCAGTTGGGGCTCCAACTCCTTCAGAGAGAGGGCCAAAGCCAGGCCGTGAATTCCATCGGGCCCCGGAGCCACGTTCTTGGCCCGGAGCCGCATCACGGCCGCCCTCATCTCTGCCTGTGTCACCTCTGGGACGCTGATGGCGTTCTCCATCTCCTCCTCTGCAGACTCTGCGGCTGCGGGCAAAGCCATCGGCGGCGGAACATGCTCCGCTCTCGCCGGGAAGAGGGCTGCCACCACTTCCTCCAGCAGCTCGGGTTGGAGACTCTCCGTAAGTGGGGGCGCCGCGGCTCGAAGTTGCCCTCGAACCGCTTTATACGGGCGCCCCCACGGATCCCCGTCCAGAGTCTCCAACATCCTCTCCCGGGATCGCGTCCTCGCCTCGTCGATGGCCAGCCACAGAGTCTGCTTTGCCGCGCGGTACACCTCGTACAGCGCGGCCTCCTCCTCGGGTACCCGACGACGTCTCCTCCGGTAACGGGTGTACCGGCGTCTCACCACCACGCATGCGACGCGCAGCTGCGCGATCTCGGCGGACCACCAGTACACCTGGCGCCTTGCACCCTGTGCGTGGGCGCGGGGCATGGACGCGTCGCATATCTGCGTCATTGCCCCGCGGAACCACAGCGCCTCCAGCTCGACGTCATCGGGTCCGGTCGTGACCGACCCCCGGAACCAGGCCTGAGCAATGGCTGCCTCCTCGAGAAGCTCCCTGTCGATGCGCTTACGCGCCCAGCGCGGGCCGTCCGAACGCGGGACTGATGTCCTGTGGCCGCCAGCGGTCTGGGCGGAGACGTCGAATCGGATATATCGGTGATCCGACAACGTCTCCACCTCCGCGGCGACACGCCAGTCGCGGACACGGCTCGCGACAGCAGGGCTTGCGAACGACACGTCCACTATGGACCCGCCCCGCTGCCGCACGCACGTGTAGACCGAGCCCCGGTTCAGGACGACCAGGCCAGTCGTGATCGCCCACTCCTCCAATGCCTCACCCTTAGCATCGGTCACCGGGGATCCCCACGCCGCAGACTTGGCGTTGAGATCCCCGAGCAACAGCACCGGGCGAGGATGGAGCTGGCCCACGACGGCACCCAACTCGACAAGGAACCTCTCGAAGTCGGCGAGACTCTTGTTGGGCGAAAAATACGCCCCAACGACGCCAACGCCATCTGCGAGGGCGGCTACCCAGCCGTGCCCCCGAGACGGGCTGACGAGAGCCCCGCCAATGATGGCCACCAAACCATCCAGATCTCCCACCCAGTTATCCCTGGGCCCCCCCCCACCCCCGGATGTCAAACCTAACCTAACCTTTATTTTTTTTTTTTTTTTTTTTTTTGTTCCCGGGGTGGAAAATCCTCATGGATGTCCTCCGCCCTGGGGCGGGCGGAGGGGTCTGTCAGACTCTTACTGACTAAAAACCACCCCGGTGTTCCTTCTCACACCTACGCCGGGGTCGCGGGAACACATTATTCTTCCACAACCCCGGCTGGTGCCGGCCCGCTTGCGCGGGCCCCGTCTCGGGCGGGGGGAGTGAGGTGTACTCCCCCCGCAACGTCTGTGGTCGGCGCGCGAGGAACACTACGCGCGCCACCTTCTCGGGTCCTGATGTTGGGGGGCGACGGATGTCCCCGAATCCGTCGCCCCTGGACCCATTTAGGGGGGCCGGAAGAGGGCGTTGTCCGCCCTCCTCCGACGCCCGGTGCGTCTGCTGCGGGCCGGGTCGAGAGTCGAGATCTCTCTCTCCCTTTCCGCAGCCTCCTTCTGCGAGATGACCGTTTCGCAAAAGGAGACCACTGCGTCCCAGGACTCTGCGCCGCCGACCATCGCGTTCACGACGGCCGGCAGCGACAGGTCGTTGCCTACTTCGGTGATGAGGGCACGGCGCGGCTCCTCCCAAGCGGCACACTCTGCCAGCGTGTGCCACGCCGTGTCCTCCCGGCAGTCGACGCAGTGGTGACACCGGGCGTCCGGCTCCCTGTTTATGCGACCCAGGTACTTCCCGAAGCAACCATGCCCCGAGAGCACCTGCGTCGCCCGAAACGTCAGGGAGCCGTGCCTTCTCCCGAGCCAGCGGTCGAGCACTGGCCGGATCGCCTCAATGGTGCTGAGGCCGGCGGTAGGGCGTGACAGCCTCACCCGCCATTCCGCCACCAGGACCTCGCGGAGCTGCAACCGATGCTGCTCGATTTGTTGCTGCATCGGTCGCTCGCCCCGCTCCCGCGCTGCCTCGCGCCACCGGTACAGTGACGCGAGCACCTTCGCCTCCAGGTCCCAGGGCGGTGATCCGGCCAGTGCACAACCCGCCTCGAAGGAGATCGTGCGATACCCCCGAATGACTCTGACGGCCATCGCCCGCTGCGGCTTGCGCAGGACAGCTATGCTGCCGGCCGTCAGGTCAGACGCCCAGATCGGCGCTCCGTAGAGCGCCATGGATCGCACGATCCCCATATAGAGCCGCCTACAGGCGGCGCTCGGGCCCCCCAGATTGGGAAGCAGCGTTGCCAGCGCCCCGGCCGCGCCCAACAACTTGGGCGCCAGCCGCCGGAAGTGGGGTCCGAAGTCCCACCGGCTGTCGAGCACCAATCCCAGATATTTCATGGTGGGCTCGACAGCGATCCGGACCCCCCCGACCACAATGTGTGATCCGGCCGGCGGCGCCCGCCGGGGGCCATGAAACACCATGGCCTCCGACTTGTTGAGGGCCACCTCCAGGCCGAGGCGCCGTATGCGGCTCACCGTGAGTGAGACCGCCGCCGTCGCGAGCAACGCTGCCTCCCTGTGCGAACTCCCCCGGGCCGTGACCAGCGTGTCGTCCGAACCTAACCTAACCTTTTTTTTTTTTTTTGTTCCCGGGGTGGAAAATCCTCATGGATGTCCTCCGCCCTGGGGCGGGCGGAGGGGTCTGTCAGACTCTTACTGACTAAAAACCACCCCGGTGTTCCTTCTCACACCTACGCCGGGGTCGCGGGAACACATTATTCTTCCACAACCCCGGCTGGTGCCGGCCCGCTTGCGCGGGCCCCGTCTCGGGCGGGGGGAGTGAGGTGTACTCCCCCCGCAACGTCTGTGGTCGGCGCGCGAGGAACACTACGCGCGCCGCCTTCTCGGGTCCTGATGTTGGGGGGCGACGGATGTCCCCGAATCCGTCGCCCCTGGACCCATTTAGGGGGGCTGGAAGAGGGCGTTGTCCGCCCTCCGCCTGCGCCCGGTGCGCCTGCTGCGGATCGGGAGAGTGGACGAGATCTCTCTCTCCCTTTCCGCAGCCTCCTTCTGCGAGATCACTGTTTCGCAGAAGGAAACCACCGCGTCCCAGGACTCGGCGCTGCCGACCATCGAACTCACTACGGTCGGCAGCGACAAGTCACTGCCTACTTCTGAGATGAGGGCACGGCGCGGCTCCTCCCAAGCGGCACACTCTGCCAGCGTATGCCACGCCGTGTCCTCCCGGCAGTCGACGCAGTGGTGACACCGAGCGTCCGGCTCCCTGTTTATGCGACACAGGTACTTCCCGAAGCAGCCATGCCCCGAGAGCACCTGCGTCGCCCGAAACGACAGGGAGCCGTGCCTCCTCCCGAGCCAGAGGTCGAGCACTGGCCGGACCGCCTCGATGGTGACGAGGCCGGCGGTAGGGCGTGAAAGCCTGTCCCGCCATTCCGCCACCAGGACCTCGCGAAGCTGCGACCGACGCTGCTCCATATGGCGCTGCATCGGCCGCTCGCCCCGCTCCCGCGCTGCCTCGCGCCACCGGTACAGTGACGCGAGCACCTTCGCCTCCAGGTCCCAGGGCGGTGATCCGGCCAGTGCACAACCCGCCTCGAAGGAGATCGTGCGATACCCCCGAATGACTCTGACGGCCATCGCCCGCTGCGGCTTGCGCAGGACAGCTATGCTGCCGGCCGTCAGGTCAGACGCCCAGATCGGCGCTCCGTAGAGCGCCATGGATCGCACGATCCCCATATAGAGCCGCCTACAGGCGGCGCTCGGGCCCCCCAGATTGGGAAGCAGCGTTGCCAGCGCCCCGGCCGCGCCCAACAACTTGGGCGCCAGCCGCCGGAAGTGGGGTCCGAAGTCCCACCGGCTGTCGAGCACCAATCCCAGATATTTCATGGTGGGCTCGACAGCGATCCGGACCCCCCCGACCACAATGTGTGATCCGGCCGGCGGCGCCCGCCGGGGGCCATGAAACACCATGGCCTCCGACTTGTTGAGGGCCACCTCCAGGCCGAGGCGCCGTATGCGGCTCACCGTGAGTGAGACCGCCGCCGTCGCGAGCAACGCTGCCTCCCTGTGCGAACTCCCCCGGGCCGTGACCAGCGTGTCGTCCGAACCTAACCTAACCTTTTTTTTTTTTTTTGTTCCCGGGGTGGAAAATCCTCATGGATGTCCTCCGCCCTGGGGCGGGCGGAGGGGTCTGTCAGACTCTTACTGACTAAAAACCACCCCGGTGTTCCTTCTCACTCTCGTCCGCGTAACACGTCAGGTCCGCGCCCGGCGGGAGCTCGACCCTCAGCACCCAGTCGTACCCGATGTTCCACAGGAGCGGTCCCACGACCGATCCCTGTGGAACACCGCACGACACTTGCCGCTGGTTTCCGCCATCACGTCCCATGTAGGTGACACACCTCCCCGCCAGATAAGCCCCAACGATGCGGCGGAGGTAGAGAGGCACCCGATGATAACGCAGTGCCTCCCGTATGCAGCTCCAGGGCAGGGTGTTGAAGGCGTTGGAGATGTCCAAGGACACCGCCACCACCACCCCGCCCCGGGACACTGTTTCCTCCGCCAGGACTCTCACGCTCGACACAGCGTGGATGGTAGAGCGCCCATGCCGAAAGCCGAACTGGCTCTCGTCCAGGTCCGGCCCCTCTCTGCACAAGTGGCCGACGAGGCGGGCTGCGAGTATGCGCTCGAACAGCTTGCCCACCTCGTCAAGCAGCACTATGGGCCGGTACGCAGACGGCGAGTCGGCAGGGCGCCCCGCCTTCCTGAGCAGGACCAAGCGACCTGTTTTCCACAAAGTGGGAAACTGGCCCCGCTCAAGGCACGCTGTGAAGAGTCCTCTTAGCTGGGGCTCAAGCTCTTTCAGAGCGAGGGCTAGCGCTAGGCCGTGAATACCGTCGGGCCCCGGAGCCACGTTCTTGGCCCGGAGCCGCATCACGGCCGCCCCCATCTCTGCCTGTGTCACCTCTGGGACGCTGATGGCGTTCTCCTCTGTAGACCCTGCGGCTGTGGGCAAAGCCATCGGCGGCGGGGTATGCTCCGCTCTTGCCGGGAAGAGGGCTGCGACTACCTCCTCCAGCAGCTCGGGTTGGAGACTCTCCGTAAGTGGAGGCGCCGCGGCTCGAAGTTTCCCTCGAACCGCTTTATACGGGCGCCCCCACGGATCCCCGTCTAGAGTCTCCAACATCTCCTCCCTGGCTCGCGTCCTCGCCTCGCCGATGGCCAGCCACAGAGTCTCCTTTGCCGCGCGGTACACCTCGTACAGCGCGGCTTCTTCGTCAGGGACCCGACGACGTCTCCTCCGGTAACGGGTGTACTGGCGTCTAACCGCCACGCACGTGACGCGTAACTGCGCGATCGCGGCGGACCACCAGTACACCTGGCGCCTTGCGGACTGTGTGTGGACCCGGGGCATGGACGCGTCGCAAATTTGCGTCATCGCCCCGCGGAACCACAGCGCCTCCTGTTCGACGTCGACGTCGACGGGTCCCCTAGTTGCCGACTCCCGGCTCCAGGCCTGGACAATAGCGGCCTCCTCGAGGAGCTCCCTGTCGATGAGCTTGCGCGCCCAGCGCGGACCGTCCGTTCGCGGGACCGGTGAACTGCGGCCGCCAGTGGTCTGGGCGGAGACGTCGAAACGGATGTAACGATGATCCGACAACGTCTCCACTTCCACGGCGACACGCCAGTCGCGAACACGGCCTGCGACAGCAGGGCTAGCGAACGACACGTCCACTATTGAACCACCCCGCTGCCGCACGCACGTGTGAACCGATCCCCGGTTCAAGACGGCCAGGCCAGTCGTGACCAACCACTCCTCCAGTGCCTCACCCCTAGCATCGGTCGCTGGAGATCCCCACGCCGTAGACTTGGCGTTGAGATCTCCGAGCAACAGCACGGGGCGAGGATGAAGTCGGCCCACGACGGCACCCAACTCGACAAGGAAGCTCTCGAAGTCGGCGAGACTCTTGTTGGGCGAAAAATACGCCCCAACGACGCCAACGCCATCTGCAAGGGCGGCTACCCAGCCGTGCCCCCGCGACGGGCTGACGAGAGCCCCGCCAATGATGGCCACCAAACCGTCCAGGTCTCCCACCCAGTTATCCCTGGGCGGGACCCAATACGGCTCGGCGACCACGGCCACGTGAATCGACCACTCTGCCATGCTCTGGAGCAAGAGATCCTGAGCTCTGGCAGAGTGGTTGATGTTGCCCTGGAGGAAATGGTAGAGCGCCGTTATGCGCAATCCATTCCCTCGGCACCATTCTTAGGCCGGGAGTCGGCCGGAGGGCAACCAGGCTGAGGGGGGGGTAAAGAGCCCCCGACAGCCTTGGCAGACCCTCTCTTCTTCTTGTTGGGCGCGCCACAGGCCTTACCGCCCGCTCTGTGCCCAGCGGGCCTCCCTGCAGCTGTACAGAGGCTGCAGTTTGGCGCCGCGGAGCACTGGGCCGCCTTGTGGCCGGGCTGGCCGCAGCGATAGCACTGCTCGCTGCGGTCAATTGCGGCGGTGCACCGTGCCTTAACATGCCCCACGTCCAGGCATCGGTAGCACCGCAAGGCCCTGGGCTGCAGCAGCTTCACCCTCGCTGCAACCCATCCCACCAACAGACGCCCACCGTCAGCGACCTTATTCGCCGCCGCCACCGGGCACCGCACCCAAATCGTGCCGAGCCCAGAAGCGTCGGCGCGTATGTCGCCCGTCCGCACATCTCCTGGCGGACATCCGCCGACTCGGGCGACGGCCACCACGACTTCAGCCGGGGTCGTCGAGTCGTCCAGGCCACCGACGCGCAGCTCAGCGGTCTTCATCGGCCTGGAGACTCGGACGTCGTCCGGGTTGAGGACCTCCTTCAGCTTGGCGGCCAGGATGTCCGCCTTTTCCCCACTAGAGGCACCCGACACCTCAAGCAGCCGCGCCCCCGTAATCGCCGGCCTCATTCTGAAGCCGGACGGTGTGCCAAGGTCGGGGAACGCGACATTGGCTTTCGCCTGCGTCAGGACCGCCTTATATGTAACGCCCCTTTCGACGGCTCCGGGCTGCAGCGTAATCACTACAGCCGCGGAGCGTGGGGCTCTGACCTTAGGCGGTCCTTGGGCCTTCTTTGGTGCCGGTGCAGCGGGTGGTGGTGGCGCCGTCTTCTTCCCGCGGCGGCGGCCCTTCTTGACCACCGTCGCCCACGTCTCCGTGGGAGGCGCCAGCGAGGCCGCGGGTGGTGCGGTCGCCCGGGAAGTGGGCACGGACGTACCCTCCGCGGGCTTTTTAGTCCCCCTCCCGGACTGGCTCGACACAGCCACCGCGGTTATTGGCCCCCGGTTAGTTGGGTCCTTACGCTTGTCCGCAGCGAGCGGTGGGCGGAGATTCACCGCCGGAAGGAGCCTCTCCTCTATGGCCTCCATGCGGGCACCCACCATTTGTCCACACTGCATCATGCAGATGCGGGCAATCTTCTCCAACTCCGCATCCGCTAGTGCAGGTGTCGATGACGGGATCGGTGATGGGGCCGACGACAGAGCTGGGACGGAAGAGGAGCTGTTGGCAGCGGGTAATGCCCTCTGGGCGGCGAACTGCCGCTTGAGGTCCTCCAACTCGGATCGGAGACGGCTATTCTCCTCCCATAACTTCGCCGTCTCCTCCGTACTCGTGCGATTAAGGAGGACCTCAACCGCCTCCTTTATTCCCTCAGCCGCCTCCTTCAAAGCACGCGTGAATGTGCCCTTCAGGTTGCCAGATTTGGTGGCAACCTTCAGGACGACATCCACGCCGTCCAAAACCTGGCGACTGAGTGCCACCCCCGTTATGCTCCCCCCCGCTGCGAGTCGAGCAGAGCGCCGTTCTCGGGCCTGTCGGGCCAACTCGCTGACTTCGTCAGCCGCGACAGTCTTCTGCTGCGCCCGCTTTGCCGCACTCGCCTCGGCCCTGTTGGTTCCCAACAGGGACGTGGTGGAGCCTCCGCTAACCTCCACCACGGGCTCGGGGTCCATCTCCTCGCTCTCAACGCGATCACAAGGGACCGGCGTGTCGGGGCGCTTGAGAAAGCGACCCCGAGAGTCGCGCGACGCCGTAGAAGCTGACGCGTTCTTGGCGCGACCTCGCCCTCTTGTGCCTGTTGGCCCCATGGGTGCCGACAGGTTCTCCTCGCTAGAGGAGAAACCTGACATCCAAAATTTGGCAGGACCACCATCCACCTCTTCTTCGCCCACTTGGCTCTTGCGCTTTGAGCTTACGCTCGCCACGCTCACCACACTCATCTCGGATGCAGTGTCAGAATCTGACACCGCCCGTCCCATCTGCTCGACCAAAACGATCGGCAGTTTCGTAAGTTGATTCTCTTGTTCCTTACGTTGTGAGTCCGTTTTGGACATACTTTGGTCCCCTGAGGGACTGGAGCCTCCTCGGCTCGTGTTGCCATCGGCAAGTGATAGACAATTGTTGCCCCCCCCAGAATACGTGGGGCATGACGCTACCGAAGGTAGCGTGGCGGATTCTCCAACTGCTGCGCAGCTGGTACCGCCCTGGGGTAATATTTTACCAATTGACTTTTCCATTATTTTTTTGTTTAGCTTTTTAAGGGTGCGGGCCCTGAAGCGCTAGCGACTGGTCCCCCACCAGCCACTCATCCTTTCGCCACGCTTCAAAACTTAGGATTAGGTGGTTTTTTATCTATGAGGTGTCCTTCCTCTCCGACGGCGGCATTAGACATGCCTCCGTTCGCTGTATGGCCAAACCGGCTCAGCGAACCCGCCGAGAGTTCTCTCCTCAAGATTGCTCTTGAGGGAGATACGCCAGCCACGCTGGTACGCCTGCACCATTGTGGCAGGGTCGCGTCCAGTGTCAATCGACGATCGTCGATCGATCAGGAGCGACCCATCTCCCTTGTTTCTCCACTGTGCCCTCTGCTAATCAGAGGGACACGTGGAAGAACATCACTGAGCACACTGCTCCCCACCCCCGCAGAAATTAGCCACAGACAATACACTCTCCGAAAAAACCCCCCAAATCCTTTTTCCTAAAGAGAATATTGTCCATGCCCAGGGTGCACCGGCCCGACAACTGCTCTTCCCCTCGAACGTATCCGTAAGGGATTAGCAGCTATCAGGCACACGAGGAGGTTTTCTGCACGCACCCCAACCTAACCTAACCTAACCTTTTTTTTTTTTTTTTTGTTCCCGGGGTGGAAAATCCTCATGGATGTCCTCCGCCCTGGGGCGGGCGGAGGGGTCTGTCAGACTCTTACTGACTAAAAACCACCCCGGTGTTCCATCTCACACCTACGCCGGGGTCGCGGGAACACATTATTCTTCCACAACCCCGGCTAGTGCCGGCCCGCTTGCGCGGGCCCCGTCTCGGGCGGGGGGAGTGAGGTGTACTCCCCCCGCAACGTCTGTGAGCGGCGCACGCGGAACACTACGCGCGCCGCCTTCTCGGGTCCTGATGTTGGGGGGCGACGGATGTCCCCGAATCCGTCGCCCCTGGACCCATTTAGGGGGGCCGGAAGAGGGCGTTGTCCGCCCTCCTCCGACGCCCGGTGCGTCTGCTGCGGGCCGGGTCGAGAGTCGAGATCTCTCTCTCCCTTTCCGCAGCCTCCTTCCGCGAGATGACCGTCTCGCAGAAGGAAACCACTGCGTCCCAGGACTCTGCGCCACCGACCATCGCGTTCACGACGGCCGGCAGCGACAGGTCATTGCCTACTTCAGTTATGAGGGCACGGCGCGGCTCCTCCCAAGCGGCACACTCTGCCAGCGTGTGCCACGCCGTGTCCTCCCGGCAGTCGACGCAGTGGTGACACCGGGCGTCCGGCTCCCTGTTTATGCGACACAGGTACTTCCCGAAGCAACCATGCCCCGAGAGCACCTGCGTCGCCCGAAACGTCAGGGAGCCGTGCCTTCTCCCGAGCCAGCGGTCGAGCACTGGCCGGATCGCCTCGATGGTGCTGAGGCCGGCGGTAGGGCGTGAAAGCCTCACCCGCCATTCCGCCACCAGGACCTCGCGGAGCTGCAACCGATGCTGCTCGATATGTTGCTGCATCGGTCGCTCGCCCCGCTCCCGCGCTGCCTCGCGCCACCGGTACAGTGACGCGAGCACCTTCGCCTCCAGGTCCCAGGGCGGTGATCCGGCCAGTGCACAACCCGCCTCGAAGGAGATCGTGCGATACCCCCGAATGACTCTGACGGCCATCGCCCGCTGCGGCTTCCGCAGGACAGCTATGCTGCCGGCCGTCAGGTCAGACGCCCAGATCGGCGCTCCGTAGAGCGCCATGGATCGCACGATCCCCATATAGAGCCGCCTACAGGCGGCGCTCGGGCCCCCCAGATTGGGAAGCAGCGTTGCCAGCGCCCCGGCCGCGCCCAACAACTTGGGCGCCAGCCGCCGGAAGTGGGGTCCGAAGTCCCACCGGCTGTCGAGCACCAATCCCAGATATTTCATGGTGGGCTCGACAGCGATCCGGACCCCCCCGACCACAATGTGTGATCCGGCCGGCGGCGCCCGCCGGGGGCCATGAAACACCATGGCCTCCGACTTGTTGAGGGCCACCTCCAGGCCGAGGCGCCGTATGCGGCTCACCGTGAGTGAGACCGCCGCCGTCGCGAGCAACGCTGCCTCCCTGTGCGAACTCCCCCGGGCCGTGACCAGCGTGTCGTCCGCGTAACACGTCAGGTCCGCGCCCGGCGGGAGCTCGCCCCTCAGCACCCAGTCGTACCCGATGTTCCACAGGAGCGGTCCCACGACCGATCCCTGTGGAACACCGCACGACACTTGGCGCTGGTTTCCGCCATCTCGTCCCATGTAGGTGACACACCTCCCCGCCAGATAAGCCCCAACGATGCGGCGGAGGTAGAGAGGCACCCGATGATAACGTAGTGCCTCCCGTATGCAGCTCCAGGGCAGGGTGTTGAAGGCGTTGGAGATGTCCAAGGACACCGCCACCACCACCCCGCCCCGGGACACTGTTTCCTCCGCCAGGACTCTCACCCTCGACACAGCGTGGATGGTAGAGCGCCCATGCCGAAAGCCGAACTGGCTCTCGTCCAGGTCCGGCCCCTCTCTGCACA
This sequence comes from Dasypolia templi, assembly GCA_963555695.1. Lineage (NCBI taxonomy): Eukaryota > Metazoa > Arthropoda > Insecta > Lepidoptera > Noctuidae > Dasypolia > Dasypolia templi. Next base: position 31,961,850 of record OY743145.1, on the reverse strand, counting down.
AGTGGCCGACGAGGCGGGCTGCGAGTATGCGCTCGAACAGCTTGCCCACCTCGTCGAGCAGCACTATGGGCCGGTACGCAGACGGCGAGTCGGCAGGGCGCCCCGCCTTCCTGAGGAGGACCAGACGTCCAATCTTCCACAGACTGGGAAACTGGCCCCGCTCAAGGCACGCTGTGTAGAGTCCTCTCAGTTGGGGCTCCAACTCCTTCAGAGAGAGGGCCAAAGCCAGGCCGTGAATTCCGTCGGGCCCCGGAGCCACGTTCTTCGCCCGGAGCCGCATCACGGCCGCCCTCATCTCTGCCTGTGTCACCTCTGGGACGCTGATGGCGTTCTCCTCCTCCTCCTCTGCAGACTCTGCGGCTGCGGGCAAAGCCATCGGCGGCGGAACATGCTCCGCTCTCACCGGGAAGAGGGCTGCTACCACTTCCTCCAGCAGCTCGGGTTGGAGACTCTCCGTAAGTGGGGGCGCCGCGGCTCGAAGTTGCCCTCGAACCGCTTTATACGGGCGCCCCCACGGATCCCCGTCCAGAGTCTCCAACATCCTCTCCCGGGATCGCGTCCTCGCCTCGTCGATGGCCAGCCACAGAGTCTGCTTTGCCGCGCGGTACAACTCGTACAGCGCGGCCTCCTCCTCGGGTACCCGACGACGTCTCCTCCGGTAGCGGGTGTACCGGCGTCTCACCGCCACGCATGCGACGCGCAGCTGCGCGATCTCGGCGGACCACCAGTACACCTGGCGCCTTGCACCCTGTGCGTGGGCGCGGGACATGGACGCGTCGCATATCTGCGTCATTGCCCCGCGGAACCACAGCGCCTCCAGCTCGACGTCATCGGGTCCGGTCGTTGCCGACCCCCGGAACCAGGCCTGAGCAATGGCTGCCTCCTCGAGAAGCTCCCTGTCGATGCGCTTACGCGCCCAGCGCGGGCCGTCCGAACGCGGGACTGGTGTCCTGCGGCCGCCAGCGGTCTGGGCGGAGACGTCGAATCGGATATATCGGTGATCCGACAACGTCTCCACCTCCGCGGCGACACGCCAGTCGCGGACACGGCTCGCAACAGCAGGGCTTGCGAATGACACGTCCACTATGGACCCGCCCCGCTGCCGCAAACCTAACCTAACCTTTTTTTTTTTTTTTTTTGTTCCCGGGGTGGAAAATCCTCATGGATGTCCTCCGCCCTGGGGCGGGCGGAGGGGTCTGTCAGACTCTTACTGACTAAAAACCACCCCGGTGTTCCTTCTCACACCTACGCCGGGGTCGCGGGAACACATTATTCTTCCACAACCCCGGCTGGTGCCGGCCCGCTTGCGCGGGCCCCGTCTCGGGCGGGGGGAGTGAGGTGTACTCCCCCCGAAACCTAACCTAACCTAACCTAACCGTTATAACTTTGCATCCAGGTGACGCATTTTGAAGCTGTTTTCAGCGTTTTTGATCTTAACTAGGCTCTGTCCTACTATCTGACTGTTTTAAATTGACTTAGACGCGAAAAAATTTTTCGTTCATCGACTTGTAAAATTTTAACAATATTTTTCTTCCCGAAAAACTAAATTAAATTTTTATCTCAAAATTTTCTTCTAAATCCACGTTGGTCTTAATTACAATAGATACTTACCTGCCTTACCTGTATTCTGGTGCGCGTTCCGCGAGCTTGAGTCCAGTTTGGTAGTCGTAATTCCAGGTTTTCACTCATTTTTCAGTCGAAAAACACGTTTTTTGACCAAATTTCAAAATTTTTGTTCAGGAAAAATTTCAGTCACGCCGTAGATAGCTAGTACGCGCGGAGACGCGTCTTTTGACACCTCGCACGTGCGCCTATCCCATATAAAACGTCAAAAAATTGCCCGCCCACCCTCCCAGTCCTCACTGGCCAGGTAAACTTTTCATTTTGCCAAGGAAAAATATTTTTGGAATTTTGCAATAAATACATTCAAAATCTGTCGTTTTGAGGCCTATTGTCACCTGCTAGCATTTTATTGACTGATTTCTATTTGACATTGTACAGTCCTAGATACAGGGCTAGTATTTTACACTTTTTATATTTTTATATTATACGCTGGTCCCCCCTTTACAGGGACTCAGTATAAGTGACCTCTGACAAAACAGTCTTTCCGCAGTCTCAAACTTGTGAACACCTATAATGTTTAGTATAAGGACCCCGGTGAGTAAAGTCAGGGTCTCAGAGGAGACTTCAGACTCGGGAAACCCTCCACCAGCACAGGCTGGCCCGTCGGTTAGGCGTAGTGTGGGAGAATGGGAGGCCGACAGACTAAAGCCTAGACAACTTTTGAAAACACCAACGCCTCCGAAAAAGGCTCCACTGACTACTCCCCCTAAAATGAAACCAAAAGGAACACTCGCACAGCAGAGTAAGCTGGAGGGAACTGAAGGGAGCTCGCCCCGGGAAGCGCAACCCGTGAGGTACGCAAATAGAACCACCGAGGCAAAGGCGTGTCTCTCAAAAGCGAAAATACAGCTTTTGAGTTCCCGAAATCTCAAAAAGGAAATTAAGGATGAACTCACGAGGGCTGTCGAAAGGCTGTACCAGTTAGTGAAGGAGGCTGAGGTCGAGAGAGGAAAAGGAGCCGAGGGAAATGTTGAACCCGAAAAGGCTGTAGAAGACCAGAGGCCGACCTTGGGTGAACCGACAGAGCTCATGAAGCAGCTTATGGCGAACCTCCAACAGCACAACCAGGCATTGGAGGAATGCAAACAGCACACACGGGCTCTGTCGGAGCAGCTCAAGGAGGCCCCTCGCTACGTCGCAGGCCAGGGCCCAACCTTCGCGGAAATAGCCGCTGGCACAAAGCAACGTATCCAAGAGCCTCTTCACTCGGTAGTAATATCATCTACAAATGATCAGGACACCGGTGAAGAGGTTCTTGAGAAGCTCAGGACGGCGGTCGATGCCAGAAACGAAGGCACTAGGGTGGAACGGCTGCGCAAGGCGAGGGACCAGAAGGTTGTGGTCGGCTTTAGGTCGAGGGAAGAACTTACCAAAGTGACCGAACGAATTAGGAAAACGGGTGGTCTGGTGGTGGAGGAGGTTAAAAACAAGGACCCGCTTGTCATAATTAAGGACGTCCTCTCTTGCCACTCTGATGTGGAGGTTATCCAAGCCATGCAACGACAGAACACCCACCTTATCGGGGACGTACCTGCGGAGGATTTGCGGTTGGGGGTGAAGTACCGTCGTAGGGCGAGGAACCCTCATATGTGCCACATCATTCTGCAGGTGTCCCCTACAGTATGGCAGAGGCTGACATTGGCGGGTCGCGTGCACATTGACCTACAGCGAGTGCGAGTGCAGGACCAGTCTCCACTGGTGCAGTGCACTCGCTGTCTGCGCTTCGGCCATAGCCGAAAACTGTGCACGCAACCCGCCGATCTCTGCATCCACTGCGGTGACCCCCACATGAGAGCGGACTGCCCGTCACGGCTGGCGGCGGAGGCACCTAAGTGTCACAATTGCCTATCGGCCAAGCTGGACAGGACCGACCACAACGCCTTCGACAGTGAGTGCCCTACACGCGTGAAATGGGACGCATTGGCGCGCCTGTCGGTGGCGTACTGCTAAGGTGGTCCCAGGTATCCCAGGCAGTAAGACCCGAACTCACCTTAGTGAGTGCTCAAACTACCGGGTGATCCAAGCGAATCTGCAGAGGAAGAACCTTGCAACCCAAGAGCTCATGTTAGTGGCTAGTGAGCGGAGGGTGTCTTTCGCACTGCTCCAGGAGCCATATGTGGGTGGGATTAAAAGGATGCGAGACTACCGGGGAGCGAGAGTCTACCAGTGCGAGGAACAAGGAAGTGGAACTGTGAAGGCGGCAATAGTCGTCTTCGATCAAGACCTGGACGTAACGCAGTGTCCAAAACTCACAACCAATAACATCACGGTGGTGAGGATCCTAACCAGCGCCTGGGAAATCGCCGTAGTCTCCTTTTATTTTGAACCTGGCCAGCCCATACAACCATACCTTGAGCAGCTTCTGCAGATTCATGAGGAAATAGGACAAACAAAATGTGTTATAGGTGGCGACGCAAACGCTAAGAGTACCTGGTGGGGTAGCCTAGTTGTGGATGACAGGGGTGAAGAAATGTCAGGGACACTAGACGAAATGTGCTTGCAGGTGCTCAACGTCGGAAACACGCCAACTTTCGACACCATCAGGGGTGGCAAATCATATACCAGCTTCGTTGATATAACAGCGTGTTCAACAGATATGCTGGACCTGGTGGAGGACTGGAGGGTTGAGGAAGGCATCACGAGCTCGGACCACAACGGTATTGTATTTAAAATTAAACTTCAAAAAGCAAAAGGAACAAATATTAGAAGAACCACCAGAATTTACAACTCAAGAAAAGCAAATTGGAGTCAATTTCATGAGAAATTGGCCCAATTAAAAGTAGATTACAACCTTAACTCAACAGAAATAAATAAAATTAATAATAAAATAGATTTAGAAAATAGTGTTAACAGCTACATAAGCACCATTACCGAAACATGTAATGAAACTTTGCCAAAAATTAAAAATAATGAGATACTTACAATACCGTGGTGGTCAACCGAGCTCGCTAATATGATGAATGAGGTAAACACCCGAAGACGCCGCATTCGATGCGCTGCACCAGTCCGGAGAGCGAAGGTCGTCGAGGAGTACCTGCAAGCGAAAGAAAATTATGAGTCCAAAGCCAAAAAGGCGCAGATTACTAGTTGGAAGGGGTTCTGTGAAAAGCAAGACAAGGAAGGAGTTTGGGAAGGCATCTACAGGGTTTTGGGCCGGACAGCTAAAAGACACGAGGACTTGCCTCTAGTAAGGGATGGGGTGCCACTCGATGGTAAGGATTCGGCATCACTGCTGGCGGAGACCTTCTACCCCGAAGACCTGGAAGAGGACGATAACGACGACCACCGTCGGATACGAAAAGCGGCCAGTCGTGTAAACGAGTGGGCGCATGATGAACACCATGACCCACCGTTTACACAACAGGAGCTAAAAACCGCGGTGGAAAGCTTTAACCCGAAGAAGGCACCGGGGGCGGACGGTCTCACAGCCGACATCTGTGCCCAAGCCATATTCCGGGACCCTGGGTTGTTTCTTGCATTGGCCAACAAGTGCCTCGAGCAGGGCCACTTCCCCGGACCCTGGAAGGTGGCCACAGTGGTGATACTCCGGAAGCCAGGAAAGGACTGTTACACCACCCCAAAGTCCTACAGGCCGATCGGCCTCCTACCAGTCCTGGGTAAAATACTAGAGAAAATGTTGGTAGCCAGGTTAAAGTGGCATCTGATCCCGCGGTTGAGTACTCGTCAGTTTGGCTTCATGCCCCAGAAGAGCACCGAGGACTCCCTCTACACCATGATACAACACATCAAAGCAAAGCTGAACCAAAGGAAGCTGATCACTGTTGTGTCGCTTGACATAGAGGGGGCTTTCGACAGCGCATGGTGGCCGGCTATTAGAACCAGACTGGCTGAGGAAAGATGCCCGGTGAACCTCAGACGGATGCTGGACAGCTACCTGGCTGATAGGAGTGTCCGAGTAAGGTACGCTGGAGCAGAGTGTCACAGGAGCACGAACAAGGGGTGCGTTCAGGGGTCGATTGGTGGTCCGATCCTCTGGAACGTACTTTTGGATCCTCTGTTAAAGGGGCTGGAAGAGCGCGGGGATCACTGCCAGGCTTTCGCCGACGACGTTGTGATGATCTTCGACGGTGACACAGCATTGGAGGTCCAAAGAAGTGCCAATGCCGCCCTCGAGTATGTTCGAAGGTGGGGAATCCGAAATAAGCTGAAGTTCGCACCACACAAAACCTGTGCGATGGTAGTAACCAGGAAGCTAAAGTACGATGTCCCGCTTTTGAGCATGGGCGGGGTTGGCATTGGCATGTCTAAGGAAGTAAAAATACTGGGGCTCACAATCGACCATCAGCTCACTTTCAACACCCACGCCGCTAACGTGTGCAGAAAAGCTGCCAATATTTATAAACAACTGTCGAGAGCGGCCAAAGTGAGCTGGGGTCTGCACCCGGAGGTCATACGGAGCATTTACACGGCGGCGGTGGAGCCGGTAGTGATGTACGCGGCAAGCGCCTGGGCGCCGGCTACAAAGAAGATCGGAGTGCAGAAAATGCTGAACACGGTGCAACGAGGATTCGCCCAAAAGCTCTGCAAATCCTACCGCACCGTTTCGCTGAACGCGTCCCTGCTGCTGGCTGGGATACTCCCACTCGACCTTCGAATACAGGAAGCAGCCGCTCTGTACGAGGCAAAGAGAGGGGTACCACGGCCAGCCCTTGCGGACAGGGAGGTGGAGCGTGTGGTGGCATTTGCGGAGACGCCACATCCGGCGAAACATATGGCCATGGAGTTCATGAGTCTGGAGGACCAGTCTCTTGTGGACACCCACAACAACCAGGCGATCCGGTTCTTCACCGATGGCAGCAGGATTGCGGGCAAGGTCGGAGCAGCACTGTCCCTGTGGGACGGCAATGCCGAGATCAAGTCCGTAAAGCTTAGCTTGCCGTCGTGCTGCACGGTCTACCAGGCGGAACTCCTGGCCTTATGCGTAGCCACAAGGGAAATTCTCAAGCGCAAAGAGGGAACCTTTGGAATCTATAGTGACTCAAAGGCTGCACTACAAACAGTCACGAACCAGGGTTCCCTCCACGCCCTGGCGGTGGAGGCGAGAGCTAACATGGGCGCGGCTTTGTCCCAGAGCAAAGATGTTTCCTTGTTCTGGGTTAAAGCTCACGCCGGGCTGGAAGGCAACGAACGCGCAGACCACCTAGCGAAAGAAGCTGCACTCCGGTTGAAAAAGAAGCCGGACTACGACCGTTGCCCGGTTTCATTCGTCAAGCGGCAGATCCGTTTGGGGTCGCTCGACGAATGGAACCGGAGATACAAAACCGGCGAGACAGCCTCCGTCACAAAGATGTTTTTCCCGGACGCGATTGATGCGTTTAAAATCGTAAGTAAAGTGGCACCTACCGGAGTAATAACACAGATCTTGACCGGACACGGTGGGTTCTCCAAATACCTGCATCGGTTTAGGTGTAAGGAGAGCTCATCGTGTATCTGTGAACCGAATGTGTCAGAATCTGTTCCTCACATATTGACCGAATGCCCTGCGTTTGAAACAGAACGAATGAATGCGGAGTTTAGACTGGACACGGAGCTAACTAAGGAAAATGTAAACAAAATAATGGCAACTAACAAACTACGTAAAATCTTTTTGGAATACTGCACAGTAATAGCTACAAGGGTTATGAAGAGAAATAAAGAAACCTAAAACTGTGTGTTTAATATATTAACGTGTAAACAAGAAAGCAAACAATAAATTAATAGATTTAAAAAATAAAGTAAACATAAATATGAGGCAGTAAAGGAAGCAAACAGAAAAAATAAGAAATAAATAAATCGATATAAAAAATCAGTCATATCAATGGAAAAGACAAATAATATTAAAAAATTTCATTAAAAAGGTCTCTGACTATGTCAGGGGGACACTTGCAAAAGCAGGAGTGGGTTTTATAGCCGGTAAGAGTCCGGCACTGCCCAGACTGGCTCACTAGTGAGGCAGTCTGGGCGTCCATGAGGATTTCCCACTCCTGCTAAAACAAAAAAAAAAAAAAAAAAAAAAAAAAAAAAAAAAAAAAAAAAAAAAAAAACTAACCTAACCTAACCTAACCTTTTTTTTTTTTTTTTTTTTGTTCCCGGGGTGGAAAATCCTCATGGATGTCCTCCGCCCTGGGGCGGGCGGAGGGGTCTGTCAGACTCTTACTGACTAAAAACCACCCCGGTGTTCCATCTCACACCTACGCCGGGGTCGCGGGAACACATTATTCTTCCACAACCCCGGCTAGTGCCGGCCCGCTTGCGCGGGCCCCGTCTCGGGCGGGGGGAATGAGATGTACTCCCCCCGCAACGTCTGTGAGCGGCGCACGCGGAACACTACGCGCGCCGCCTTCTCGGGTCCTGATGTTGGGGGGCGACGGATGTCCCCGAATCCGTCGCCCCTGGACCCATTTAGGGGGGCCGGAAGAGGGCGTTGTCCGCCCTCCTCCGACGCCCGGTGCGTCTGCTGCGGGCCGGGTCGAGAGTCGAGATCTCTCTCTCCCTTTCCGCAGCCTCCTTCCGCGAGATGACCGTCTCGCAGAAGGAAACCACTGCGTCCCAGGACTCTGCGCCGCCGACCATCGCGTTCACGACGGCCGGCAGCGACAGGTCATTGCCTACTTCAGTTATGAGGGCACGGCGTGGCTCCTCCCAAGCGGCACACTCTGCCAGCGTGTGCCACGCCGTGTCCCCCCGGCAGTCGACGCAGTGGTGACACCGGGCGTCCGGCTCCCTGTTTATGCGACACAGGTACTTCCCGAAGCAACCATGCCCCGAGAGCACCTGCGTCGCCCGAAACGTCAGGGAGCCGTGCCTTCTCCCGAGCCAGCGGTCGAGCACTGGCCGGATCGCCTCGATGGTGCTGAGGCCGGCGGTAGGGCGTGACAGCCTCACCCGCCATTCCGCCACCAGGACCTCGCGGAGCTGCAACCGATGCTGCTCGATTTGTTGCTGCATCGGTCGCTCGCCCCGCTCCCGCGCTGCCTCGCGCCACCGGTACAGTGACGCGAGCACCTTCGCCTCCAGGTCCCAGGGCGCTGATCCGGCCAGTACACAACCCGCCTCGAAGGAGATCGTGCGATACCCCCGAATGACTCTGACGGCCATCGCCCGCTGCGGCTTGCGCAGGACAGCTATGCTGCCGGCCGTCAGGTCAGACGCCCAGATCGGCGCTCCGTAGAGCGCCATGGATCGCACGATCCCCATATAGAGCCGCCTACAGGCGGCGCTCGGGCCCCCCAGATTGGGAAGCAGCGTTGCCAGCGCCCCGGCCGCGCCCAACAACTTGGGCGCCAGCCGCCGGAAGTGGGGTCCGAAGTCCCACCGGAACCTAACCTTTTTTTTTTTTTTTTTTTTTTTTTGTTCCCGGGGTGGAAAATCCTCATGGATGTCCTCCGCCCTGGGGCGGGCGGAGGGGTCTGTCAGACTCGTACTGACTAAAAACCACCCCGGTGTTCCATCTCACACCTACGCCGGGGTCGCGGGAACACATTATTCTTCCACAACCCCGGCTGGTGCCGGCCCGCTTGCGCGGGCCCCGTCTCGGGCGGGGGGAGTGAGGTGTACTCCTCCCGCAACGTCTGTGAGCGGCGCACGCGGAACACTACGCGCGCCGCCTTCTCGGGTCCTGATGTTGGGGGGCGACGGATGTCCCCGAATCCGTCGCCCCTGGACCCATTTAGGGGGGCCGGAAGAGGGCGTTGTCCGCCCTCCTCCGACGCCCGGTGCGTCTGCTGCGGGCCGGGTCGAGAGTCGAGATCTCTCTCTCCCTTTCCGCAGCCTCCTTCTGCGAGATGACCGTTTCGCAAAAGGAGACCACTGCGTCCCAGGACTCTGCGCCGCCGACCATCGCGTTCACGACGGCCGGCAGCGACAGGTCGTTGCCTACTTCGGTGATGAGGGCACGGCGCGGCTGCTCCCAAGCGGCACACTCTGCCAGCGTGTGCCGCGCCGTGTCCTCCCGGCAGTCGACGCAGTGGTGACACCGGGCGTCCGGCTCCCTGTTAATGCGACACAGGTACTTCCCGAAGCAACCATGCCCCGAGAGCACCTGCGTCGCCCGAAACGTCAGGGAGCCGTGCCTTCTCCCGAGCCAGCGGTCGAGCACTGGCCGGATCGCCTCGATGGTGCTGAGGCCGGCGGTAGGGCGTGAAAGCCTCACCCGCCATTCCGCCACCAGGACCTCGCGGAGCTGCAACCGATGCTGCTCGATTTGTTGCTGCATCGGTCGCTCGCCCCGCTCCCGCGCTGCCTCGCGCCACCGGTACAGTGACGCGAGCACCTTAGCCTCCAGGTCCCAGGGCGGTGATCCGGCCAGTACACAACCCGCCTCGAAGGAGATCGTGCGATACCCCCGAATGACTCTGACGGCCATCGCCCGCTGCGGCTTGCGCAGGACAGCTATGCTGCCGGCCGTCAGGTCAGACGCCCAGATCGGCGCTCCGTAGAGCGCCATGGATCGCACGATCCCCATATAGAGCCGCCTACAGGCGGCGCTCGGGCCCCCCAGATTGGGAAGCAGCGTTGCCAGCGCCCCGGCCGCGCCCAACAACTTGGGCGCCAGCCGCCGGAAGTGGGGTCCGAAGTCCCACCGGCTGTCGAGCACCAATCCCAGATATTTCATGGTGGGCTCGACAGCGATCCGGACCCCCCGACCACAATGTGTGATCCGGCCGGCGGCGCCCGCCGGGGGCCATGAAACACCATGGCCTCCGACTTGTTGAGGGCCACCTCCAGGCCGAGGCGCCGTATGCGGCTCACCGTGAGTGAGACCGCCGCCGTCGCGAGCAACGCTGCCTCCCTGTGCGAACTCCCCCGGGCCGTGACCAGCGTGTCGTCCGCGTAACACGTCAGGTCCGCGCCCGGCGGGAGCTCGCCCCTCAGCACCCAGTCGTACCCGATGTTCCACAGGAGCGGTCCCACGACCGATCCCTGTGGAACACCGCACGACACTTGGCGACCGGAACCTTTTTTTTTTTTTTTTTTTTTGTTCCCGGGGTGGAAAATCCTCATGGATGTCCTCCGCCCTGGGACGGGCGGAGGGGTCTGTCAGACTCTTACTGACTAAAAACCACCCCGGTGTTCCTTCTCACACCTACGCCGGGGTCGCGGGAACACATTATTCTTCCACAACCCCGGCTGGTGCCGGCCCGCTTGCGCGGGCCCCGTCTCGGGCGGGGGGAGTGAGGTGTACTCCCCCCGCAACGTCTGTGGTCGGCGCGCGAGGAACACTACGCGCGCCACCTTCTCGGGTCCTGATGTTGGGGGGCGACGGATGTCCCCGAATCCGTCGCCCCTGGACCCATTTAGGGGGGCCGGAAGAGGGCGTTGTCCGCCCTCCTCCGACGCCCGGTGCGTCTGCTGCGGGCCGGGTCGAGAGTCGAGATCTCTCTCTCCCTTTCCGCAGCCTCCTTCTGCGAGACGACCGTTTCGCAAAAGGAGACCACTGCGTCCCAGGACTCTGCGCCGCCGACCATCGCGTTCACGACGGCCGGCAGCGACAGGTCGTTGCCTACTTCGGTGATGAGGGCACGGCGCGGCTCCTCCCAAGCGGCACACTCTGCCAGCGTGTGCCGCGCCGTGTCCTCCCGGCAGTCGACGCAGTGGTGACACCGGGCGTCCGGCTCCCTGTTTATGCGACACAGGTACTTCCCGAAGCAACCATGCCCCGAGAGCACCTGCGTCGCCCGAAACGTCAGGGAGCCGTGCCTTCTCCCGAGCCAGCGGTCGAGCACCGGCCGGATCGCCTCGATGGTGTTGAGGCCGGCGGTAGGGCGTGAAAGCCTCACCCGCCATTCCGCCACCAGGACCTCGCGGAGCTGCAACCGATGCTGCTCGATATGTTGCTGCATCGGTCGCTCGCCCCGCTCCCGCGCTGCCTCGCGCCACCGGAACAGTGACGCGAGCACCTTCGCCTCCAGGTCCCAGGGCGGTGATCCGGCCAGTGCACAACCCGCCTCGAAGGAGATCGTGCGATACCCCCGAATGACTCTGACGGCCATCGCCCGCTGCGGCTTGCGCAGGACAGCTATGCTGCCGGCCGTCAGGTCAGACGCCCAGATCGGCGCTCCGTAGAGCGCCATGGATCGCACGATCCCCATATAGAGCCGCCTACAGGCGGCGCTCGGGCCCCCCAGATTGGGAAGCAGCGTTGCCAGCGCCCCGGCCGCGCCCAACAACTTGGGCGCCAGCCGCCGGAAGTGGGGTCCGAAGTCCCACCGGCTGTCGAGCACCAATCCCAGATATTTCATGGTGGGCTCGACAGCGATCCGGACCCCCCCGACCACAATGTGTGATCCGGCCGGCGGCGCCCGCCGGGGGCCATGAAACACCATGGCCTCCGACTTGTTAAGGGCCACCTCCAGGCCGAGGCGCCGTATGCGGCTCACCGTGAGTGAGACCGCCGCCGTCGCGAGCAACGCTGCCTCGCTGTGCGAACTCCCCCGGGCCGTGACCAGCGTGTCGTCCGCGTAACACGTCAGGTCGGCGCCCGGCGGGAGCTCGCCCCTCAGCACCCAGTCGTACCCGATGTTCCACAGGAGCGGTCCCACGACCGATCCCTGTGGAACACCGCACGACACTTGGCGCTGGTTTCCGCCATCTCGTCCCATGTAGGTGACACACCTCCCCGCCAGATAAGCCCCAACGATGCGGCGGAGGTAGAGAGGCACCCGATGATAACGTAGTGCCTCCCGTATGCAGCTCCAGGGCAGGGTGTTGAAGGCGTTGGAGATGTCCAAGGACACCGCCACCACCACCCCGCCCCGGGACACTGTTTCCTCCGCCAGGACTCTCACCCTCGACACAGCGTGGATGGTAGAGCGCCCATGCCGAAAGCCGAACTGGCTCTCGTCCAGGTCCGGCCCCTCTCTGCACAAGTGGCCGACGAGGCGGGCTGCGAGTATGCGCTCGAACAGCTTGCCCACCTCGTCGAGCAGCACTATGGGCCGGTACGCAGACGGCGAGTCGGCAGGGCGCCCCGCCTTCCTGAGCAGGACCAGACGTCCAATCTTCCACAGACTGGGAAACTGGCCCCGCTCAAGGCACGCTGTGTAGAGTCCTCTCAGTTGGGGCTCCAACTCCTTCAGAGAGAGGGCCAAAGCCAGGCCGTGAATTCCGTCGGGCCCCGGAGCCACGTTCTTGGCCCGGAGCCGCATCACGGCCGCCCTCATCTCTGCCTGTGTCACCTCTGGGACGCTGATGGCGTTCTCCTCCTCCTCCTCTGCAGACTCTGCGGCTGCGGGCAAAGCCATCGGCGGCGGAACATGCTCCGCTCTCACCGGGAAGAGGGCTGCTACCACTTCCTCCAGCAGCTCGGGTTGGAGACTCTCCGTAAGTGGGGGCGCCGCGGCTCGAAGTTGCCCTCGAACCGCTTTATACGGGCGCCCCCACGGATCCCCGTCCAGAGTCTCCAACATCCTCTCCCGGGATCGCGTCCTCGCCTCGTCGATGGCCAGCCACAGAGTCTGCTTTGCCGCGCGGTACACCTCGTACAGCGCGGCCTCCTCCTCGGGTACCCGACGACGTCTCCTCCGGTAACGGGTGTACCGGCGTCTCACCACCACGCATGCGACGCGCAGCTGCGCGATCTCGGCGGACCACCAGTACACCTGGCGCCTTGCACCCTGTGCGTGGGCGCGGGGCATGGACGCGTCGCATATCTGCGTCATTGCCCCGCGGAACCACAGCGCCTCCAGCTCGACGTCATCGGGTCCGGTCGTTGCCGACCCCCGGAACCAGGCCTGAGCAATGGCTGCCTCCTCGAGAAGCTCCCTGTCGATGCGCTTACGCGCCCAGCGCGGGCCGTCCGAACGCGGGACTGATGTTCTGCGGCCGCCAGCGGTCTGGGCAGAGACGTCGAATCGGATATATCGGTGATCCGACAACGTCTCCACCTCCGCGGCGACACGCCAGTCGCGGACACGGCTCGCGACAGCAGGGCTTGCGAACGACACGTCCACTATGGACCCGCCCCGCTGCCGCACGCACGTGTAGACCGAGCCCCGGTTCAGGACGACCAGGCCAGTGGTGATCGCCCACTCCTCCAATGCCTCACCCTTAGCATCGGTCACCGGGGATCCCCACGCCACAGACTTGGCGTTGAGATCCCCGAGCAACAGTACCGGGCGAGGATGGAGCTGGCCCACGACGGCACCCAACTCGACAAGGAACCTCTCGAAGTCGGCGAGACTCTTGTTGGGCGAAAAATACGCCCCAACGACGCCAACGCCATCTGCGAGGGCGGCTACCCAGCCGTGCCCCCGAGACGGGCTGACGAGAGCCCCGCCAATGATGGCCACCAAACCGTCCAGATCTCCCACCCAGTTATCCCTGGGCGGGACCCAGTACGGCTCGGCGACCACGGCCACGTGAATCGACCACTCTGCCATGCTCTGGAGCAAGAGATCCTGAGCTCTGGCACAGTGGTTGATATTGCTCTGGAGGAGACGGAACAGCGCCATTTATGCGCAGTCCATCCCCCCCTCTGCACCATTCTCAGGCCGGGAGTCGGCCGGAGGGCAGCCAGGCTTAGGGCCCCCGGCAGCCCTGGCAGACCCTCTCTTCTTCTTTTTGGTGGGCGCGCCACAGGCCTTACCGCCCGCTCTGTGCCCAGCGGGCCTCCCTGCAGCTGTACAGAGGCTGCAGTTTGGCGCCGCGGAGCACTGGGCCGCCTTGTGGCCGGGCTGGCCGCAGCGATAACACTGCTCGCTGCGGTCAATTGCGGCGGTGCACCGCGCCCTAACATGCCCCTTGTCCAGGCACCGGTAGCACCGCAAGGCCCTTCTGAACCGGCGCGGTTGTTGGCCCCTGCTTTGAGGGCCCCTCCTTGCGCTTGTCCGCAGCGAGCGGTGGGCGGAGATTCACCGCCGGAAGGAGCCTCTCCTCGATGGCCTCCATGCGGGCACCCACCATCTGTCCACACTGCATCATGCAGATGCGCGCAATCTTCTCTATCTCCGCATCCGCAAGTGCAGGTGTCGACGATGGGACCGGCGATGGAGCCGACAACCGGGCCGTGGCGGAAGAGGTGCTGTTGGCAGCGGGTAATACCCTCTGTGCGGCGAACTGCCGCTTGAGGTCCTCCAACTCGGATCGGAGACGGCTATTCTCCTCCCATAACTTCGCCGTCTCCTCCGTACTCGTGCGATTAAGGAGGACCTCAACCGCCTCCTTTATCCCCTCAGCCGCCTCCTTTAAAGCACGCGTGAATGTGCCCTTCAGGTTGCCAGATTTGGTGGCCACCTTCAGGACGACATCCACACCGTCCAAAACCTGGCGACTGAGCGCCACCCCCGTCACGCTTTCCCCGGCTGCCATGCGAGCAGAGCGCCGCTCTCGGGCCTGTCGAGCCAACTCTGTGACCTCGTCAGCCGCGACAGTCTTTTGCTGGGCCCTCTTAGCAGCACTCGCCTCAGCTCTGTTGGAACCCAACAGGGACGTAGTCGAGCCTCCGCTTTGGTCCTCCACCACGGGCTCGGAGACGGGCTCCACAGGAACCGGCGTGTCGGGGCGCTTCAGAAAGCGACCCTGAGCGTCGCGTGACGTCGAAGAAGCTGACGTGCCGTTCTTTGCGCGACCTCGCCCTCTTCTGCCTGCTGGCCCCAAGGGTGCCGATAGGTTTTCCTCACTAGAGGAGAGGTCCGCCTTCCAAAATTTTGGAGTATGTCCTTCATCACTCTCCACCTCTTTTTCTACCAGTGAGCGCTTTGAGCTTACGCTCGCCACGCTCACCACACTCATCCTCTCGGATGCAGTGTCAGAATCTGACACCGCACCCACTGCCATCTACTCGATCAACACGATCGGCAAGTTTTTTAATTGTTGTTGTTCCTCTTGTTTGTTTTTATTAATTTGTTTATTTTCCATAGTTATTCCCACGAGTTAATATAGGTACAAAATGTCCACCGGGTAGAGCCTAGATGCCCGGTAAGCCTACATACTGCAGAGTGCGGCAGGTGCTCTACAGGGGAAGCGCTCGCAACTGGACTCCCTCCAGCCATTCATCCTCTCACCGCGCCTCAGAGTTTAGGATTGGGTGGTTTTTTATCTTAGAGGTAGCCTTCCTCTGGGCCAGGCAGTAAAGCCAAACCCCCGACGGCGGCATTAAACATGCCTCTGTTCGCTGTCCGGCCAACCCGACTCAGCGAACCCGCCGAAAGATCTCTCCCCAAGATGTCTCTTGAGGGAGAAACGCCAGCCACGTTGGTACGCCTGCACCATTGTGGCAGGGTTGCATCCAGTGTCAATCGACGATTGTCGATCGATCAGGAGCAACCCACCTCCCTTGTTTCTCCACTGTGCCCTCTGCTAATCAGAGGGACACGTGGAAGAACATTATGGAGCCTACTGCTCCCCCCCCCCGCAGAAATTCGCCACATACAATACACTCTCCGAAAAAACCCCCAAACCCTTTTTTCAAAAGAGAATATTGTCCATGCCCAGGGTGCACCGGCCCGACAACTGCTATTCCCCTCGAACGTATCCGTAAGGGATTAGCAGCTATCAGGCACACGAGGAGGTTTTCTGCACGCACCCCTGGCGACCGAAACCTAACCTAACCTAACCTAACATAGGGTTTGATTGGCTCCTGCGGGGAGCTCTCCTCCGGGGCACGAGTGTCATCTGTTACGCGGATGACACTCTCCTCACTGCCCGGGGGAGGAACTACAGGGAGGCGGCCTGTCTGGCCTCGGCTGGCGGATCCTTGGTTGCAGGGAGGATCCGCCGCCTGGGATTGAAGGTGGCGCTGCACAAGACCGAGGCCGTTTTCTTTCACGGGCCTCGGCAGCGCTGCCCTCCCGACGCCCACATAGTTGTGGAGGGCGTCAGGATCGGGGTCCAGACCCAGATCAAATATCTGGGCCTGGTGCTGGACAGCAGGTGGCGTTTTGGCCCGCATTTCAGCGGGCTGTCAACGCGCCTGCTGAAAGCCGCGGACGCTCTCTCGTGGCTCCTCCCGAACCTGGGGGGGCCCAATGCGCAGTGCCGGCGATTGTATGGCCCTATATGGGGCCCCTATCTGGGCGGACTCCCTGCACAGGCGGGAGAACGCAACGGCGATCCGCAGGCCCCAAAGGGCCATTGCACTGCGGGTGGCGAGGGCCTACCGCTCGGTGGGCTTTTCGGCGGCATGCGCTCTGGCTGGCACCCCTCCTTGGGAGTTGGAGGCATGGGTGCTCGCCAGAGTGTACGAGTGGACGGCGCGGCGAAAAGCGCTCGGGGAGCGCCCCGTCGCGGAGGAGCGGGAGGCCGTGCGGCAAGAGGCGAGGGACGCCATCGTCCTCCATTGGACGGAGGACCTCGCAGCCGCCACCTTTGGCCGGCGAACCTTGGACGCGCTCGGTCCGGTCCTGCGAGGCTGGCTCGAGCGGTCACACGGCTTCCTCTCATTCCGTCTGGTGCAGGTGTTGTCCGGCCATGGCTGTTTTGGATCGCACCTGCACCGGATCGGGAGGGAGGAGACTCCGGCGTGCCATGACTGCGGTGCGCCGGAGGACACGGCACAGCACACCCTAGAGCTGTGCCCAGCCTGGTCAGAGCTGCGCCGCAGTCTGACCGCGGTGGTCGGGCAGGACCTCTCGCTCCCCGGCGTGGTCAGCTCCATGCTGGAGAGCGCGGAGGCCTGGGCAGAGTTCGCCTCCTTTTGCGAGGACGTTATTTCCCCTCGAACCGCTTTATACGGGCGCCCCCACGGATCCCCGTCCAGAGTCTCCAACATCCTCTCCCGGGATCGCGTCCTCGCCTCGTCGATGGCCAGCCACAGAGTCTGCTTTGCCGCGCGGTACACCTCGTACAGCGCGGCCTCCTCCTCGGGTACCCGACGACGTCTCCTCCGGTAGCGGGTGTACCGGCGTCTCACCGCCACGCATGCGACGCGCAGCTGCGCGATCTCGGCGGACCACCAGTACACCTGGCGCCTTGCACCCTGTGCGTGGGCGCGGGGCATGGACGCGTCGCATATCTGCGTCATTGCCCCGCGGAACCACAGCGCCTCCAGCTCGACGTCATCGGGTCCGGTCGTTGCCGACCCCCGGAACCAGGCCTGAGCAATGGCTGCCTCCTCGAGAAGCTCCCTGTCGATGCGCTTACGCGCCCAGCGCGGGCCGTCCGAACGCGGGACTGATGTCCTGCGGCCGCCAGCGGTCTGGGCGGAGACGTCGAATCGGATATATCGGTGATCCGACAACGTCTCCACCTCCGCGGCGACACGCCAGTCGCGGACACGGCTCGCGACAGCAGGGCTTGCGAACGACACGTCCACTATGGACCCGCCCCGCTGCCGCACGCACGTGTAGACCGAGCCCCGGTTCAGGACGACCAGGCCAGTCGTGATCGCCCACTCCTCCAGTGCCTCACCCTTAGCATCGGTCACCGGGGATCCCCACGCCGCAGACTTGGCGTTGAGATCCCCGAGCAACAGCACCGGGCGAGGATGGAGCTGGCCCACGACGGCACCCAACTCGACAAGGAACCTCTCGAAGTCGGCGAGACTCTTGTTGGGCGAAAAATACGCCCCAACGACGCCAACGCCATCTGCGAGGGCGGCTACCCAGCCGTGCCCCCGAGACGGGCTGACGAGAGCCCCGCCAATGATGGCCACCAAACCATCCAGATCTCCCACCCAGTTATCCCTGGGCGGGACCCAGTACGGCTCGGCGACCACGGCCACGTGAATCGACCACTCTGCCATGCTCTGGAGCAAGAGATCCTGAGCTCTGGCAGAGTGGTTGATATTGCCCTGGAGGAGACGGAACAGCGCCATTTATGCGCAGTCCATCCCCCCCTCTGCACCGTTCTTAGGCCGGGAGTCGGCCGAAGAGGAGCCCTTCTGGCTC
This sequence comes from Dasypolia templi, assembly GCA_963555695.1. NCBI lineage: Eukaryota > Metazoa > Arthropoda > Insecta > Lepidoptera > Noctuidae > Dasypolia > Dasypolia templi. Next base: position 31,943,401 of record OY743145.1, on the reverse strand, counting down.
CTTCCCCTCCTTCTCTTGGCGGGCACGCCACAGGCTTTCGCCCCCCATCTGTGCCCGGCGGGCCTCCCTGCAGCCGTGCAGAGGCTGCAGTTTGGTGCCGCGGAGCACTGGGCCGCCTTGTGGCCGGGCTGGCCGCAGCGATAACATTCATCGCTGCGGTCCGTTTCGGCGGTGCACCGGCACCTGACATGCCCGACGTCCAGGCACCGGTAGCAGCCTCGCCGTCTCCTCCGTGCTGGTGCGGTTCACGAGGAGCTCGACCGCCTCCTTGATGTCGTCGACCGCCTCCTTTAGGGCACGAATGTACGTGCCCCTCAGGTTGCCTGACTTGGTGGCAACCGTCATGACGACATCGACGCTGTCCAGAACCTGGCTACTGAGCGCCACCCCGGTAACTGTCCCTCCGGCTGCCATTCGGGCAGCGCGTCGCTCCTTGTTCCGACTGGCCATTTCTGCCACCACGTCGGCTGCGGCAGCCTTCCGCTGCGCCCTCTTGGCAGCGTTTGCCTCCGCCCTGTTGGAGCATAGGCCTAAGCCTATGCTCGCGAGGTCCTCCCTCCCCAGCTCGGCGTCGCTCCCCGCGCTCTCCGACGGAGCTGGCGAAGGAGCCGATGACGGAGCCGGTGATGAAGCCTGCGATGGGACCGGCGTAGCAGGGCGCGTGAAGCGGCCCAACGGGTCACGCCCCGACTTTGCAGCCGCACGACCCCGGCCACCCATCACCTTGGGCGCTTTTGGCGCCGGCAACATCTCTTCGTCCGTCTTCCTTTTAAGCAGCGCCTTGCCGCGCCTGCTCAGGTCCGGATCCGACCTGCTGTGGTCCCCGGAGGGACCGGAGCGTCCTCGGCTCTGGTTGCCATCGTAGGTGGCAAATGGATCTATAACCACGCGCGGGAGCTTCAAAAGAAGCTCCGTTTCTCGCTGGTTACCGGCGGCCGTCACTCGAGGGCCCACCAAACCATCGCTTAGCGGGTCCCCGAATGACTGCGACCGGGTTCTTCCTCTTTCTCCTCCCTCCAGACAGTTGTTGCCCCCCCCAGAATACGAGGGGCATGACGCATCCGAAACCGGATGCGTGGCGGATTCTCCGACTGCTAAGCAGTCGGTACCGCCCTGGGGTAAAATTTTCGCAACTGACTTTTCCATTTTGTTTATTTTCCTTTGAAGGGTGCGGTCCCTTTGATCCCCCTGGATCCCCCCCCAGCGCTAACGACCGGATACCCTCCGGCCATACACCCCCTCGGCACGCTCGACCTTGGAGTTGGGGTTATTTTTTTAAGAGGTTTTCTTCCTCTCCTCCCACAAGACCACGCCCACACAACTCACCCTCTGTAAGCAGAGGGGGGGTGGGCGTACGACCTACTCCTACGACCCTTCCCTAGCCCGGTTCCCTTCCACGACCATCAAAGATGATCGGGGAATGGAACCGTGCCCTTCCCCGTTTGTTGAGATTTGCCGCCAGTGCCAATTGTCCACCAGAACCGGTGGGCGATTGGAGCTGACGTTGCCCAGGATGCGCCACGAGGAGGCTCTTCAACTGCACCCCCCTCCGACCTAACCTAACCTAACCTTTTTTTTTTTTTTTTTTTTGTTCCCGGGGTGGAAAATCCTCATGGATGTCCTCCGCCCTGGGGCGGGCGGAGGGGTCTGTCAGACTCTTACTGACTAAAAACCACCCCGGTGTTCCATCTCACACCTACGCCGGGGTCGCGGGAACACATTATTCTTCCACAACCCCGGCTGGTGCCGGCCCGCTTTAGCGGGCCCCGTCTCGGGCGGGGGGAGTGAGGTGTACTCCCCCCGCAACGTCTGTGAGCGGCGCACGCGGAACACTACGCGCGCCGCCTTCTCGGGTCCTGATGTTGGGGGGCGACGGATGTCCCCGAATCCGTCGCCCCTGGACCCATTTAGGGGGGCCGGAAGAGGGCGTTGTCCGCCCTCCTCCGACGCCCGGTGCGTCTGCTGCGGGCCGGGTCGAGAGTCGAGATCTCTCTCTCCCTTTCCGCAGCCTCCTTCTGCGAGATGACCGTTTCGCAAAAGGAGACCACTGCGTCCCAGGACTCTGCGCCGCCGACCATCGCGTTCACGACGGCCGGCAGCGACAGGTCGTTGCCTACTTCGGTGATGAGGGCACGGCGCAACCTAACCTTTTTTTTTTTTTTTTTTTGTTCCCGGGGTGGAAAATCCTCATGGATGTCCTCCGCCCTGGGGCGGGCGGAGGGGTCTGTCAGACTCTTACTGACTAAAAACCACCCCGGTGTTCCTTCTCACACCTACGCCGGGGTCGCGGGAACACATTATTCTTCCACAACCCCGGCTGGTGCCGGCCCGCTTACGCGGGCCCCGTCTCGGGCGGGGGGAGTGAGGTGTACTCCCCCCGCAACGTCTGTGGTCGGCGCGCGAGGAACACTACGCGCGCCGCCTTCTCGGGTCCTGATGTTGGGGGGCGACGGATGTCCCCGAATCCGTCGCCCCTGGACCCATTTAGGGGGGCTGGAAGAGGGCGTTGTCCGCCCTCCGCCTGCGCCCGGTGCGCCTGCTGCGGATCGGGAGAGTGGACGAGATCTCTCTCTCCCTTTCCGCAGCCTCCTTCTGCGAGATCACTGTTTCGCAGAAGGAAACCACCGCGTCCCAGGACTCGGCGCCGCCGACCATCGAACTCACTACGGTCGGCAGCGACAAGTCACTGCCTACTTCTGAGATGAGGGCACGGCGCGGCTCCTCCCAAGCGGCACACTCTGCCAGCGTGTGCCACGCCGTGTCCTCCCGGCAGTCGACGCAGTGGTGACACCGGGCGTCCGGCTCCCTGTTTATGCGACACAGGTACTTCCCGAAGCAACCATGCCCCGAGAGCACCTGCGTCGCCCGAAACGTCAGGGAGCCGTGCCTTCTCCCGAGCCAGCGGTCGAGCACTGGCCGGACCGCCTCGATGGTGCTGAGGCCGGTGGTAGGGCGTGAAAGCCTCACCCGCCATTCCGCCACCAGGACCTCGCGGAGCTGCAACCGATGCTGCTCGATATGTTGCTGCATCGGTCGCTCGCCCCGCTCCCGCGCTGCCTCGCGCCACCGGTACAGTGACGCGAGCACCTTCGCCTCCAGGTCCCAGGGCGGTGATCCGGCCAGTGCACAACCCGCCTCGAAGGAGATCGTGCGATACCCCCGAATGACTCTGACGGCCATCGCCCGCTGCGGCTTGCGCAGGACAGCTATGCTGCCGGCCGTCAGGTCAGATGCCCAGATCGGCGCTCCGTAGAGCGCCATGGATCGCACGATCCCCATATAGAGCCGCCTACAGGCGGCGCTCGGGCCCCCCAGATTGGGAAGCAGCGTTGCCAGCGCCCCGGCCGCGCCCAACAACTTGGGCGCCAGCCGCCGGAAGTGGGGTCCGAAGTCCCACCGGCTGTCGAGCACCAATCCCAGATATTTGATGGTGGGCTCGACAGCGATCCGGACCCCCCCCACCACAATGTGTGATCCGGCCGGCGGCGCCCGCCGGGGGCCATGAAACACCATGGCCTCCGACTTGTTGAGGGCCACCTCCAGGCCGAGGCGCCGTATGCGGCTCACCGTGAGTGAGACCGCCGCCGTCGCGAGCAACGCTGCCTCCCTGTGCGAACTCCCCCGGGCGGTGACCAGCGTGTCGTCCGCGTAACACGTCAGGTCCGCGCCCGGCGGGAGCTCGCCCCTCAGCACCCAGTCGTACCCGATGTTCCACAGGAGCGGTCCCACGACCGATCCCTGTGGAACACCGCACGACACTTGGCGCTGGTTTCCGCCATCACGTCCCATGTAGGTGACACACCTCCCCGCCAGATAAGCCCCAACGATGCGGCGGAGGTAGAGAGGCACCCGATGATAACGTAGTGCCTCCCGTATGCAGCTCCAGGGCAGGGTGTTGAAGGCGTTGGAGATGTCCAAGGACACCGCCACCACCACCCCGCCCCGGGACACTGTTTCCTCCGCCAGGACTCTCACCCTCGACACAGCGTGGATGGTAGAGCGCCCATGCCGAAAGCCAAACTGGCTCTCGTCCAGGTCCGGCCCCTCTCTGCACAAGTGGCCGACGAGGCGGGCTGCGAGTATGCGCTCGAACAGCTTGCCCACCTCGTCGAGCAGCACTATGGGCCGGTACGCAGACGGCGAGTCGGCAGGGCGCCCCGCCTTCCTGAGCAAGACCAGACGTCCAATCTTCCACAGACTGGGAAACTGGCCCCGCTCAAGGCACGCTGTGTAGAGTCCTCTCAGTTGGGGCTCCAACTCCTTCAGAGAGAGGGCCAAAGCCAGGCCGTGAATTCCGTCGGGCCCCGGAGCCACGTTCTTGACCCGGAGCCGCATCACGGCCGCCCTCATCTCTGCCTGTGTCACCTCTGGGACGCTGATGGCGTTCTCGTCCTCCTCCTCTGCAGACTCTGCGGCTGCGGGCAAAGCCATCGGCGGCGGAACATGCTCCGCTCTCACCGGGAAGAGGGCTGCTACCACTTCCTCCAGCAGCTCGGGTTGGAGACTCTCCGTAAGTGGAGGCGCCGCGGCTCGAAGTTTCCCTCGAACCGCTTTATACGGGCGCCCCCACGGATCCCCGTCTAGAGTCTCCAACATCTCCTCCCTGGCTCGCGTCCTCGCCTCGCCGATGGCCAGCCACAGAGTCTCCTTTGCCGCGCGGTACACCTCGTACAGCGCGGCTTCTTCGTCAGGGACCCGACGACGTCTTCTCCGGTAACGGGTGTACTGGCGTCTAACCGCCACGCACGCGACGCGTAACTGCGCGATCTCGGTGGACCACCAGTACACCTGGCGCCTTGCGGACTGTGTGTGGACCCGGGGCATGGACGCGTCGCAAATTTGCGTCATCGCCCCGCGGAACCACAGCGCCTCCTGTTCGACGTCGACGGATCCGCTAGTTGCCGACTCCCGGCTCCAACCTTTTTTTTTTTTTTTTTTTTTTTTGTTCCCGGGGTGGAAAATCCTCATGGATGTCCTCCGCCCTGGGGCGGGCGGAGGGGTCTGTCAGACTCTTACTGACTAAAAACCACCCCGGTGTTCCTTCTCACACCTACGCCGGGGTCGCGGGAACACATTATTCTTCCACAACCCCGGCTGGTGCCGGCCCGCTTGCGCGGGCCCCGTCTCGGGCGGGGGGAGTGAGGTGTACTCCCCCCGCAACGTCTGTGAGCGGCGCGCGCGGAACACTACGCGCGCCGCCTACTCGGGTCCTGATGTTGGGGGGCGACGGATGTCCCCGAATCCGTCGCCCCTGGACCCATTTAGGGGGGCCGGAAGAGGGCGTTGTCCGCCCTCCTCCGACGCCCGGTGCGTCTGCTGCGGGCCGGGTCGAGAGTCGAGATCTCTCTCTCCCTTTCCGCAGCCTCCTTCTGCGAGATGACCGTTTCGCAAAAGGAGACCACTGCGTCCCAGGACTCTGCGCCGCCGACCATCGCGTTCACGACGGCCGGCAGCGACAGGTCGTTGCCTACTTCGGTGATGAGGGCACGGCGCGGCTCCTCCCAAGCGGCACACTCTGCCAGCGTGTGCCGCGCCGTGTCCTCCCGGCAGTCGACGCAGTGGTGACACCGGGCGTCCGGCTCCCTGTTTATGCGACACAGGTACTTCCCGAAGCAACCATGCCCCGAGAGCACCTGCGCCGCCCGAAACGACAGGGAGCCGTGCCTTCTCCCGAGCCAGCGGTCGAGCACTGGCCGGATCGCCTCGATGGTGCTGAGGCCGGCGGTAGGGCGTGACAGCCTCACCCGCCATTCCGCCACCAGGACCTCGCGGAGCTGCAACCGATGCTGCTCGATTTGTTGCTGCATCGGTCGCTCGCCCCGCTCCCGCGCTGCCTCGCGCCACCGGTACAGTGACGCGAGCACCTTCGCCTCCAGGTCCCAGGGCGGTGATCCGGCCAGTGCACAACCCGCCTCGAAGGAGATCGTGCGATACCCCCGAATGACTCTGACGGCCATCGCCCGCTGCGGCTTGCGCAGGACAGCTATGCTGCCGGCCGTCAGGTCAGACGCCCAGATCGGCGCTCCGTAGAGCGCCATGGATCGCACGATCCCCATATAGAGCCGCCTACAGGCGGCGCTCGGGCCCCCCAGATTGGGAAGCAGCGTTGCCAGCGCCCCGGCCGCGCCCAACAACTTGGGCGCCAGCCGCCGGAAGTGGGGTCCGAAGTCCCACCGGCTGTCGAGCACCAATCCCAGATATTTCATGGTGGGCTCGACAGCGATCCGGACCCCCCCGACCACAATGTGTGATCCGGCCGGCGGCGCCCGCCGGGGGCCATGAAACACCATGGCCTCCGACTTGTTAAGGGCCACCTCCAGGCCGAGGCGCCGTATGCGGCTCACCGTGAGTGAGACCGCCGCCGTCGCGAGCAACGCTGCCTCGCTGTGCGAACTCCCCCGGGCCGTGACCAGCGTGTCGTCCGCGTAACACGTCAGGTCGGCGCCCGGCGGGAGCTCGCCCCTCAGCACCCAGTCGTACCCGATGTTCCACAGGAGCGGTCCCACGACCGATCCCTGTGGAACACCGCACGACACTTGGCGCTGGTTTCCGCCATCTCGTCCCATGTAGGTGACACACCTCCCCGCCAGATAAGCCCCAACGATGCGGCGGAGGTAGAGAGGCACCCGATGATAACGTAGTGCCTCCCGTATGCAGCTCCAGGGCAGGGTGTTGAAGGCGTTGGAGATGTCCAAGGACACCGCCACCACCACCCCGCCCCGGGACACTGTTTCCTCCGCCAGGACTCTCACCCTCGACACAGCGTGGATGGTAGAGCGCCCATGCCGAAAGCCGAACTGGCTCTCGTCCAGGTCCGGCCCCTCTCTGCACAAGTGGCCGACGAGGCGGGCTGCGAGTATGCGCTCGAACAGCTTGCCCACCTCGTCGAGCAGCACTATGGGCCGGTACGCAGACGGCGAGTCGGCAGGGCGCCCCGCCTTCCTGAGCAGGACCAGACGTCCAATCTTCCACAGACTGGGAAACTGGCCCCGCTCAAGGCACGCTGTGTAGAGTCCTCTCAGTTGGGGCTCCAACTCCTTCAGAGAGAGGGCCAAAGCCAGGCCGTGAATTCCGTCGGGCCCCGGAGCCACGTTCTTGGCCCGGAGCCGCATCACGGCCGCCCTCATCTCTGCCTGTGTCACCTCTGGGACGCTGATGGCGTTCTCCTCCTCCTCCTCTGCAGACTCTGCGGCTGCGGGCAAAGCCATCGGCGGCGGAACATGCTCCGCTCTCACCGGGAAGAGGGCTGCTACCACTTCCTCCAGCAGCTCGGGTTGGAGACTCTCCGTAAGTGGGGGCGCCGCGGCTCGAAGTTGCCCTCGAACCGCTTTATACGGGCGCCCCCACGGATCCCCGTCCAGAGTCTCCAACATCCTCTCCCGGGATCGCGTCCTCGCCTCGTCGATGGCCAGCCACAGAGTCTGCTTTGCCGCGCGGTACACCTCGTACAGCGCGGCCTCCTCCTCGGGTACCCGACGACGTCTCCTCCGGTAACGGGTGTACCGGCGTCTCACCACCACGCATGCGACGCGATGCTTTTGACCAAATTTCAAAATTTTTGTTCAGGAAAAATTTCAGTAACATCGCAGATAGCTAGTACGCGCGGAGACGCGTCTTTTGACACCTCGCACGTGCGCCTAGCCCACATGGAACATCAAAAACAAAACCATCCATTTTATTCATTAATCTACGAAATCCACCTTAGGTAGACAGCAAATACATCAAATCGTTATAACTTTGCATCCAGGTGACGCATTTTGAAGCTGTTTTCAGCGTTTTTGATCTTAACTAGGCTCTGTCCTACTATCTGACTGTTTTAAATTGACATAGACGCGAAAAAAATTTTCGTTCATCGACTTGTAAAATTTTAACAATATTTTTCTTCACGAAAAACTAAATTAAATTTTTATCTCAAAATTTTCTTCTAAATCTGCGTTGGTCTTAATTACAATAGATACTTACCTGCCTTACCTGTATTCTGGTGCGCGTTCCGCGAGCTTGGGTCCAGTTTGGTAGTCGTAATTCCAGGTTTTCACTCATTTTTCAGTCGAAAAACACGTTTTTTGACCAAATTTCAAAATTTTTGTTCAGGAAAAATTTCAGTAACATCGCAGATAGCTAGTACGCGCGGAGACGCGTCTTTTGACACCTCGCACGTGCGCCTAGCCCACATAGAACATCAAAAACAAAACCATCCATTTTATTCATTAATCTACGAAATCCACCTTAGGTAGACAGCAAATACATCAAATCGTTATAACTTTGCATCCAGGTGACGCATTTTGAAGCTGTTTTCAGCGTTTTTGATCTTAACTAGGCTCTGTCCTACTATCTGACTGTTTTAAATTGACATAGACGCGAAAAAATTTTTCGTTGACTTGTAAAATTTTAACAATATTTTTCTTCACGAAAAACTAAATTAAATTTTTATCTCAAAATTTTCTTCTAAATCTGCGTTGGTCTTAATTACAATAGATACTTACCTGCCTTACCTGTATTCTGGTGCGCGTTCCGCGAGCTTGGGTCCAGTTTGGTAGTCGTAATTCCAGGTTTTCACTCATTTTTCAGTCGAAAAACACGTTTTTTGACCAAATTTCAAAATTTTTGTTCAGGAAAAATTTCAGTAACATCGCAGATAGCTAGTACGCGCGGAGACGCGTCTTTTGACACCTCGCACGTGCGCCTAGCCCACATAGAACATCAAAAACAAAACCATCCATTTTATTCATTAATCTACGAAATCCACCTTAGGTAGACAGCAAATACATCAAATCGTTATAACTTTGCATCCAGGTGACGCATTTTGAAGCTGTTTTCAGCGTTTTTGATCTTAACTAGGCTCTGTCCTACTATCTGACTGTTTTAAATTGACATAGACGCGAAAAAAATTTTCGTTCATCGACTTGTAAAATTTTAACAATATTTTTCTTCACGAAAAACTAAATTAAATTTTTATCTCAAAATTTTCTTCTAAATCTGCGTTGGTCTTAATTACAATAGATACTTACCTGCCTTACCTGTATTCTGGTGCGCGTTCCGCGAGCTTGGGTCCAGTTTGGTAGTCGTAATTCCAGGTTTTCACTCATTTTTCAGTCGAAAAACACGTTTTTTGACCAAATTTCAAAATTTTTGTTCAGGAAAAATTTCAGTAACATCGCAGATAGCTAGTACGCGCGGAGACGCGTCTTTTGACACCTCGCACGTGCGCCTAGCCCACATAGAACATCAAAAACAAAACCATCCATTTTATTCATTAATCTACGAAATCCACCTTAGGTAGACAGCAAATACATCAAATCGTTATAACTTTGCATCCAGGTGACGCATTTTGAAGCTGTTTTCAGCGTTTTTGATCTTAACTAGGCTCTGTCCTACTATCTGACTGTTTTAAATTGACACAGACGCGAAAAAATTTTTCGTTCATCGACTTGTAAAATTTTAACAATATTTTTCTTCACGAAAAACTAAATTAAATTTTTATCTCAAAATTTTCTTCTAAATCTGCGTTGGTCTTAATTACAATAGATACTTACCTGCCTTACCTGTATTCTGGTGCGCGTTCCGCGAGCTTGGGTCCAGTTTGGTAGTCGTAATTCCAGGTTTTCACTCATTTTTCAGTCGAAAAACACGTTTTTTGACCAAATTTCAAAATTTTTGTTCAGGAAAAATTTCAGTAACATCGCAGATAGCTAGTACGCGCGGAGACGCGTCTTTTGACACCTCGCACGTGCGCCTAGCCCACATAGAACATCAAAAACAAAACCATCCATTTTATTCATTAATCTACGAAATCCACCTTAGGTAGACAGCAAATACATCAAATCGTTATAACTTTGCATCCAGGTGACGCATTTTGAAGCTGTTTTCAGCGTTTTTGATCTTAACTAGGCTCTGTCCTACTATCTGACTGTTTTAAATTGACACAGACGCGAAAAAATTTTTCGTTCATCGACTTGTAAAATTTTAACAATATTTTTCTTCACGAAAAACTAAATTAAATTTTTACCTCAAAATTTTCTTCTAAATCTGCGTTGGTCTTAATTACAATAGATACTTACCTGCCTTACCTGTATTCTGGTGCGCGTTCCGCGAGCTTGGGTCCAGTTTGGTAGTCGTAATTCCAGGTTTTCACTCATTTTTCAGTCGAAAAACACGTTTTTTGACCAAATTTCAAAATTTTTGTTCAGGAAAAATTTCAGTAACATCGCAGATAGCTAGTACGCGCGGAGACGCGTCTTTTGACACCTCGCACGTGCGCCTAGCCCACATAGAACATCAAAAACAAAACCATCCATTTTATTCATTAATCTACGAAATCCACCTTAGGTAGACAGCAAATACATCAAATCGTTATAACTTTGCATCCAGGTGACGCATTTTGAAGCTGTTTTCAGCGTTTTTGATCTTAACTAGGCTCTGTCCTACTATCTGACTGTTTTAAATTGACACAGACGCGAAAAAATTTTTCGTTCATCGACTTGTAAAATTTTAACAATATTTTTCTTCACGAAAAACTAAATTAAATTTTTATCTCAAAATTTTCTTCTAAATCTGCGTTGGTCTTAATTACAATAGATACTTACCTGCCTTACCTGTATTCTGGTGCGCGTTCCGCGAGCTTGGGTCCAGTTTGGTAGTCGTAATTCCAGGTTTTCACTCATTTTTCAGTCGAAAAACACGTTTTTTGACCAAATTTCAAAATTTTTGTTCAGGAAAAATTTCAGTAACATCGCAGATAGCTAGTACGCGCGGAGACGCGTCTTTTGACACCTCGCACGTGCGCCTAGCCCACATAGAACATCAAAAACAAAACCATCCATTTTATTCATTAATCTACGAAATCCACCTTAGGTAGACAGCAAATACATCAAATCGTTATAACTTTGCATCCAGGTGACGCATTTTGAAGCTGTTTTCAGCGTTTTTGATATTAACTAGGCTCTGTCCTACTATCTGACTGTTTTAAATTGACACAGACGCGAAAAAATTTTTCGTTCATCGACTTGTAAAATTTTAACAATATTTTTCTTCACGAAAAACTAAATTAAATTTTTATCTCAAAATTTTCTTCTAAATCTGCGTTGGTCTTAATTACAATAGATACTTACCTGCCTTACCTGTATTCTGGTGCGCGTTCCGCGAGCTTGGGTCCAGTTTGGTAGTCGTAATTCCAGGTTTTCACTCATTTTTCAGTCGAAAAACACGTTTTTTGACCAAATTTCAAAATTTTTGTTCAGGAAAAATTTCAGTAACATCGCAGATAGCTAGTACGCGCGGAGACGCGTCTTTTGACACCTCGCACGTGCGCCTAGCCCACATAGAACATCAAAAACAAAACCATCCATTTTATTCATTAATCTACGAAATCCACCTTAGGTAGACAGCAAATACATCAAATCGTTATAACTTTGCATCCAGGTGACGCATTTTGAAGCTGTTTTCAGCGTTTTTGATCTTAACTAGGCTCTGTCCTACTATCTGACTGTTTTAAATTGACATAGACGCGAAAAAATTTTTTCGTTCATAGACTTGTAAAATTTTAACAATATTTTTCTTCACGAAAAACTAAATTAAATTTTTATCTCAAAATTTTCTTCTAAATCTGCGTTGGTCTTAATTACAATAGATACTTACCTGCCTTACCTGTATTCTGGTGCGCGTTCCGCGAGCTTGGGTCCAGTTTGGTAGTCGTAATTCCAGGTTTTCACTCATTTTTCAGTCGAAAAACACGTTTTTTGACCAAATTTCAAAATTTTTGTTCAGGAAAAATTTCAGTAACATCGCAGATAGCTAGTACGCGCGGAGACGCGTCTTTTGACACCTCGCACGTGCGCCTAGCCCACATAGAACATCAAAAACAAAACCATCCATTTTATTCATTAATCAACGAAATCCACCTTAGGTAGACAGCAAATACATCAAATCGTTATAACTTTGCATCCAGGTGACGCATTTTGAAGCTGTTTTCAGCGTTTTTGATATTAACTAGGCTCTGTCCTACTATCTGACTGTTTTAAATTGACATAGACGCGAAAAAATTTTTCGTTCATAGACTTGTAAAATTTTAACAATATTTTTCTTCACGAAAAACTAAATTAAATTTTTATCTCAAAATTTTCTTCTAAATCTGCGTTGGTCTTAATTACAATAGATACTTACCTGCCTTACCTGTATTCTGGTGCGCGTTCCGCGAGCTTGGGTCTAAATTAAATTTTTATCTCAAAATTTTCTTCTAAATCTGCGTTGGTCTTAATTACAATAGATACTTACCTGCCTTACCTGTATTCTGGTGCGCGTTCCGCGAGCTTGGGTCCAGTTTGGTAGTCGTAATTCCAGGTTTTCACTCATTTTTCAGTCGAAAAACACGTTTTTTGACCAAATTTCAAAATTTTTGTTCAGGAAAAATTTCAGTAACATCGCAGATAGCTAGTACGCGCGGAGACGCGTCTTTTGACACCTCGCACGTGCGTCTAGCCCACATAGAACATCAAAAACAAAACCATCCATTTTATTCATTAATCTACGAAATCCACCTTAGGTAGACAGCAAATACATCAAATCGTTATAACTTTGCATCCAGGTGACGCATTTTGAAGCTGTTTTCAGCGTTTTTGATCTTAACTAGGCTCTGTCCTACTATCTGACTGTTTTAAATTGACACAGACGCGAAAAAATTTTTCGTTCATCGACTTGTAAAATTTTAACAATATTTTTCTTCACGAAAAACTAAATTAAATTTTTATCTCAAAATTTTCTTCTAAATCTGCGTTGGTCTTAATTACAATAGATACTTACCTGCCTTACCTGTATTCTGGTGCGCGTTCCGCGAGCTTGGGTCCAGTTTGGTAGTCGTAATTCCAGGTTTTCACTCATTTTTCAGTCGAAAAACACGTTTTTTGACCAAATTTCAAAATTTTTGTTCAGGAAAAATTTCAGTAACATCGCAGATAGCTAGTACGCGCGGAGACGCGTCTTTTGACACCTCGCACGTGCGCCTAGCCCACATAGAACATCAAAAACAAAACCATCCATTTTATTCATTAATCTACGAAATCCACCTTAGGTAGACAGCAAATACATCAAATCGTTATAACTTTGCATCCAGGTGACGCATTTTGAAGCTGTTTTCAGCGTTTTTGATCTTAACTAGGCTCTGTCCTACTATCTGACTGTTTTAAATTGACACAGACGCGAAAAAATTTTTCGTTCATCGACTTGTAAAAGGAGAATGCCCATTTTCTTAGGAGCTTTGGGCCCCTAAGAAAGGTTGTCGTGTCACGATGGTTTAAATTTTATTTTGTAGATAAAGATATATCCTTTCATATTCTGCAAACGATTTCTATTTATTCACCCTGGTTGAAGAGTAATCTTTATTTTTAGGTTGCTGAAATTGAGGTTATAAAAATTAAATTCTCCAAGATTTTACTTCTTCTGAATGGATAATTTATTTACCATTCTAAATGTTATTGTGGTTAATGCTAATTTTCTTGGCTATGCAGTGGACATTTAAGGTTTATATGAGGATGATGATTCCGGACAATAGGCCTCACTACCGCCTTCTCTTCCTAGAGAGTAGTGTGCTTTGCCCTCTCCTCTAGTGAGTATCGAAAGAGGACTAAAAGCTTTGGCAGCAGCCTCTTTACTACTACAGTGTTTTATGAAAATATAGTGCGACCACCAAACCGCTTCCAAGTGGATGAGGAAATTGAAGTCCCATCCTATGTGTAAGAATACATTTAATTATGGCGCAGGTTATGCATTTTACGTAATACTAACAGTAAAAAAGGTTTATTAAAGAAAGCAACAAAAAATAAATAAAACATTTATTCTTCATGGAATATATGATCCAGAAATTGAGCTGGGGCGCTTATATCATTAAAGCGGCCCCAGCTTAAATACCACAATACAGTCATGGTATGTGCGCAACACCCTACTGTACGATTTCCCACTAAGCAATTGCAATAATATGCAATGATACTCTCTAAAGAATTTGCCCCATTTTGTTCTCTACTTATCAGTAAATATGTATAATATACCCTGCTGCTCACATGTCGCGATTTAATTCTGGCCCTAACTAAATAATTGTTATGACCTAATATTAAGGACAAATCTTCTTCCATTAATTCATTGCTTATATCTACACTGTAGGTACCATTTACTCGCATATGCTCCCCATAATAGGACCGTGCCTGTTTTAATTGGTAGGATCCTAATGCAAATCTTCTTAAATCGCTTAATGTTAGTCTTGGGAAATTATCTAGATGGGGAGCACTGCTGTTAATGCTTTGGAAAATCGTACGTCTTCTGTTTACATGTTCCCTTTGAATAAATTCTGATAAATAATTTACTGTATTCAACCTCGCTCGGGCAATATTAAGAAACTCCACAGCATCGGGCGTATCGTCAATTGTAGGATGGAATTTATTCAAAAGGGCACAAGTTATTTTAAAATCAGCCATGAGGTGACTTGACGCTCTATTAAAATATTCCTGACGAAATAATTTATAGTCTCTTTTAATTCTCCCATTGACTATCTCTACCACCCAACGACACATTGTTATACATCTGGACTTATTAGCCTGGAAAGTGGTTAATTGATGTTCATTTTCTAATAATGATTCAGGCATATGAGTCTTATAATTGTAACTTTCTAATTCAGGAATGACATCTCTAAAGCCTCTATCCAAAATAAAGACATCGTTGGGTCTAAAAAATAAGCGCATAGGACCATTTTCATTATTAAACATAGCACTCATTATTGATGAATCATTTTGTGTTGCTTCATATGGTCCTGCACACTCTAAAATATACCCATCACAGCAAACAAATAAAAATGGTTTTACAAGGTTAGCATATTTGTGGAGACTGTAGGTTCTTTTTTGATATGAATAATTACTGCTGCTTTGGACGTAAACATATGTACCATCACATATTACAATAGCAGGCTTAATATTTGAAGCCATGTTAGCATCCCCAAAAAAACCTTCTGGTATGATCCTATTGCGTGATGCTACATTTTGGATAGACATGTGATTGATTCCTAAATGTCTAGGAACAAACTGTACTTCTAAACAATTTCTTACTTTATTCATTTTTCTTTCTAAAGTGGATCTGGGTATTTTAAACAAGGTTGATAGTCTTTGATTGCTGTCACCTGTTCTGAGTTTGACCAAAAATATACTGAGAGCAACCGAAGGGTTTGCAAAATGATCATATAACATTGGAATACAATTTAAAAGCTCGTTAAATTGCTCTGCATTAAGTCCCAACCAATAATGGCATAAATGTGGATCCATTGAGTTTATGTCACTGAAGTCTAACTGTCTTTCGGCAGCTTTTTCTAGTTTAGAAAATATATCATCAACTTGAAAACCAGTAAAATCTGAATATGGGGTCTCTAGTTCATCCCAATGATTACTGTACAAATGATATTCACAGATTCTAGCTGTTAAAGGAATGTATATTTGGTACTGAAATAATAAAACTTCCTTTATAGTAACCGGTACTAAAAGACGATCAGTTCTCTCACATCCAACAAACAGGCAATGACGTGAACTTGCAGAAACTCGTTTATACTTAAGAGAATTAATTTTAGATACTGGTCGGGGCAATAGCTGTCCCGGTGGTGGTGGAACTGGCAGTGGCATTGGAGGTGGTTCAGGAATTACAGCATCCGAGATATCCATTCCTATATTTTCAAAATCCACTGACTCCAGTGCAGGTCTGTTAATGTCAGGAAGTGCCTGTCTTTGAATATCTCTTGTTGCAGCCTCCCAACAAGCACGACAAACTCTTTCCAAATGAATGACCTAAAAAAGAATAAATTATTGTATTTACTGACAAAAACTTTTGTTCAATAATACCAAAAATTGAATGCAGTAATTCTGCCAAGTTAAAAACACTTACGTGATGAGCTGGAGTCCATCTTAAAATAAAGGTCCTTTGAGGACAGTCTCGGGAAACTCTGTGAGTTCTGCGACTTGCAATAGAAATGCCACATCCAAAACATATGTGTCCTCAATCTGAGATGGAGTTGTGCTTGTTTGTATCCGCTCTTGCAGTAACAAAAAACATTCAAGGCACAGGATGTCATCAGATGATACCTGAAAAGTAAAAAAAAACTGTGAATTACCTTTGTAAGTTATTTATAATATGTTTAGTATTACAATACATATTCACTTTGACAGTTCTTTGTACAAAATCACACATGTTTACCTGCACAAGTATACCCTTAACACACCCAATTACTCGTATTTAGTACCCGTCATTATACATAGAACTAAATACCTATGATGTTAATTAAACCAATCACTTTATTACATCACTACATAGTATAAAACAAAGTCGCTTCCCGCTGTCTGTCCCTATGTATGCTTAGATCTTTAAAAGTACACAACGGATTTTGATGTGGTTTCTTTAATAGATAAAGTGATTCAAGAGGAAGTTTTATATGTATAATACATACATATTATAGTACAGAAAAGAGTCCACGCGGGTGAAGCTGCTGGCATATTTTTATACATTTTAATGTTACATTACATAGTGAACAGTAATGTTTTGTAGCAACCACTGATACAACATTGATGCTCAATTTATTATAATAACAGCTTGTAGGTAGACATTTGCGGCTGAACATAGGCCTCCTCGGTCAGAGGGTCGTCTTAGGAAAGGAAATATAAACTTACCGGGGTAGGCGATACCCAGGTCCGTAGAAGAATTAGCATTTGTTCATCTAAATCTTCAATAGGTCGTCTACGAAGATTAGGCGCCAAACGAAGGGAACAATTTACACACCGTTGAGAGAGTGGACGGTTTGTCCGATCTCGACCAGGTGTAGACATTTTGTCGTTAAAACTAGGGTCAATTCACTCACTTAACAATAAAACAGGAGTCCGATATCTCACAACAAAACTACTTGAGGAACGTAAACGCTCAACTCGATAGCATTGATCGAATCGTAACGAAGTTAACAGAAGTAAATACGGAGGAATGCAATTCGACTCAACGCAAAACAAAGAGCACGAAACGAATAACCGGCCAGCTATTGATTTGACAGATAGATCTGTCTTTTTTTTTGTTTTTTTGGCTTGGAGCTAAGACCTTTAAGCCACGTCTTTATTTATCCAGGACCACTTCACAGATTTTGTTTTTTCACTTACATTTTTTGCACTGTATTTTTAATGTATTCGAATATTAGTTTCTATGTTTCTGTCTTTTAATAGTTCTTTGAGCGGCGGCGGGCGGGAAGAAAATTAATTTTATTTATTTTATGACACACTTCACTTAGTTCACTCGCGAATACCAATCTGTACCATGTATGGTGTTGCCAAGTTAATTATATGTTAATCGATTTTCAATATCGATTTTGTTGGATCAAGCTTTTGGATTTATAAATTATTATAGATTTTTTGGGGATTCAGTTATATTCAAATGATTAATAACACAGATGTATATTGACGCTTAGAGTAATCTTATTATTAGGTACAAAAAAGTTATCTTTTAAAAATACATAGTTATTTTTGTAATTTCTTTTGATTTTACGTCATAATTATGTCTATATGGGTCTAGCAATAGTAAAACGTTACCAAAATACCAGTAAAGACAGTGTTAGATGTAAACTTGACTCCGGCATTAAGTATCGATATCAATCAATCGATTCCGATTTTTAATCTAAATATTCTTTGACATCTGGCAGCATTTAAGTTATGTTTCGTTGGCGGATGTATTAAGATTCAGTTAAGTAACTATTTATTACGTTCTACAATGCTAGGGTAAAATAAATGTTCATAAAAAACACATGAACATTAAAAAATAAGATATAAATTTTGTATAGCATGAAGTTGCGACACGGCGCCACAAAGTGGGGCCCATTCCCGGGCAATCTCCTTTTAACAATATTTTTCTTCACGAAAAACTAAATTAAATTTTTATCTCAAAATTTTCTTCTAAATCTGCGTTGGTCTTAATTACAATAGATACTTACCTGCCTTACCTGTATTCTGGTGCGCGTTCCGCGAGCTTGGGTCCAGTTTGGTAGTCGTAATTCCAGGTTTTCACTCATTTTTCAGTCGAAAAACACGTTTTTTGACCAAATTTCAAAATTTTTGTTCAGGAAAAATTTCAGTAACATCGCAGATAGCTAGTACGCGCGGAGACGCGTCTTTTGACACCTCGCACGTGCGCCTAGCCCACATAGAACATCAAAAACAAAACCATCCATTTTATTCATTAATCTACGAAATCCACCTTAGGTAGACAGCAAATACATCAAATCGTTATAACTTTGCATCCAGGTGACGCATTTTGAAGCTGTTTTCAGCGTTTTTGATCTTAACTAGGCTCTGTCCTACTATCTGACTGTTTTAAATTGACATAGACGCGAAAAAATTTTTTCGTTCATAGACTTGTAAAATTTTAACAATATTTTTCTTCACGAAAAACTAAATTAAATTTTTATCTCAAAATTTTCTTCTAAATCTGCGTTGGTCTTAATTACAATAGATACTTACCTGCCTTACCTGTATTCTGGTGCGCGTTCCGCGAGCTTGGGTCCAGTTTGGTAGTCGTAATTCCAGGTTTTCACTCATTTTTCAGTCGAAAAACACGTTTTTTGACCAAATTTCAAAATTTTTGTTCAGGAAAAATTTCAGTAACATCGCAGATAGCTAGTACGCGCGGAGACGCGTCTTTTGACACCTCGCACGTGCGCCTAGCCCACATAGAACATCAAAAACAAAACCATCCATTTTATTCATTAATCAACGAAATCCACCTTAGGTAGACAGCAAATACATCAAATCGTTATAACTTTGCATCCAGGTGACGCATTTTGAAGCTGTTTTCAGCGTTTTTGATATTAACTAGGCTCTGTCCTACTATCTGACTGTTTTAAATTGACATAGACGCGAAAAAATTTTTCGTTCATAGACTTGTAAAATTTTAACAATATTTTTCTTCACGAAAAACTAAATTAAATTTTTATCTCAAAATTTTCTTCTAAATCTGCGTTGGTCTTAATTACAATAGATACTTACCTGCCTTACCTGTATTCTGGTGCGCGTTCCGCGAGCTTGGGTCTAAATTAAATTTTTATCTCAAAATTTTCTTCTAAATCTGCGTTGGTCTTAATTACAATAGATACTTACCTGCCTTACCTGTATTCTGGTGCGCGTTCCGCGAGCTTGGGTCCAGTTTGGTAGTCGTAATTCCAGGTTTTCACTCATTTTTCAGTCGAAAAACACGTTTTTTGACCAAATTTCAAAATTTTTGTTCAGGAAAAATTTCAGTAACATCGCAGATAGCTAGTACGCGCGGAGACGCGTCTTTTGACACCTCGCACGTGCGTCTAGCCCACATAGAACATCAAAAACAAAACCATCCATTTTATTCATTAATCTACGAAATCCACCTTAGGTAGACAGCAAATACATCAAATCGTTATAACTTTGCATCCAGGTGACGCATTTTGAAGCTGTTTTCAGCGTTTTTGATCTTAACTAGGCTCTGTCCTACTATCTGACTGTTTTAAATTGACACAGACGCGAAAAAATTTTTCGTTCATCGACTTGTAAAATTTTAACAATATTTTTCTTCACGAAAAACTAAATTAAATTTTTATCTCAAAATTTTCTTCTAAATCTGCGTTGGTCTTAATTACAATAGATACTTACCTGCCTTACCTGTATTCTGGTGCGCGTTCCGCGAGCTTGGGTCCAGTTTGGTAGTCGTAATTCCAGGTTTTCACTCATTTTTCAGTCGAAAAACACGTTTTTTGACCAAATTTCAAAATTTTTGTTCAGGAAAAATTTCAGTAACATCGCAGATAGCTAGTACGCGCGGAGACGCGTCTTTTGACACCTCGCACGTGCGCCTAGCCCACATAGAACATCAAAAACAAAACCATCCATTTTATTCATTAATCTACGAAATCCACCTTAGGTAGACAGCAAATACATCAAATCGTTATAACTTTGCATCCAGGTGACGCATTTTGAAGCTGTTTTCAGCGTTTTTGATCTTAACTAGGCTCTGTCCTACTATCTGACTGTTTTAAATTGACATAGACGCGAAAAAATTTTTTCGTTCATAGACTTGTAAAATTTTAACAATATTTTTCTTCACGAAAAACTAAATTAAATTTTTATCTCAAAATTTTCTTCTAAATCTGCGTTGGTCTTAATTACAATAGATACTTACCTGCCTTACCTGTATTCTGGTGCGCGTTCCGCGAGCTTGGGTCCAGTTTGGTAGTCGTAATTCCAGGTTTTCACTAATTTTTCAGTCGAAAAACACGTTTTTTGACCAAATTTCAAAATTTTTGTTCAGGAAAAATTTCAGTAACATCGCAGATAGCTAGTACGCGCGGAGACGCGTCTTTTGACACCTCGCACGTGCGCCTAGCCCACATAGAACATCAAAAACAAAACCATCCATTTTATTCATTAATCTACGAAATCCACCTTAGGTAGACAGCAAATACATCAAATCGTTATAACTTTGCATCCAGGTGACGCATTTTGAAGCTGTTTTCAGCGTTTTTGATCTTAACTAGGCTCTGTCCTACTATCTGACTGTTTTAAATTGACATAGACGCGAAAAAAATTTTCGTTCATCGACTTGTAAAATTTTAACAATATTTTTCTTCACGAAAAACTAAATTAAATTTTTATCTCAAAATTTTCTTCTAAATCTGCGTTGGTCTTAATTACAATAGATACTTACCTGCCTTACCTGTATTCTGGTGCGCGTTCCGCGAGCTTGGGTCCAGTTTGGTAGTCGTAATTCCAGGTTTTCACTCATTTTTCAGTCGAAAAACACGTTTTTTGACCAAATTTCAAAATTTTTGTTCAGGAAAAATTTCAGTAACATCGCAGATAGCTAGTTCATTAATCTACGAAATCCACCTTAGGTAGACAGCAAATACATCAAATCGTTATAACTTTGCATCCAGGTGACGCATTTTGAAGCTGTTTTCAGCGTTTTTGATCTTAACTAGGCTCTGTCCTACTATCTGACTGTTTTAAATTGACACAGACGCGAAAAAATTTTTCGTTCATCGACTTGTAAAATTTTAACAATATTTTTCTTCACGAAAAACTAAATTAAATTTTTACCTCAAAATTTTCTTCTAAATCTGCGTTGGTCTTAATTACAATAGATACTTACCTGCCTTACCTGTATTCTGGTGCGCGTTCCGCGAGCTTGGGTCCAGTTTGGTAGTCGTAATTCCAGGTTTTCACTCATTTTTCAGTCGAAAAACACGTTTTTTGACCAAATTTCAAAATTTTTGTTCAGGAAAAATTTCAGTAACATCGCAGATAGCTAGTACGCGCGGAGACGCGTCTTTTGACACCTCGCACGTGCGCCTAGCCCACATAGAACATCAAAAACAAAACCATCCATTTTATTCATTAATCTACGAAATCCACCTTAGGTAGACAGCAAATACATCAAATCGTTATAACTTTGCATCCAGGTGACGCATTTTGAAGCTGTTTTCAGCGTTTTTGATCTTAACTAGGCTCTGTCCTACTATCTGACTGTTTTAAATTGACACAGACGCGAAAAAATTTTTCGTTCATCGACTTGTAAAATTTTAACAATATTTTTCTTCACGAAAAACTAAATTAAATTTTTATCTCAAAATTTTCTTCTAAATCTGCGTTGGTCTTAATTACAATAGATACTTACCTGCCTTACCTGTATTCTGGTGCGCGTTCCGCGAGCTTGGGTCCAGTTTGGTAGTCGTAATTCCAGGTTTTCACTCATTTTTCAGTCGAAAAACACGTTTTTTGACCAAATTTCAAAATTTTTGTTCAGGAAAAATTTCAGTAACATCGCAGATAGCTAGTACGCGCGGAGACGCGTCTTTTGACACCTCGCACGTGCGCCTAGCCCACATAGAACATCAAAAACAAAACCATCCATTTTATTCATTAATCTACGAAATCCACCTTAGGTAGACAGCAAATACATCAAATCGTTATAACTTTGCATCCAGGTGACGCATTTTGAAGCTGTTTTCAGCGTTTTTGATATTAACTAGGCTCTGTCCTACTATCTGACTGTTTTAAATTGACACAGACGCGAAAAAATTTTTCGTTCATCGACTTGTAAAATTTTAACAATATTTTTCTTCACGAAAAACTAAATTAAATTTTTATCTCAAAATTTTCTTCTAAATCTGCGTTGGTCTTAATTACAATAGATACTTACCTGCCTTACCTGTA
Source organism: Dasypolia templi (assembly GCA_963555695.1). NCBI lineage: Eukaryota > Metazoa > Arthropoda > Insecta > Lepidoptera > Noctuidae > Dasypolia > Dasypolia templi. The sequence goes on along the minus strand of OY743145.1, from coordinate 31,921,172 downwards.
TTCTGGTGCGCGTTCCGCGAGCTTGGGTCCAGTTTGGTAGTCGTAATTCCAGGTTTTCACTCATTTTTCAGTCGAAAAACACGTTTTTTGACCCAATTTCAAAATTTTTGTTCAGGAAAAATTTCAGTAACATCGCAGATAGCTAGTACGCGCGGAGACGCGTCTTTTGACACCTCGCACGTGCGCCTAGCCCACATAGAACATCAAAAACAAAACCATCCATTTTATTCATTAATCTACGAAATCCACCTTAGGTAGACAGCAAATACATCAAACCGTTATAACTTTGCATCCAGGTGACGCATTTTGAAGCTGTTTTCAGCGTTTTTGATATTAACTAGGCTCTGTCCTACTATCTGACTGTTTTAAATTGACATAGACGCGAAAAAATTTTTCGTTCATAGACTTGTAAAATTTTAACAATATTTTTCTTCACGAAAAACTAAATTAAATTTTTATCTCAAAATTTTCTTCTAAATCTGCGTTGGTCTTAATTACAATAGATACTTACCTGCCTTACCTGTATTCTGGTGCGCGTTCCGCGAGCTTGGGTCCAGTTTGGTAGTCGTAATTCCAGGTTTTCACTCATTTTTCAGGCGAAAAACACGTTTTTTGACCAAATTTCAAAATTTTTGTTCAGGAAAAATTTCAGTAACATCGCAGATAGCTAGTACGCGCGGAGACGCGTCTTTTGACACCTCGCACGTGCGCCTAGCCCATATAGAACATCAAAAAATTGCCCCCTCACCCTCCCTGTCCTCACTAGCCAGGTAAACTTTTCAGTTTTTGTCGAAAAATATTTTTGAAATTTCAAGCTCTTCCAGCTTCATTTATACTTTTAAACATTCTAACCAAGGGAATTGACCATCTACAAGACATATCAGCGTCTCCTGAAGGTATTTAATATAAACTGACTTTGAGTCTTTGTTAAAGGGCTCGTATTTATCTACATCCTATTTTTTGTATTATATTATTACTGGCTGATCCCCCCTTTACAGGGATTCAGTTCAGTTACTCGTGTTCCCCGACATCGCATCCTTTCCACAGTCCTTGTGATCCTACCATAATGTTCAGCATAAGGACACCCATCAATAAGCCAAAGGTCTCGGAGGATAGTTCTGACCTTGGGAGGCCTCGACTGGCTCAGGCTGGCCCGTCGGTGAGGCGTAGTGTTGGGGAGTGGGAGGCTGACGGACTGAGGTCTGGAAAGCTTCTTAAAACTCCAACGCCGCCGAAGAAGATCCTGCTGACCACTCCACCAAAAATTCGATCCAAAGCAACGCTCGCACACCAGAGTAAGCTTGATGGAGGAGTGACGTCACGGACGGAATACGGTTCACATCAGCTGTTCGTGTCAGCACTGATAAAAAGAGAAAACATCACTAAATTCTTAGTAAAAGTCGTGTTCACATTAGCCTTTTAGTGTTCCATAAGTGTGTGATTATTTGCAAAGCAAATAAACCGCAGTTCGGCAGTGAAATTCGATAAGCAATTTCCAATTTTATTAACTTTTCTTAGCTTCGAAGTCACTTGCTCGTTTTTTTGTGCCACCGGTACCTCCAAAAAGTGTCACTTTCACAGGTTTTGACAATTATCGACCACAGATTGTGTATAAAAGTCAATGATTTATTGCGTAGCAGGTGCCATCTAGCGCCGCAATAAGAAAAAGGAAAAAGTGTGAGTGCTTTGCGCCATCTAGCTGCTCCGAGCCGTACTAATATGGTGAAGTGTGCAGCTTGCGGAAGGTTTCTGTCTGCAAAAGGGGGCGCCACGTGTAACAACTCTGCGTGCCACAATCGATACCACCTCGCTTGCTTGTTGTTGCCGGATCCATCGCAGATAAGCAGCGACTGGCTGTGCCCTGAGTGTAGGGGAAAGTTGCCCAGGGGAGATAACAGCGCCACACCTGTCAAGGATCTGGGTAGTGGTCCCCCTGTAACACCTGCAGCAGCGCCGGCACTGGCAGTAGCCCCTGTTGAGATAGCGTCGCGAGCTGCAGCGGCTCCCCTTACGGCAGTGTCAGCAGCGGTAGCAGCTCCAGTTGCTGCAGAAATCCAAGGCGGCATGATCAGGTCACCAGTCGCGGTAACCAAACCCCCCCCGGTGGTGACAAAACCTCCCGCTGCGGTGACTAAACTCCCCGCTGCGGTGACTAAACCCCCCGCTGCGGTGTCCAAACCTCCCGCTGCGGTGGCTAAGGTACTGTGTCGGGCTGGGAGCGAACAGAGTACCGATGGGGAGCCCTCGCCAGATACCCAGCTGACCCTCCGTGAGGAAATAAGGCTCTTCCGATCCGAGCTGCGGGAAGTCCGGGACGAAATGCGTGAATTTCGTCGAGAGATGGCCGGCCTGCACTCGTCGATGGGAGTCTGTACAGAGCGGGTCGACAGCCTGGAGGCTAGGATCGAGGCTCTTGAGGGTAGGCAAACTGTTGCGGTGTCGGACGGCAAAGTGGGCCGGCTGGAGCAGATAGTGCAGGAGCTGCAGCTTGACCTGAACGACCGCGAACAGGAGTTGCTTGGCTCGGACTTGGAGATCGCCAACATCCCGGAGACTCCTGGTGAAAACGTGTTGCACACCGTTGGCCTGGTAGCGGCAACGCTTGGAGTGACTCTCGACCATCGGGACATAGTGTTCGCGCAACGGGTGGGCATGCGAGCGGAACGGGAGGTGCTGACGAGTTCTACGGGCAGCGCAAGTCCAGTCGGCGGAGCGAGCCCGGTGGGAGTAGCGGCGGCGACGGGGCGCGGGCGGCGCATCGTGGTGCGCCTGACGCGGCGTGCACTGCGCGACGACCTGCTGCAGAGCGCGCGCGTGCGGCGCGGGTCCAGCACCGCTGACATGGGACTCGCCGCACAACCGCGTCGCTTTTATCTCAATGAGAGGCTCACAAAAACCAACAGGCATTTGTTTTACCTTGTGCGTGAAGCTGGCAGCCGTCTCGGGTGGAGGTACACGTGGACGAAGTTCGGCCGCATTCTAGCTAAGCAGGGTGATGGCAAGCCTACCCACTGCATCCGCTCAGAGCAAGATCTTGCGCGTGTTTTTGGTTGTGAGGTGTCTGCGGCAAAGGATGCCTGATTACTTTTTTTTATCTGTATTGTTATTACTTTGGTGTTTATGCTTGTCCTATGCGAGGTTGGCTATTTTCCTGTCTCAGTATAAGTTGGTTACTTCTGGTGGATCAGCTGCTCGTCCGATGCCTATTTATATTTATTTTATATGTGTCACACTTCCACTCTCATTTTTCACTTCTTCATTATTTATTATGATATATTTATTTTTACGGACTTTAGATACATTTTGGCTACCATTGTATATCTACACAATACTTATGTAGGGGACGCGACTAAGTGGTACCTGATGGGCTGGTGGCGAAGTTAAACACTCAAACAACTTTAAGGGTTTTATTGAGATAACGTAAACTATCGCTAAAATGTTGGAAATTAATGCACCCGGTTGCTGTCCGTTATGCACTGAGCTCGAGGCGCACTCGGTGCGGCCGCATCATATTGCTACGTAAGCAAAACGTGGTCGATTGCAATTATTGCATCGAACATGCTCCCGAGGGGAAGAGATGAGATGATGAGATAAGCTTATACAAAAATAAAGAGTTAGGTGAGTGTGAGCTTAAAATGCTAAGGAGTTAAGACAATGTTAGATGAGAAATGATTGACAAGGTGATAGAACAATCATAACGTGATCTTATATCTAGACATATATGCTCAAACAGTTGAGTCATTAATCGAGAACACTGATTGCCTTTTAGCTAAAGGAGACGTTGACATGTCTCGCTTTTTCAAACGTAAACTAGACCACCGTTTACAAAAATTAGGTTCGCGCGCACTATCACTGACACTTGCCTCCTGCTCGGACAGGGGTTGATTTCGCGCACTTACACTAGAGCTTTGCTCTTTCTCAGATTGGTTTATACACACACTCACACTCGCTGGAACGCTCTGGACCCGCCCTTGGATGGGCGCACCACTGGTTCGCAAATATCTCCTCCACAGGAACCACAGGACCGCTGCGATAGCTGCTGCTAATAGGCCATACAACAACGCATACTGATGTATGTCATGTGTCGTTAAAACCTCTGTCTGCTCGGATGATTTTTTCATCGATTCAATCTGCTCACCAAGATGCTTTAAAGAAACGTTTATCGGTGTGATATCTTCGTTGACCTTATCTTCTTGGAAGTTTTGGATAGGTAGCGTAAGATTACTGATTATACGATTTATGGGAGTTATTGTCATCTCGAGTATATTTGGTTTAAGATTAAGCGTATTCTCTAATTGCTGATGAGAATAAAGTGTTACATCATGACCCTTCACAATGCATTGCTGAGTTAGTTGAATAAGTCCAGCCTTGCTGACTTCGCTCGCTTGTAGGTCGTCGTCGCATATGACTCTCAAAGAGTATGAGTCACAACAGAAATACAAATAGGTAGAATAGTCATGTAATGGAACCCATTTGTTTTCACAGCTAGATTTAATTATCCTGCAAGTAGATGGCTTCTCTTTTTCGCAGAATTGTTCATCGGGACCTAAACTCCGGACTGGCCCTTGTAGATGACAAAGGTAGGTTTCCGCTTGGTATTCACAACCTTGAAGATCACTGACGCTGGCTGTTAAGTATGAATCTCTTCTCAACTTAATCGCTACGTATCCAGACGCTGGCTTGATGCTGATCATACTTTTATTAATTTGAACCGGTACTGGTATCAAATTGTATAGCTGGAACGTATCTCTGCTAATTAACGGTAAGTTAATTTCAAATATGAAATATTCGTCCATCATCCTCGCTTTAACTTTCAACAATTTGTAGATGTCATACAGGTTGAACTGAATGTTATCTATAGGTAATGCTAGCTCTTTCGATATTTGACTAGACACAATCTGTAACTCCCCACGGAGTTGTTGTGGAGTCAAGAGATGGAGATTGATCTGACCATGATAGATCTCAGTCATAGAATCAAGAAAAGTGTCCTGAATCCGCTTTAAATTCTGAATCATATTCATGGTCGCTAATGCTGCTAAGGAGAAATCTTGCTGAATAGACATTACGTCAATTTCCTGTTGCACTGTGTTGGTGACGCTGTCTAAATAATTTAAATGTTTATTGATTATCTTATGCTGCTTTTCAATAGTCTCTTCTGTTCGCTTTAAGATATTATACTCCGCTTCTATGACCGATGTCTGATTCCTGTGCAGCTGACTAAGATGGTTTATATTACCTTGTACAAGTTCAATGTCACACTTGTATTTTTCTGCGAATTCTTGATCCAGTACTCCGAACAATGAATTAGCTATGGAACCGACTGCATTGATAAGCCCGCGTCGAGTTCGCGAACGCGCTCCGAAGTGCTGATTGAGCAACAGCTGATTATAATAATGTAGTTCATCGTACTCGTGTTGTATTTGTAGGATGATAATTTTACAATGGCTCTGCTTTTGAATTTTCTCGCATGTTTGATCGAGATATTTCGAAAATTGTGTGACCGCTTTGTCTCCTTGCCAGTAAGGAGACATATTGTAATAAGTTACGATTTTCCACTGATCACGAATAAGATGCATTTGTCCTAAAGGGTCAAAATACAATGTTTGATTGCTATCGAATGCTGTTAGTTTGTATGATGCTTCAGTGGATAGTACAAAGCTCATAAAAAATAGCAATGCTAATGCTATATTATATATTTTAGGACCACTGCTGGTCGGCTTGCTCACTTTCTCTTCCGCTTTTGCTTCATTGCTTTGCTTATGCTGCTTTTTTGCTTCTTTTTCTGCTATAGGTAAGATAGACAGCTTGATGATAGGCCGCTTCATGAAACCATTTTTTGTTTTTAATGTCACCACCCTAACAACTCCATCTTTACCTGGATGGACCTCTACCACCCGACCGACAGGCCATTTTCCCGGGGGTAAGTTATCGTCATGAATGGTAACCATATCACCTATCTCTATATTCTGCTGTGGTTTTAACCACTTGCTGCGTATCGATAATTGGCTAAGATACTCCGCTTTCCACCGCTTCCATATATCTTGGAACGTTTTGTTCACCAAATACCATCTCGTTCTCGCATCTTTTGCCGTGTCTATGACAGTAAGACCGGCACGAGTAGTTAAAAAATGTGCTGGCGTGAGAAAATCGATGTCATCGGTATCCTCGGATATTGGGCACAATGGTCTTGAGTTGAGGCCCGCTTCAATTTGAGCCAAGATTGTGCTGTACTCTTCAAATGTAAGAGCTTGGTCTCCTATTACTCTTTTCAGATGTTGTTTCAGACTCCGGATAGATCGCTCCCAGATGCCTCCAGCACTCGGCCAAGAAGGGCAGTTCCAATGCCATTCTATGGTCATCTCCGCTATTTCTCTGTAAAATGTGTCGCTAAAAGTTCGCTCAAACTGTTGCTGTTCCTCTTGAAGGATCTTGTTGGCACCTACAAAGTTAGTACCATTATCTGAATAGATGTGCTTTGGAGTCCCTCGTCGTGCCGACATGCGACGTAACGCTGCTAAGAATGACGAACTGCTTAGATCGGAGACCAGCTCTATATGGACCGCTTTCGTAACCATGCAAATAAACAAGGCGATATACCCCTTGTTTGTTTTGATGCCTTTTCCTTTGTTGGCTTTTACTCGAATAAACCCCGTGTAGTCTATTCCAGTATGATAAAATGGAGGCGCTGGATTAGATCGACATTCAGGTAGGTCTCCCATTATTTGATGTAGCTTTCTGGGTTCTTGTTTTTTACAGGTCACGCATTTGCGAAGCTGTTTTTTGGTAGCTCTATTTCCTTGAATTACCCAATATTGCCGTCTCAATAAAGACAAGGTAAGTCGAGGTCCACCATGGAAGGTGTGTTCATGGGCTTGCTGGATAAGAAGTTCCGTTAATCTCCCGCTGTATGGTATTATTATTGGATGTTTCATATCCGAGCTAATGTTGGCGTTTTTAAGACGTCCTCCGACTCTTAGTATGCCGCTTTCATCTAAAAATGGCTGTAGATTTAATAATTTGCTATTTGATTTAAGTTTGCTATGCATTAAACTCTCGATATCCGATGTAAATTCAATGCGCTGTATGCATTTAATTATAATTAATTTTGCTTTCCTTAGCTCTTGTAATGTGAGATATGACGGTCTTTGTTTACTTGTCCGTGCAAGTGCCCGTAATAACCACGCTACAATTCGATTTATTTTTACGAAAGAGCTGTGGCGTTGTAGTAAATCTTTAACTACGCTGCTTTCCGGATTGCTATTTTGGACGGTTACAACTTGCTTTCGGACCTCTTCTGCCGTCGCATATTCTGCTTGTTCTCGCTTTGGTTTAAAGTCGGGTGCCGAAAGCCAAGCTGGGCCCCGCCACCACAACGTATTTTCTATCAATTGCGTAATAGATTGCCCTCTGCTCGCTGAATCGGCTGGATTTTCCTTAGTTGGTACATAATGCCAAACATCAGGTGATGTCACGCTAATAATTTTCTTCACCCTATTCGCTACGAATGGCTTCCAACGTTCCGGATAGCCTTGTATCCAGCTAAGGACGACCTTAGAGTCGCTCCAAGCAAAGATTTCGTAATCCATGCTGCTCATGCTAGTGACTACTTTAGTTAGTAATCTGGTTAATAGCTCTGCTGCACATAGTTCCAATCTAGGAAGCGAAACGGACTTGCTTTTTGGTACTAACCTTGTTTTAGCTGCGACTAGTACTACCGACACTTCATTGTTTGATACTATTCTGGCATATACGACACATGCGTATGCTTTAAGAGACGCATCACTAAATCCGTGCAACTGGATATGGTCATCTCGTTTGCTTTGCAACCATCGTGGAATTTTGATTTTGTTAATACATTCCATATCTTTAGTTAATTTGACCCACTCATCGTTAATCTCGGCTGAAACTTCATCGCTCCATTGAATTTCATCTAGCCAAACCTTTTGGAACAACAATTTAAATTTCGTAGTTAGCGGCGCTAACCAACCTAAAGGGTCAAATAACCTGGATATTTCCGACAGAAGAAACCTTTTTGTTAGCTTCGTAGTTTCCGCTGTTGAAGAATATTGGAAATTAAATTCATCTGTTTTTTGATCCCATCTCAATCCCAGAGTTTTCGGTGTGTTTTCTGTCTTGAAAATGAATGATGGTGCTTGATTATTTTGCTGTGATGAATTTATGTCTTCCAATAACTTTTTTTCATTTGCTGACCACTTTCTCAGCACAAATCCACCGCTGCTTAGACACGAATTTAGTTCCGCTACGGTGCTTTTCCCTTCGAAAATAGTATGAGCGCCTGAAACTAGATCATCCATATAAAAATCTTCCAATATTATTTTTGCTGCTGTAGGAAAGTTCTGCTTCTCGTCCGCTGCTAATTTTCGAAGGGTCATCATCGCTAAAAAAGGTGCTGAATTCGTGCCATATGTAACCGTCGTTAACTGGTATGCCCTAATTGGTTGCCCAGTTTGAGCTCTCCAAAGGATTTTCTGAAGTTTTTGATCTGGCTCGCTTACTAATATCTGCCGATACATTTTTTCGATATCGGCAGTAAATACGTATCGATATTGTCTCCACTTAAGCAAAAGTGCCTGCAGATCTTGCTGCAAGTTAGGTCCTTGATGCATGACATCATTGAGGCTAAGTCCCGAAGATGTTTTTGCAGATGCATTAAATACGACACGTAGCTTTGTAGTGGAGGATTCCGCTCGCTGAACCCCATGGTGAGGTAAATAATAATCTTTTCCACCGCTGCTAAGAGTCGCTAACTTCATATGACCCAAATCTTCATATTCTCTTAAAAATTGCTTGTATTTCTGAGCTAAAGTTTCTTGCTTAGTAAGTTTTTTCTCAAGGTTCCTAAATTGCACTAGTGCTATTTCCTTTGACGATCCTAGCTTTTCGTCCGCTTGCTGCTTCATCGGCAACCTAACTTCATAACGACCGCTTTCAAGACGTTGAGTCGTTGTTAGGTAGTACTCGACACATTCTTGATCTTCCGCTGATATTTCGTTTTGCTCGTGAATATCCTCAATTTGCCAAAATTTATGGATATCCGCTATATTATTAACGATGACGTTACAATGGAACTGTGGCTTTACGGTTCCACATAGTACCCATCCTAGCTGGGTTTGCTGAGCTAAGGGCGAAGACGAATCAGGAACTCTTATCAAACCATCCAATATGATAAGAGCATAGGCGTCTGCCCCAAGTAACAAGTCAACTGGGCGACTTGTATTATAATCTGGATCCGCTAAATTAATATGTTCCAAATGCGACCACGAAGGCTTTTTGAACGATCGATTTGGTAAGTTTTTGATAAGTCCTTTCATTATCAAAACATCCGTATGGAATTTAAAGCTGGTAAACATGGACTGGCATGTAACGTTTAGCTTGCCTGTACAGTTAGATTCTTTTTCTCCTATTCCGGAAACTGCCCCATCAAACTGCTGACGTTTTAAACCTAACTGCTGAGCTGCTTTCTCCGTAATCAACGATACCTGTGAGCCCTGATCGATAAGAGCTCTGAGGACAATCTGCGTGCTATCTGCTGCTGTCACCCTTATTAACGCTGTAGCTAAAAGAATCTCAATAAAATTTTGCTGAGATGCGTGAACACCATTGCCGCTGCTTTGCTTTGAAGCCTCTCCTTGCTTGAGATCTTCGTCATTGGTATTTTGCTTGCCCTCAGCAAATAAATCATGCAATATCGTATGATGCCTGCCCGAACACGTGAGGCATCGTTTCTTGGAATGGCATTTATTACCATTATGATTATAAATGCAGTTAATACAGCATTTTAGCTGTTTGAGGGTTTTAAGTTTCACTTCCTTCGGCATTTGCAGAAACCTTTCGCAATTGTGTAACTTATGCTCAGCAAAACAATGAGGACATTTGATTTCCTGCACGTGCATTGTTTTTGTGTTTTTCGAATTGTTATTGTTCGTTTTATTATATTTCCCACCGTTTGATGTTTTCGATGAACCCGCTTGCTGCTGAGTTGGCTGCGTTTTTTGCATGGTGTCTTGTCGTCGACGAGAAGTTTCTAGACTAGTGAACTTAATTTCTAGAAAATCTAAGAAGTCTTGTAGGACTGGTAGCTGTCGTGGATTTTTTAACGACTCTATATACTCGGAATAAGAGTCACTATCCAGCTTTTGCGACAAGATATGTGCAATTAGAGGGTCCCACGTGCTAATATCGACACCTAGGTTTTTGATGGCGTGAAGACTTTCTAACGTGACGTCATGCATTTTTTTAAAGGCTGAAAATGATTGTTGCTGTATAACGGGAAGATTAAGGAACACATTGGCGTGCGCTGTAAAAATAATCCTCTTGTTATCAAATCGATGATTTAGAAGCTCCCAACAGACGTTATAGTTGTCGGCACTGATTGGTAGATGCTGAATCAAACGCTCCGCTTCACCTTTTAGCTTGCTTTTCAGGTATTGCATCTTTTGAGCGTTTGACAATGCGTTGTTCTTGTGGATTGCTTCGCTAAATAGATCCTTAAAAGGCACCCATTGCTGGTAATGGCCTGTAAATACAGGAATATCCATTTGAGGAGTGGATTTCTCTCGATATGATGTCGACCACATCTTGGAGTTGATAGCCTTTTTCAAGCTATTAAAAGTACGCTCGTGTTTGCTGAAGTAATATTCATAATCTTCTGTTACATCTTCTCCCGATTCACCAATGGTCTCCCAATGAAGGTTATCAATAGTGGTCCACCGATTGTGCAGGGTTCGAAGGGCATCTTCGAACTCCCACTTGTCAACGATAGTTTCGACATCAATATTGTCGACTGCTCTAAGAAACGCTTTAAAATTGACCGACTGCTTATGGAGCATATCGTCAAGCTTGCTGTTAGACCCTCTTGATTCGAAGGTCGGAGTTGCTATTGTTGGCGGTTCCGGCTGACTCGCTAAAGTGCCGGGCGCCTCTAGCTGTGCTGTTTGAGGAAGAATCGGAGCTGTTTGAGCTTGCTGCATCAACTGTTCTTTATATTGACTAATAAGCTCTTTTGCTGTTAAATAAAGCTGTTTCGTACTTTCAAATTCAGACTTGATGAAATATTTATGCTTCGTCTGTTCAAAAGGAAGAGTCTTTTCATGATTCACTTGGAAGTCCTCCCAGTACTTCTCAAGCAACTCGAGTCTACGCTTACAGTTATCTAAAGTTTTACGCTCTACGCTATCCTTTTTAAAATTGACTACAATTTTTCTAATGCTCTCCGCAATCTCCGATTGAATGAAATAGAGGCTCTCCATCTCGCTGCCGGTGTAAGAAAATTTGAACGATCTTACTTGGAAAAATCCTTTGCCGCTGCTAAACTGACGAGGTTTGTTTCCCACGTCAGTGATCCGCTGATGTCGCTAGTGTGAGCTGTGAACTCCCTGCTGCTGGAAGGGCACTTATTGAGCACCGCTTTTGCTGCTACCGCTGAGAGAATATATTGGGCACTCCAATATATTCCCATTAAAGTCCGCTGCTAAGGTTACCACTACAGTCACTGCTAAGCTATGAACCGCTGCAATCCAAATAGTCACTGGTTCGGTTCAAGTTCACTTCACGATTTTTCAGTCCCGAAAAACTAAAGTTCGACCGCGAAGTCCTTTTATAGGCTCGAAGGACCAAAATGTAGGGGACGCGACTAAGTGGTACCTGATGGGCTGGTGGCGAAGTTAAACACTCAAACAACTTTAAGGGTTTTATTGAGATAACGTAAACTATCGCTAAAATGTTGGAAATGAATGCACCCGGTTGCTGTCCGTTATGCACTGAGCTCGAGGCGCACTCGGTGCGGCCGCATCATATTGCTACGTAAGCAAAACGTGGTCGATTGCAATTATTGCATCGAACAACTTACAATACTTCACTTTATATTACTACAAGATACACCCAGTGTTATGAATTTCATTATATTTAGGTCTCCAAATATTAGGCAGAACTCTACACTACATTATACCTCTGACGCTATCTACAACAAACATATTATTATATACATCTTCATTTACAAAAATGACTAAAGCAAGGAATCTTAAAGTTGGATTATTTAATGCGGGGTCACTCGGTTCGCGACATGAGGAGTTCCTTGTTGCTATGGATAACCTCTCGACAGATATCATGGCGATTAATGAGACCTGGCTCAGGCAGGGAGAGGAAGGTCGCGCGCCGACCGTGCCGGGCTACCGGCTGCGGCACGTGCCGCGCGTGCGCGCCGTGCGCGGCGGGCGCGGGGGCGGCGTGGGCTTCTACGTGCGCCGCGGGGTGCGCGTGCGCGCCGTGCGCGGCGGGCGCGGGGGCGGCGTGGGCTTCTACGTGCGCCGCGGGGTGCGCGAGCGCGCCGTGCGCGGCGGGCGCGGGGGCGGAGTGGGCTTCTACGTGCGCCGCGGGGTGCGCGTGCGCGCCGTGCGCGGCGGGCGCGGGGGCGGCGTGGGCTCCTACGTGCGCCGCGGGGTGCGCGTGCGCGCCGTGCGCGGCGGGCGCGGGGGCGGCGTGGGCTCCTACGTGCGCCGCGGGGTGCGCGTGCGCGCCGTGCGCGGCGGGCGCGGGGGCGGCGTGGGCTTCTACGTGCGCCGCGGGGTGCGCGTGCGCGCCGTGCGCGGCGGGCGCGGGGGCGGCGTGGGCTTCTACGTGCGCCGCGGGGTGCGCGTGCGCGCCGTGCGCGGCGGGCGCGGGGGCGGCGTGGGCTTCTACGTGCGCCGCGGGGTGCGCGTGCGCGCCGTGCGCGGCGGGCGCGGGGGCGGCGTGGGCTTCTACGTGCGCCGCGGGGTGCGCGTGCGCGCCGTGCGCGGCGGGCGCGGGGGCGGCGTGGGCTTCTACGTGCGCCGCGGGGTGCGCGTGCGCGCCGTGCGCGGCGGGCGCGGGGGCGGCGTGGGCTTCTACGTGCGCCGCGGGGTGCGCGTGCGCGCCGTGCGCGGCGGGCGCGGGGGCGGCGTGGGCTTCTACGTGCGCCGCGGGGTGCGCGTGCGCGCCGTGCGCGGCGGGCGCGGGGGCGGCGTGGGCTTCTACGTGCGCCGCGGGGTGCGCGTGCGCGCCGTGCGCGGCGGGCGCGGGGGCGGCGTGGGCTTCTACGTGCGCCGCGGGGTGCGCGTGCGCGCCGTGCCGCACCCGCCAGCGCCGCAGGTCGAGCAAATGTGGCTCAGGCTTAACATTAATTCATGTTCAATTATCATCGGTACCGCATACAGGCCCCCGTGGCTTGATGTCAATGTCTTCCTGGATGCAATTACTGATTCTCTCTCCTCTTTTGCTAACGTGGACAAGGTTGTCCTGCTTGGTGACTTCAATATTAACGTCTTGAACCAAACTGACAACAAATCTAAACTACTAAACAATTTTATACATTGCTGCAAGCTAAGACAAGTTGTTACTGAGCCAACCCATTTCACAGATCACAGTGAAACTCTAATTGATGTTGTGTGCACTGACGCCCGTGTTTGTGGGGTCTCTGTATCACACATACCGGAGCTCGGTCACCACGCAATTATTTCTGTTGAATTAAATTTTAAACTAGAGAAGTCTGCTCCATACTGGATCACATATAGGCCACTTAAAGACATCCTTCCTGATTTTTTTAATGACGACTTAAATAAAATGGACTGGGAACATATTGAAAGTCTGGACGATGTGAACTCCATGGTTGCAATGTTTAATCAATATGTTTTGTCACTATTTGATTTACACGCTCCCCTTAAAAGAGTCTTAATAAAAGAGAAATCTTATCCCTGGATTACTGACACTGTCAGGGAAATGATGAAGCTGCGTGACAATTGCCATTTGAAGTCTAAAACAACAAAATCCGAACATCACATTAAATCCTATAAAGAATTAAAATACCTGGTTAGAGCTGCCTTTGACAGTGAGAAGTGCGCATATTTTAAAACATATCGACGCTAGAAAGGCAAATTGTATTAACGACCATTGCATAAATTGTTCAATAAATTGATTTGAAGTTTTACTTTTCACAAAAAAAATCATAGTAAATTAACTACTTAAGTATTCTTGTTGAAACTCAGAATAGTTAATATTTAATATGTTCTTTAATTAATTCCTTAGTCAAAAAAAATAAACACGAGTTTTTTTATATATTTTTAGGAGATAATACAAGGTTGTGCACAATCTTGGTTAGGTAAAATTGACTTAAGTCACAATTTCAACATTAGAGGTCCTGTAAAAAATGTTTTAACGATTGAATAGCTGCATACAACCTACAACTAAAGTATCTTACGTTCTATTAGGTAAACTTTAACATTCCAATAAAATGTTTTATCAAACTGAGCATATTCAACCGAGGAAAACCAAAAAATCTAATCTCACTCATTAAACTTAGTTCCATCTAGGATCAAGGTATTATATCCCAATATTATTGTATTTTAGCGATAGGTAAGAAATAAAATACAAAATAAAGAAGTATAATTTGTTTATTATCGAAAAGCACAATTCACAAACTTACTCAGTTGATAAATGATGACATAAACATAAAACAACTTCTTTATAATTAAAAAAAAACTAAATCAACTTTGAGATCACTGCCAGTGTCATGAAAATTCAATCTTTTGTTACATGATAATCACAAAAAAAAAAAAAAAAATTAAACAAGAAAACTACTTAAATTTGAGATCAATCAGTCACATGAAAATTATGTTTTTAATTATTATTTCGTATATTAATTATTGTAACAAAAAATAAAAGCAACATAACATTTTAATTAAACTACTCAACTTTGACATCAATCAGTCCTATGAAATATAATGTTTTAACAATTAAACATTAATAGGTTATAATTATAACTCAATAGATCAGATAGATTTTTTGATAAATAGAGTGATAAGAGTGACAGATGAGAAAATATGGGATGCGCAGGCAGGATTTAGAGAGGGAATGGGCTGTATGGACCAAATCTTCTCCTTAAGATGCATAGCCGAAAAACATCTGGCAAAGCATAAGAAAGTCTACTGTGCTTTCGTGGACTTGGAGAAGGCCTATGACAGTGTGTGGAGGGAAGAACTGTGGTCGACACTATCCTTGTACGGGGTGGACTGGCGCTTGGTACGTGCACTGAAATCCTTATACAAGGATTCCAGTGCTTGTGTTAGGATAAATGGGGCATACACGAACTGGTTCTCCATCTCGAGGGGTGTTAGACAGGGTTGTGTAGCGTCACCGTGGCTGTTCAACCTGTACATGGATAACTGTCTGAAGGATTTGAAAGAGGGTGAATGTGGATTGACGATGAATGAGTTGCCTGTTAAGTGCCTGCTCTATGCAGACGATCAAGTGCTACTTGCATCGTCAGCAGAACAGTTGCAAGACATGGTGACTGTGATGGATGAAGCATATAAGAGGAAAGGAATGAATATAAATGTGAATAAGACGAAAGTCATGGTGTTTGAAAGAGAAGAGGATGTATCGGTGTGTGATGTGAAAATAAATGGTAAGAGTGTGGAGCAAGTAAGTGAGTTCGTATATTTGGGGAGTCTGTTTACAAGGGATGGAAAGATTGATGGAGATGTCGAAAGGAGAGTGAATGCGGGAAATAAAGTGAATGGTGCTACACATGCAATTGTGACCAACCAGTTGATGCCCAAGAAGGCACGACTGGCTGTTCACAATAGTGTGCTGGTGCCTACGCTTATGTATGGAAGTGAATGTTGGGTGTGGCAAAAGAAGCATGAAAGCAGAATAAATGCTGTGGAAATGCGTTCCTTGCGGAGCATGTGTAGTGTGACTTTGAATGATAGGCTGAGGAATGATGTGATAAGGCAACGATGTGGTTTAAAAGAAGATGTAGTGACAAAAATTGAAAAGAGTATGCTTAGATGGTTTGGTCATATTGAGCGGATGAATGAAAGGAGACTAACAAAAGGTATTTACAAGGCAGATGTGAGTGGAAACGCCGGGAGGGGACGCCCTAGGAAGACATATAGTGACCTTATTGGTGATGTTCTTCAGAAAGGTCAGGTGCGAAGTACTCTCAACCGGCGCTCGTGTATGACCAGATGTATGAACGTAAACGAGGCAAAAGGAGTATGTAAGGAACGTAGCAGGTGGCGTTCTGTGGTTTCTGCCTACCCCCATGGGAAGAAGGCGTGAGTTTTATGTATGTATGTATGTATGTAGATCAGATAATATGCGTCTAGTAGACACTTTATAGGTACTAACTAGGTAGTGTAATAGAAAGTAAAACAATAAAAATACTCGAATAAAAAACAATAACCCCCCCGGGTTCAATTCGGAAATGGGTAGGAAAAAAATAATCAGTTTTTTTTTTAAATGTCATGGTCATTCACATGGAATAATAAAATCTTATTTCAATCGTCAACGTCTTCTATATCAGTGTCTGGCTACAATTCTTTAGCGTTGCAAGTTTGCAAATTTAGATACTCCTCATGATACCTACGTGGGATAGCATAGGTTTTACAAAGCTTTACCAAATCAGCATATTTTTGTTTAGGAATAGGAAGTCTGTTTTTATACAAATTATCTCCTGGATGCCTATTCTTACCAACAACTTCAACTTTTTCAGCAGCCGCTGTATCATTCATGCTGTATTTTATATAAATATTATCTATATTTTTTTTCTTAAATGTAACAATTCTTAGTTTACTCATTTTGCCAACAAGATTGTTTTTAAAGTATTTTTCGGACATAGATTCCCAATGCTTTGAAATCTTGGTGACACATTATTTCTACATTGTACGGTTTCGGATTTTTCCTGGCCAATCGAAATATCGTTGCCCATTGTAAAGGAGCATAAACTACTAAATTTTCTATTACTGCATGGACACTATCAACAGGCATAGAAGTGTGCCCTGGTATCAAAAAAATCATTTGTATGTTCTCGATAAATTCACAGGATTGTAATGCTGTGTGAACAGCCGCAAACACAATTTTTATTGCGGTTTTGGCCACAACAAGAATCACTGTAAAGCAGTAAATATCGTACGGTTTTACGTTGGTCCACAATTTTAATGTAAATAAATAGAATAGTTGCAATCTCATTCCCGCCCCTTTTAGCATCAGCTTCCCCCCATGAATAGCAAAAAACTTCCTTAGTCTGATTCTCAAATATTGTAAAATTGTACACAGAATACTTGCGAGAGTTATAAAACAACATACTCTCGCCGTATGGAGTGTTGAGTACCTTTTGTAAATCGAAAGATACGCATGACGTCTGTGAATCCTCTTTTGATGTTTCCTGGGTTAGGTAGGTTAAGTACCTACGCAATTGTTGGTAAGTGTGGTAAGGTCAAAAACCTAGTTATAGTAGGTAAATAGCATACATACTTGATTGTTGGTTTCCTCAATAATAATATTTGAATGGTTTGGTACTACGTTTTCGTCCTAAAGTAAAAACGATTTGTGTTAAATGTAGGTTTTTAATAATAGGTAAGTGCTCGCTTCATGCATTTTGATTTAGTAGGTCCTTTAAGATTTACACTAACCTGTTCACAATCAGCTGAATGTAATTCAATATCAAACCTTAATCTCCTTCTTAGTCTAACGTTATTTAATATTTTCTTGCATCGTTCGGACGCCATGATAAATTAAAGTTTTACACTCCTAAGTGAAAACAATTTTCGAGTAGAAGCAGCGGACAATTCGTGCGTGACCCTCATCGACAGTGCGTGGTCGACTGAAGCGCCCTCGCAACGGCTATAGCTCATACGCAGCGCTTCGTGAGCATAAAAGGCGCTCCTTGAGTACAGCATATCCACCACTTTTTCACCCAAAAAAGATTTTTAAGTAGGCTTAACTTACTTAATACAAAAAACTTTGCTTAAACCGTTTCAGGTAAAAATATATGATCAACCAACTTGCTATTGAACATTGACCACAAAATGCGCTTAACGTCCAAGTGATTGAAATTAGCTGAAAGGTACAGTGTATTAACGGAAAATAAATAAAAAAGTACACGCAAAGAAATTGTATTATTTCCAAAATTGGATAAAGTGGTCAATTAGTAAAACGTTTTATTGATAAAAAAAAAAAATTAATGATTCGGTAAAGTGTTTTAACATCAAATCTATAGTTAGACAAAAAAAAGCAAAATGAATTATGGCCAATTTTCTGACGTTATCTACGGTTTATGAAACAAATGACGAAAATGGTTGGATTTAAAACAAAATTAAATACGAAAATGACTGAAATCACCGTTGTATTAACGACCACAAAAGTGCTCGGATTTACTTGAAACCTAGACCATTCGAAAGAGAAAAATCTGCCGATTCCAACAATATAAATAACTCAATTTTGACCAAAGTGGTCGTTAATACAATATGCCTTTCTAGCGTCGATATATTAATAATAACATTAAGCAACCAAAGAAGTTATGGACCCATATTAAATCAACCATAGCCACCTCAAAAAAACCAGAGCCTAGTCTGCCACATTTCTGTAATAACCCTGATTCTATCAATCAACACTTTTTGAATGTACCTGGCAGTGGTAAAGTCGCTACTGCTGATTTAACTTATTTTGAGCACCATAGACACAGTAACAGTCATTTCCAGCTTGAGCAGGTCCAGCAGGATGTGGTGCTGAGAATCTTGCGCGGTCTTAAGTCCAATGCGCAGGGCTCTGACCATATTTCTCTGGAGATGCTGATGTTGACACTTCCTCGAACACTTGCAGTTATCACAGCTATCATCAACAGATCCATAGTCACCTCTTCTTTCCCCGATCTGTGGAAAATGGCAATAATTAGACCAATCCCAAAGGTATCTAACCCCACTAGCGTGTCAGACCTCCGTCCGATAAGCCTACTGCCATGTCTATCTAAGATTTTAGAAAGGGTTGTCTCAGACCAGCTTAGGGATTATCTTGAGAACCAAAGCATTTTGCCACTGGCTCAATCCGGATTTCGTAGGGGCCACAGTACAGCAACAGCACTCCTAGATGTAGTTGGCAACATTATTGAAGCCAGAGATCAGGGCATGGGAACCCTGCTTGTCCTGCTAGATTTTTCGCGTGCTTTTGACTCTATTAATACTTCGCTTCTGCTATCTAAGCTGTCTTACTACGGGTGTGATGTGGAAACAGTAAAATGGTTTGAGAGTTACCTGAGAAATCGTTCACAGTTTGTCCAGGTGACATGCGACAGTAACGGAAATACCATGTCCTCTGGGCCGAAGCGCGTGGACAGGGGCGTACCGCAGGGATCGATCCTAGGCCCACTTCTCTTCATCCTTTACAGTGCTGACATCACTAACTGTCTGATCAATGCCAAGTTCCACCTCTATGCTGATGATCTGCAGTTATACCTTTCCTTCCGCTCCCAGGATACTGCTGAAACTGTAAAAAGAATAAATGACGATTTGGAAAGGATCTCTGCTTGGTCCAGAAGAAACTCCTTGGTCCTGAACCCTAGCAAATCCAAGTATATTGTAATGGGATCTAGGGATTTCCTGAACAAAATGCTTGCTTGCAACATGGATCTCGTGATTGATGGTTGTAGTGTGGAAAGGGTTCTGGAAGCCCGTAATCTGGGGGTAGTATTTGACGGGCAGCTTAATTTTGAAACTCATATCATGGAGGCCGTGCGCAACTGCTTCTACCGACTCAAGCTCTTATATCGTGTCCGTCCCTACATAAGTGTGGATTTGCGTGTTATGCTGTGTGAGTCACTTGTACTATCTAAGCTGAACTATGCTGACACTGTGTATGGGGCGTGCATTCTCGGTAGAAGCGAAAAATTGATCCAGCGGGTGCAGAATGCTTGTGCAAGATTCTGCTACAATGTCCCACCGCGTTCCCACATCACTCCATTCTTGAATGAGGGTAATTTGATGAGAATGTCAGCACGTAGACAGCTTCACTTGGCTACCCTACTCTTTGGCACTATTCTCACAAAGAAACCGGACTATTTATATAAGAAACTGTCTTGGTCGCGCGATGTTAACAAGATTAAAACTAGAGCATCTTCGTACCTCATGTTAGCCTCATCGCACAGAACTGCTGCATTTCGTGGTTGTTTCAAGTTCGCTGCCTCTCGTTGCTGGAACGACTTGCCACCTCCGTTTCGTGCTATAAAGACAGTTGGTACATTCAGAATCAAATTTAAACAGCACCTATTACAGCTTCAAAAAGATACCACACTTTGAACTTACCTTTGATCTACACGCAGCTGGCAATAGAGGCAAGTGATTGGCAGCGATTATTCGCTGAACAGTACAGGCGCAGATGTTGTTTCGCATTTTGTTTTTGTTATATATTTTTCGTTGTTTGTCACTTGTGAATATTGGAATTCTGCCACTCATAACATTGGTTTTATCTTTATTTCTCCAAATGTAGTTGACTACTATAGAACACTTTTGTTTGTATTAATCACTATAATTATTGTAGCTTTATTTATTTAGCATTGTGTTTAAACAGCCGTAATGTTTTTAATTTTGTTTACCGGAGTTTCGGCGCCTGCGTCTCTGGTCTAATTGCTTGTCACATAGATGCCATAGTGTCATGGAGCACTCTAGCCATAGAGTACCACAGACACTTGTGGCATAGACAAGTGGTTGATGTTACGTCGGGTGCTGACAAGCGGATAAAGTTATAAATATTTTATTTAGTGTATTATTTAAATATTTTATATAATTTGCACTTATTAATTTGCATTTATATTATTTATGTATTATTTGATGGATTAAATATTTCTGTATCTGTCCGTGACATCACAGTGGGCCCTATCAGAATACCAGCGCTGTGACACTTATTTTTAAGTGTGACAGCATTATGCTGAGATAGGGGCCTTTTAGCCTCGTACAGGACTTTGTTTTATTTTTTATTTTGGTGTTATTAATTTTTATGTTTGTATGAGTGTGTTTACTTAAGTTTGTGATACTGCGTATCACACAACGTACTGCATATTGTGTAAATGTGTATTCCTGTGCGAGTCCTAATAAATAGTTTTCTTTCTTTCTTTCTTTCTTTATGGAGCGAAACAGCCTGAGGGGACTGGAGAGAGCTCGCCGACGGAAGCACAACCCGTGAGGTACCTTAATAGAACCACGGAGGCCAAGGCGTGTCTCTCTAAAGCAAAGATACAACTTTTGAGCTCCAGAAACCTTAAGAAAGAGTTAAAGGACGAGATCACGAAAGCAGTGGAAAGGCTTTACCAGCTGGTGAAGGAGGCTGAAGCAGAGAAGGAAACCAGATTCGTTCAGGAAGGAAAACAGGAAACCCAAAAGGAGCCCAAGTCGACCACCGATGAACCGACAGAGCTAATGAAAGGCCTTGTGGAAAGCCTTCAACAACATAGGCAGGAGTTGCAGGAATGCAAAGAACACACTCAAGCTCTGTCGCAGCAACTTCAGCAGACTCCTCGCTTCGTCGTTGGCCAGGGTCCAACCTACGCGGAGATGGCAGCTGGCCCGAAGCAGCACGTCCAAGAGCCTCTTCACTCGATGGTCGTATCATCCGTCAATGATCAGGACACGAGTGAAGAGGTTATTGAGAAGCTCCGGACGGCGGTCGATGCCCGTAATGAGGGCACTAGGGTGGAGCGGCTGCGCAAGGCGAGGGACCAAAAGGTGGTGGTCGGTTTTAAGACCAAGGAAGAACTGACGAGGGTAACCGAACGAATACGGAAAGCCGGCAACCTAGTGGTGGAAGAGATGAAAAATAAGGACCCGCTCATCATCTTGAAGGACGTTCTTTCCTGTCACACGGATGTGGAGGTTATACAGGCCCTTCGAAGGCAAAACACCCATCTTGTCGGGGACATCCCTGTGGATGAATTGAGGTTAGGGGTGAAGTACCGTCGAAGGACGAGGAACCCCCACATGTGCCACGTCATCCTGCAGGTGTCCCCTACGGTGTGGCAGAGGCTGACTTTGGCGGGTCGAGTGCACATCGACTTACAGCGAGTGCGAGTGCAGGACCAGTCACCACTGGTGCAGTGCACTCGCTGTCTGTGCTTTGGCCACAGCCGGAAACTGTGCACGCGGCCCGCCGACCTCTGCATCCACTGCGGAGAACCCCACATGCGTGCTGATTGCCCGTCACGTCTGGCAGCGGAAGCGCCGAGTTGTCACAACTGCCTGACAGCCAAAATGGATAAGTTCGATCACAACGCCTTCGACAGCGTGTGCCCCATACGCATTAAATGGGACGCCTTAGCACGCCTGTCGGTGGCGTATTGCTAAGGTGCAGCCAATGTTTCCCGGAACTAACCCGTTTGACCACCGCGGTATTGTTTCTAAATTCATCATTAGATCAACAAGAATGGACACTACAAAACACGCGAATTGGAACCAATTTTATGAGAAATTGGCCCAATTGAAAATAGACATTAAATTAAACTCAATAGGATTTAAAATAATTATTTATATAATAGACTCAGCAAGTATAAAAAATAACATTATTACAGATACCAAAACCGGAACAAGATACAAACTTACGTTAACGTGGTGGTCAAATAAGCAGGACAGACAAAAAGTACTAATTGTTTTTAAAATAGCAGCAGTGAGTTTGCCAGAATGGACAAAAAATAAACGTGGACAAACATATTATACTAAATTAGAAGTGAACATTTATTGCAAAGTAACGAATTATAACATAAAAGATGAAAATATAAATTATGAATATATGATATATTGAATATATATTAGAATAGCCATAATATAAATATTGTAAAGATTAGATATAGATTGATTCATATTTTTGGTATTAGCATGGGAATTTAGCTTAAAAACGTATAAAAAGTAAAATCACAAAAATAATACAGATTTATAGAGTTAGTAGGTATATACTCGTAAGAGGTTGGCTTGACAAGAAACGCTGCACAAATATACATAAATTTTATTTAAGGAAAAGTAGATAAAGATGACTGCTTCCACGAATTCTCCATTTCCTGAAATGGGATAGCGGGTATAATAGAATGATAAAATAAATAAATAAACGACAACAAAATCAAAAAAAAAAAAAAAACCTAACCTAACCTAACCTTTTTTTTTTTTTTTTTTGTTCCCGGGGTGGAAAATCCTCATGGATGTCCTCCGCCCTGGGGCGGGCGGAGGGGTCTGTCAGACTCTTACTGACTAAAAACCACCCCGGTGTTCCTTCTCACACCTACGCCGGGGTCGCGGGAACACATTATTCTTCCACAACCCCGGCTGGTGCCGGCCCGCTTGCGCGGGCCCCGTCTCGGGCGGGGGGAGTGAGGTGTACTCCCCCCGCAACGTCTGTGGTCGGCGCGCGAGGAACACTACGCGCGCCGCCTTCTCGGGTCCTGATGTTGGGGGGCGACGGATGTCCCCGAATCCGTCGTCCCTGGCCCCATTTAGGGGGGCCGGAAGAGGGCGTTGTCCGCCCTCCTCCGACGCCCGGTGCGTCTGCTGCGGGCCGGGTCGAGAGTCGAGATCTCTCTCTCCCTTTCCGCAGCCTCCTTCTGCGAGATGACCGTTTCGCAGAAGGAAACCACAGCGTCCCAGGACTCGGCGCTGCCGACCATCGAACTCACTACGGTCGGCAGCGACAAGTCACTGCCTACTTCTGAGATGAGGGCACGGCGCGGCTCCTCCCAAGCGGCACACTCTGCCAGCGTATGCCACGCCGTGTCCTCCCGGCAGTCGACGCAGTGGTAACACCGAGCGTCCGGCTCCCTGTTTATGCGACACAGGTACTTCCCGAAGCAGCCATGCCCCGAGAGCACCTGCGTCGCCCGAAACGACAGGGAGCCGTGCCTTCTCCCGAGCCAGCGGTCGAGCACTGGCCGGATCGCCTCGATGGTGCTGAGGCCGGCGGTAGGGCGTGACAGCCTCACCCGCCATTCCGCCACCAGGACCTCGCGGAGCTGCAACCGATGCTGCTCGATATGTTGCTGCATCGGTCGCTCGCCCCGCTCCCGCGCTGCCTCGCGCCACCGGTACAGTGACGCGAGCACCTTCGCCTCCAGGTCCCAGGGCGGCGATCCAGCCAGTGCACAACCCGCCTCGAAGGAGATCGTGCGATACCCCCGAATGACTCTGACGGCCATCGCCCGCTGCGGCTTGCGCAGGACAGCTATGCTGCCGGCCGTCAGGTCAGACGCCCAGATCGGCGCTCCGTAGAGCGCCATGGATCGCACGATCCCCATATAGAGCCGCCTACAGGCGGCGCTCGGGCCCCCCAGATTGGGAAGCAGCGTTGCCAGCGCCCCGGCCGCGCCCAACAACTTGGGCGCCAGCCGCCGGAAGTGGGGTCCGAAGTCCCACCGGCTGTCGAGCACCAATCCCAGATATTTCATGGTGGGCTCGACAGCGATCCGGACCCCCCCGACCACAATGTGTGATCCGGCCGGCGGCGCCCGCCGGGGGCCATGAAACACCATGGCCTCCGACTTGTTGAGGGCCACCTCCAGGCCGAGGCGCCGTATGCGGCTCACCGTGAGTGAGACCGCCGCCGTCGCGAGCAACGCTGCCTCCCTGTGCGAACTCCCCCGGGCCGTGACCAGCGTGTCGTCCGCATAACACGTCAGGTCCGCGCCCGGCGGGAGCTCGCCCCTCAGCACCCAGTCGTACCCGATGTTCCACAGGAGCGGTCCCACGACCGATCCCTGTGGAACACCGCACGACACTTGGCGCTGGTTTCCGCCATCTCGTCCCATGTAGGTGACACACCTCCCCGCCAGATAAGCCCCAACGATGCGGCGGAGGTAGAGAGGCACCCGATGATAACGTAGTGCCTCCCGTATGCAGCTCCAGGGCAGGGTGTTGAAGGCGTTGGAGATGTCCAAGGACACCGCCACCACCACCCCGCCCCGGGACACTGTTTCCTCCGCCAGGACTCTCACCCTCGACACAGCGTGGATGGTAGAGCGCCCATGCCGAAAGCCGAACTGGCTCTCGTCCAGGTCCGGCCCCTCTCTGCACAAGTGGCCGACGAGGCGGGCTGCGAGTATGCGCTCGAACAGCTTGCCCACCTCGTCGAGCAGCACTATGGGCCGGTACGCAGACGGCGAGTCGGCAGGGCGCCCCGCCTTCCTGAGCAGGACCAGACGTCCAATCTTCCACAGACTGGGAAACTGGCCCCGCTCAAGGCACGCTGTGTAGAGTCCTCTCAGTTGGGGCTCCAACTCCTTCAGAGAGAGGGCCAAAGCCAGGCCGTGAATTCCATTGGGCCCCGGAGCCACGTTCTTGGCCCGGAGCCGCATCACGGCCGCCCTCATCTCTGCCTGTGTCACCTCTGGGACGCTGATGGCGTTCTCCATCTCCTCCTCTGCAGACTCTGCGGCTGCGGGCAAAGCCATCGGCGGCGGAACATGCTCCGCTCTCGCCGGGAAGAGGGCTGCCACCACTTCCTCCAGCAGCTCGGGTTGGAGACTCTCCGTAAGTGGGGGCGCCGCGGCTCGAAGTTGCCCTCGAACCGCTTTATACGGGCGCCCCCACGGATCCCCGTCCAGAGTCTCCAACATCCTCTCCCGGGATCGCGTCCTCGCCTCGTCGATGGCCAGCCACAGAGTCTGCTTTGCCGCGCGGTACACCTCGTACAGCGCGGCCTCCTCCTCGGGTACCCGACGACGTCTCCTCCGGTAACGGGTGTACCGGCGTCTCACCACCACGCATGCGACGCGCAGCTGCGCGATCTCGGCGGACCACCAGTACACCTGGCGCCTTGCACCCTGTGCGTGGGCGCGGGGCATGGACGCGTCGCATATCTGCGTCATTGCCCCGCGGAACCACAGCGCCTCCAGCTCGACGTCATCGGGTCCGGTCGTGACCGACCCCCGGAACCAGGCCTGAGCAATGGCTGCCTCCTCGAGAAGCTCCCTGTCGATGCGCTTACGCGCCCAGCGCGGGCCGTCCGAACGCGGGACTGATGTCCTGTGGCCGCCAGCGGTCTGGGCGGAGACGTCGAATCGGATATATCGGTGATCCGACAACGTCTCCACCTCCGCGGCGACACGCCAGTCGCGGACACGGCTCGCGACAGCAGGGCTTGCGAACGACACGTCCACTATGGACCCGCCCCGCTGCCGCACGCACGTGTAGACCGAGCCCCGGTTCAGGACGACCAGGCCAGTCGTGATCGCCCACTCCTCCAATGCCTCACCCTTAGCATCGGTCACCGGGGATCCCCACGCCGCAGACTTGGCGTTGAGATCCCCGAGCAACAGCACCGGGCGAGGATGGAGCTGGCCCACGACGGCACCCAACTCGACAAGGAACCTCTCGAAGTCGGCGAGACTCTTGTTGGGCGAAAAATACGCCCCAACGACGCCAGCGCCATCTGCGAGGGCGGCTACCCAGCCGTGCCCCCGAGACGGGCTGACGAGAGCCCCGCCAATGATGGCCACCAAACCATCCAGATCTCCCACCCAGTTATCCCTGGGCGGGACCCAGTACGGCTCGGCGACCACGGCCACGTGAATCGACCACTCTGCCATACTCTGGAGCAAGAGATCCTGAGCTCTGGCAGAGTGGTTGATATTGCCCTGGAGGAGACGGAACAGCGCCATTTATGCGCAGTCCATCCCCCCCTCCGCAGCATTCTCAGGCCGGGAGTCGGCCGAAGAGGAGCCCTTCTGGCCCCTTCCCCTCCTTTTGTTGGCGGGCACGCCACAGGCTTTCGCCCCCCATCTGTGACCGGCGGGCCTCCCTGCAGCCGTGCAGAGGCTGCAGTTTGGCGCCGCGGAGCACTGGGCCGCCTTGTGGCCGGGCTGACCGCAGCGATAACATTCATCGCTGCGGTCCGTTTCGGCGGTGCACCGGCACCTGACATGCCCGACGTCCAGGCACCGGTAGCACCGCATGGCCCTGGGCTGCAGCAGTTTGACTCTCGCTGCAACCCATCCCACCAACAGACGCCCAGCGTCGGCCACCTTGTTCGCCGCCAACACCGGGCACCTCACCCAAATCGAGCCGAGCCCGGAGGCGTCGGCGCGGATTTCACCCGCCCGCACGTCGTCGGGCGGGCATCCACCGACACGGGCGATGGCCTCCACGACCTCAGCTGGGGTCGTCGAGTCATCCAGGCCGTTGACTCGCAGCTCCGCGGTCTTCATCGGCCTGGAAATCCGAACGTCCTCCGGGTTGAGGACCTCCCTCAATTTGGCGGCCAGAACGTCCGCCCTTTCGCGGCTGGAGGCACCGGACACCTCGAGCAGCCGCGCCCCCGTAACCGCCGGCCTCAATCTGAGGCCGGACGGTGTCCCAAGGTCGGGGAACGCGACCTTACTCTTTGCCTCTCGGAGGACCGCTGCGTAGGTGACGCCCCTCTCAGCGGCTCCGGACTGCAGTGTGATCACCACAGCCGCAGAGCGTGGGGCCCTACGCCGTCCTCTCGACTTCTTTTTTGTAGCCGTCTTGGCCGGTGCCGGTGCTCCGTCGGCGTTCTTCCCGCTCTTCTTCCTCTTTGGTTTCTTCCTCTTCCCCACCGTCGTCCACCCCTCGGCATCCTGGGCGGGAGGTGAGATGGGAGGCGGTGCGGTCGCCAGAGGCGCGATAGGTGCGGTCACCGGAGGTGCTGTCGCCGGAGGCGCGGTAGCCGGAGGCGCGGTCGCCGGAGGCGCGGTCGCCGGAGGTGGCGCGGGAGAAGCCCCCGTGGGCTTTTTGGGACCCTGAGCGGGCTTTCTGCCCCCCAACGCGGAGTTCGTCGCGGCGGCGGCCTCCTCCGCTCTCCTCCTGTCCGCCGCAAGCGGGGGTCGGAGGGTCGCGGCCGGTGGGAGTCGCAACTCCAGCGCCTCCAACCGGGCGTTTACCATATTGCCGCACTGCATCATGCAGATGCGGGCGATCTTTTCAATCTCCGCATCCGCACGCGCAGGCGACGGCCGGACCGCCGGCGGGATCGTGACGGGAGTGACGCCGGTGGCGGCGGGAGCAGCCCTCTGGGCAGCAAACTGCCGCTCGAGCTCCTCGAGCTTGGATCGGAGACGGTCATTCTCCTCCCAGAGCCTCGCCGTCTCCTCCGTACTGGTGCGGCTCACGAGGAGCTCGACCGCCTCCTTGATTCCGTCCACCGCCTCCTTTAGGGCGCGCACGTAGGTCCCCCTCAGGTTGCCGGACTTGGTGGCAACCGTCATGACGACCCCCACGCTGTCCAGCACCTGGCTGCTGAGCGCCAATCCGGTAACGCTCCCTCCGGCTGCCATCCGGGCAGCGCGTCGCTCTCTATTAAGGCTGGCCATTTCAGCCACCACGTCGGCTGCGGCAGCCTTACGCTGCGCCCTCTTGGCAGCGTTTGCCTCCGCCCTGTTCGAGCATAGGCCTAAGCCTATGCTCGCGAGGTCCTCCCTCCCCAGTTCGGTGTCGCTCCCCGCGCTCTCCGACGGAGCTGGCGAAGGAGCCGGTGACGGAGCCGGCGATGAAGCCTGCGATGGGACCGGCGTAGCAGGGCGCGTGAAGCGGCCCGATGGGTCACGCCCCGGCTTTGCAGCCGCACGACCCCGACCACTCGTCACCTTGGGCGCCTTTGGTGCCGGCAGGATTTCTTCCCCCGTCTGCCGCCTCTTGAGCAGCGCCTTGCCGCGCCTGCTCAGGTCCGGATCGGACCTACTGTGGTCCCCGGAGGGACCGGAGCCTCCTCGGCTCTGGTTGCCATCAATGGTGGCAAGTGGCTCGATCACCACGCGCGGGAGCTTCAAAAGAAGCTCCGTTTCTCGCTGGTGACCGGCGGCAGCCACTCGAGGGCCCGCCAAACCATCGCTTAGCGGGTCCCCGAATGACTGCGACCGGGTTCTCCCTCTCTCTCCTCCCTCCTGACAGTTGTTGCCCCCCCCAGAATACGAGGGGCATGACGCATCCGAAATCGGATGCGTGGCGGATTCTCCGACTGCTAAGCAGACGGTACCGCCCTGGGGTAAAATATTGACAACTGACTTTGTTTCCATTTTAGATTTTTTCCTTTGAAGGGTGCGGTCCCTTTGATCCCCCTGGATCCCCCCCCAGCGCTAACGACCGGATACCCTCCGGCCATACACCCCCTCGGCACGCTCGACCTTGGAGTTGGGGTTATTTTTTTAAGAGGTTTTCTTCCTCTCCTCCCACAAGACCACGCCCACACAACTCACCCTCTGTAAGCAGAGGGGGGGTGGGCGTACGACCTTCTCCAATGACCCTTCCCTAGCCCGGTTCCCTTCCACGACCATCAAAGATGATCGGGGAATGGAACCGTGCCCTTCCCCGTTTGTTGAGATTTGCCGCCAGCGCCAATTGTCCACCAGTACCGGTGGGCGATTGGAGCTGACGTTGCCCAGGATGAGCCACGAGGAGGCTCTTCAACTGCACCCCAACCTAACCTTTTTTTTTTTTTTTTTTTGCGCTGGGAAAAAATGCAATACGCATACCGTCCCATTGGGGGAATGGGGGGCTATGTGGGACTCCCCGGTCTGACCCGGTATACCCACTAAAACAACCCAGCGGCACTCCCGCCTCGTCTTGAGTGGAGGGGACTGGGAGATTGGCGCAGCCTGTACGTCCAGTCCTCCTCCGACGACCGTCCGCCTTTAATGCGGACGCTTCACGCCCTCCCCGTTGGGGGAGGGCCGGGAATGACTTACGAAGGTGATGACGGGTGCAATGCGGGCGGAGGCGCCCCCGCGCCTGTCGCCCGCCTGTCACCACCATGAGGAGGGAGGAGACGACGCCCTCTCCGACCTCTTCGTCTCCGGAGCGGCGCAGCGAGAGGATCGTCCTCCCGCTCGCGCTCCGCCGCCTCCTTTTGCGAAATAACGTCCTCGCAAAAGGAGGCGACCTCTGCCCATGCCTCCTCGCTCTCCAGCATGGAGCTGACCACGCCGGGGAGCGAGAGGTCCCGCCCGACCACCGCGGTCAGACTGCGGCGCAGCTCTGACCAGGCGGGGCACACCTCTAGGGTGTGCTGTGCCGTGTCCTCCGGCGCACCGCAGTCATGGCACGCCGGAGTCTCCTCCCTCCCGATCCGGTGCAGGTGCGATCCAAAACAGCCATGGCCGGACAACACCTGCACCAGACGGAATGAGAGGAAGCCGTGTGACCGCTCGAGCCAGCCTCACAGGACCGGACCGAGCGCGTCCAAGGTTCGCCGGCCAAAGGTGGCGGCTGCGAGGTCCTCCGTCCAATGGAGGACGATGGCGTCCCTCGCCTCTTGCCGCACGGCCTCCCGCTCCTCCGCGACGGGGCGCTCCCCGAGCGCTTTTCGCCGCGCCGTCCACTCGTACACTCTGGCGAGCACCCATGCCTCCAACTCCCAAGGAGGGGTGCCAGCCAGAGCGCACGCCGGCGAAAAGCCCACCGAGCGGTAGGCCCTTGCCACCCTTAGTGCAATGGCCCTTTGGGGCCTGCGGATCGCCGTTGCGTTCTCCCGCCTGTGCAGGGAGTCCGCCCAGATAGGGGCCCCATATAGGGCCATGCTCCGCAGGATGCCGGCATACAATCGCCGGCACTGCGCGTTGGGCCCCCCCAGGTTCGGGAGGAGCCACGAGAGGGCGTCCGCGGCTTTCAGCAGGCGCGTTGACAGCCCGCTGAAATGCGGGCCAAATCGCCACCTGCTGTCCAGCACCAGGCCCAGATATTTCATCTGGGTCTGGACCCCGATCCTGACGCCCTCCACAACGATGTGGGCGTCGGGAGGGCAGCGCTGCCGAGGCCCGTGAAAGAAAACGGCCTCGGTCTTGTGCAGCGCCACCTTCAGTCCCAAGCGGCGGATCCTCCCTGCAACCAAGGATCCGCCAGCCGAGGCCAGACAGGCCGCCTCCCTGTAGCTCCTCCCCCGGGCAGCGAGGAGAGTGTCATCCGCGTAACAAATGACGCTCGTGCCCTGGAGGAGGGCTCCCCGCAGGAGCCAGTCAAACCCTATATTCCAAAGGGGGGGCCCCAGCACTGACCCCTGCGGAACACCGCACTCTGCGCCGTATCGCCTCACCCTGGCCGTCTTGTCCACAAGGAGGATCTCGCGATCCTCCAAGTAGCTAGCCAGGAGGCTCCTCAGGTATTGAGGCACTCCGTGATACCGAAGTGCCTCCAATATTGTCGAGTGGGGCACGGAGTTGAAGGCGTTGGCTATGTCGAATGACACCGCCAACAGTCCGCCCCCCGCCTCCACCGCCTCCTTCACCTGACCCTTGAGTAGGGCCAGCGCGTCTATTGTCGAACGCCCTCGTCGAAAACCGAATTGGGCGTCCGACAGATTCGGCCCCACCCCCCGCAACAGGCTATTGAGCCGGGAGGCGACAATCCCCTCGAACAATTTACCGACCTCATCAAGCAGAACGATGGGCCGGTATGCCGAGGGGGAGTCCACCGGGCGTCCCTCCTTTCGGAGGAGGCACAGCTGCCCCTCCTTCCACAGTTTCGGGAACCTGCCAGCCGTAAAGCACGCGCTGAACAGGTCCCGAATTCTGCCCTCCATTTGGGCGGCAGCAATGGCCACCACCCGTGCAGGGACGCCGTCCGGTCCAGGGGCCGTCTTCTTCGCGCGGAGGCTGAGAACCCCCGCGTACAATTCCTTCGCCGTCACCGGGGGGACCTCCTCCTCCGGCGAAGTTGCGCCTTGCGGAGGGTCCATTGTTGGTGGGGTAAAGTCGGTCCTGCGCGGAAACAGGGACCGGACCACCCCGTCCAGCAACGCCGGCTCGAGAGTCTCCGTCAATGGGGGACCAAAGGGGCGCAGTTGGTTCCGCGCCGCCTTGTACGGTCTCCCATAAGGATCCCGGTCGAGCCCTGCCAGCATCTCGGCCCTCGCCGAGTCTTTGGCAGCGCCAATCGCCGACTTGAGGACCGTCCTCGCCTCTTGGTAAGAAGCGTAGAGGCGGTCCTCGTTTGCCTCACAGCGGGCGCTGCGTCGTCGGCTCCGCGTGAAGGCCCTTCTGGCCGCCACGCAGGCGGCTCGGAGCCCCGCCAGTTCCTCCGTCCACCAATAGACGGCACGACGGGGAGGCGGACGGCGAGAGCGAGGCATGCTGGCGTTGCACACCTCGGTCAGGGACCTCCTGAGCTGCACCGCTGCGGTGTCCACGTCCAGGACCTCGACAGGGGGCGACAACCAGTCCTGGAGAAAGGCCGCCTCTTGAGCTGCCTCCCGGTCCAGGCGGGTGAGAGCCCACCGTGGGAAGGGAGATTTGCCAGAGCGGGCCACCCTCCCCTGGGCGGAGATGTCGAACCGCACGTATCGGTGGTCCGACAAGGTCTCCACCATCTCCACCCGCCAATTCACGACGCGGGCGGCTAGCGCGGGGGTGGCAAACGAGACGTCAACCACCGACCCTCCCTGCTGCCGCACACACGTGTGAACCGCCCCCCTGTTGAGGAGGGACACGCCGGATGAGGCCGCCCAAAATTCGACGGCGCGTCCTCGGACGTTGCACGAGGCAGCCGGGTTGCCCCAGGCCACCGACTTGGCGTTCAGGTCGCCCAACACGACGACCTGGCGCGGCGCCGCCCTCCCTACGACTGCGGTGAGGACTTCGAGGAAATCCTCAAAGTCCGAGAGAGGGCGGTTTGGGGAGAAATAAACCCCCACCACACCTACGTCTCCCCACGCGGCGGCCACGTATCGCGGTCCTCTCTCTAAAAGCGAGAGGGGAGGGGAGTCTGTGGAAGACCGCGACACCAATGCCACCAAGCCGTCTCGATCGCCCAGCCAGTGGCCGGGGACCGAGTAAGGCTCGGCAACCACCGCCAAGTCCACCAACCACTCAGCCATGGTCTGCATCAGCAAATCCTGGGCTGCCCTGCAGTGGTTGGTGTTCGCCTGGAGAATGCGATGTTCGACCCTATCCATCGATAGTCATAACATCCGTCATCGCCTCCGCGGCCACCGCGGTTCCTACCTCGGGAACGACGGTGCTGGCAGCCCGACCCATCGGCGCTTTGCCCCTCTTAGGGGGAGGATTGCAGCTCCTCCCCTTCATGACGTGGTCTGCCGGGCGGCCACTGGCGGCACACACTGCGCAGTGCGGAGTTGCAGCCGTGCAGGAGCTGCTCTTGTGGCCCTCCTTGCTGCAGCGATAGCAGCTGTCCGTCCTATCGACCGTGGACGGACAGAGGGCTCGAGTGTGTCCGATACCGAAGCACCTGTAGCACCGAAGAGGCTGGTCTACAAGTGCCCGGACTGCACCCGAGCTGAATCCGACGGTAAGCCGTCCCTTGTCGAGGACGGCTTTGGCAGCGGCGACTGGGCACTCGAGGCGAATGGTGCCCATGCCACCGCGACCGGGCCTGATGTCCCGGCCTAGCACCTCTGCGACGTCATAGCCCCCCATTGCTGCAACCGCCGCCACCACCTCCTCTTTGGTGACGGAGTCATCCAGGTCGGTCACCTCAATGGTCGTCGACTTGACTGGACGGGCCACCTTGGCCGCGTCCGCGATGACCTCCTGCAGCTTGGATGCGAATAGGTCCGCATGGGCTCTGCCCTCTGCCCCCGGGAACTCGAAAATTCGAGCCCCGGCTTGAGTTCGCCTGCAAGAGACTTTGCCGATCCCCAGTTGAGTGGGATCGGCATTGGCACGCGCCCGCAACAATATGGACGCGTAGGTCTCGCCTCGCTCCGCAGCCTCCGCGATGAGCGTCACCACAACGGCTGCGGTCTTTGGGGGAACGAGTTTCCCCTCTCTCTTCCCTCTCCCTTTTCCCTTTCCAGTCGCAGGTGTGGTGGCGGGCACGGCAGGAACGGCCGTCGCGGCTTTTTTGGCCTTTTTGGCCTTGCCCTTGCCCCTCCCGGCAACTTCGGTCCACCCATGCTGGTTGGACGGGGTAGTTGAAGGGAGAAAGGCGTCTTCCCCCTGGGAGGACGGCCCAGGCTCACATTGCCTCTTGTCCGCCGCAAGCGGCGGTCGGAGGCGTTTCTCCGGCAAGAGCCGGTCCTCAATTCCTGCTAAACAGGCTCTTGTGAAGGCCCTCTCCTCCATGACGACCTTGCGGATGATATCCTCAAGGTTGGAGGTGGGGCCCTCTGCCGCAGGTCTTTCCGCAGGTCTTCCTTATGCTTGCTCTGGCCGAGCCGTGGCTTCAGCCAGCTTCTGATGTAGCTGGCTGACCTCCGATTGCAGGCGATCGACTTTCGCCTGCAGTTGCCGCGTTTCGTCGGTCGCCTTGCGCTGGACCATCTCCTGGATGATGCCACGCATGCTCGCGGCCCTGCATTTAAGGGCCTTTTGGAAGGTCCCTTTCAAATTGGAGGATTTAGAGGCGATCTCTACTATCTCCTCCTCGTCCTCCTCAGCCATCCGCTCCAGCTCAGCCAGTGAGTGGTCCGCGTACAGAACGCGGGATGCTCCGTACCCGGACTTGGCCCGGGCAGCGCGCGCCCGTTGCTCCTTGGCAGCAACCCGCTCCTCCAGGTCTTGTTGGTGCTGCTCCCGCCGAGCTAAGTCCAACTGACGCTGAGCATCCGCGAGACCAACGTCGTGGGTGTCCGCGGCTGTCGGAGGCTTTTTGGCCTTTGGACGTCCCGCCGAGCCCGAAGAGCCCTCGGACCCGTTCCGCAGGAAGGCCCGCTTCCGCGACTGTATATCGCCCCCGTCCGACACGCCAGCCATGGACTCTTTGTCGGAGTCAGACAACGAGTCCAAGTCCAATGGGCTCCCAAAGAAGCTAGCTGCAGACGGCGCGCGGCTAGCCTCTGACGCCGAAGCGTCGGACTGGCCCTGAGAAGGGCCTTTTGGTTGGCCCTGAGACCCTGAGAAGGGCCTTTGGGTTGGCCCTGAGAAGGGCCTTTGGGTTGGCCCTGAGAAGGGCCTTTTGGTCGGCCTCGAGAAGGGCCTTTGGGTTGGCCCTGAGAAGGGCCTTTGGGTTTTAAAAACTGCCCGAAGGCATCCCGCGTGGGTTTAGGCATAGCCACCGCAGGTTCGTACGCTCAACGCAATAAAATAAAATTCGCTACGAAAGCACAGTGCACTTTGGCCGAGCCCAGTCTGCCACTCCGTTACGGTGGTCAGAACTGGGTCATTTCCAGGGGACGCGACGTGGACGCAAGCACTGTGGGGTGGTCCCCCAACCTAACCTTTTTTTTTTTTTGTTCCCGGGGTGGAAAATCCTCATGGATGTCCTCCGCCCTGGGGCGGGCGGAGGGGTCTGTCAGACTCTTACTGACTAAAAACCACCCCGGTGTTCCATCTCACACCTACGCCGGGGTCGTGGGAACACATAATTCTTCCGCAACCCCGGCTGGTGCCGGCCCGCTTGCGCGGGTCCCGTCTCGGGCGGGGGGAGTGAGGTGTACTCCCCCCGCAACGTCTGTGAGCGGCGCACGCGGAACACTACGCGCGCCGCCTTCTCGGGTCCTGATGTTGGAGGGCAACGGATGTCCCCGAATCCGTCGCCCCTGGACCCATTTAGGGGGGCCGGAAGAGGGCGTTGTCCGCCCTCCTCCGACGCCCGGTGCGTCTGCTGCGGGCCGGGTCGAGAGTCGAGATCTCTCTCTCCCTTTCCGCAGCCTCCTTCTGCGAGATGACCGTTTCGCAAAAGGAGACCACTGCGTCCCAGGACTCTGCGCCGCCGACCATCGCGTTCGCGACGGCCGGCAGCGACAGGTCGTTGCCTACTTCGGTGATGAGGGCACGGCGCGGCTCCTCCCAAGCGGCACACTCTGCCAGCGTGTGCCGCGCCGTGTCCTCCCGGCAGTCGACGCAGTGGTGACACCGGGCGTCCGGCTCCCTGTTTATGCGACACAGGTACTTCCCGAAGCAACCATGCCCCGAGAGCACCTGCGTCGCCCGAAACGTCAGGGAGCCGTGCCTTCTCCCGAGCCAGCGGTCGAGCACTGGCCGGATCGCCTCGATGGTGCTGAGGCCGGCGGTAGGGCGTGACAGCCTCACCCGCCATTCCGCCACCAGGACCTCGCGGAGCTGCAACCGATGCTGCTCGATTTGTTGCTGCATCGGTCGCTCGCCCCGCTCCCGCGCTGCCTCGCGCCACCGGTACAGTGACGCGAGCACCTTCGCCTCCAGGTCCCAGGGCGGTGATCCGGCCAGTGCACAACCCGCCTCGAAGGAGATCGTGCGATACCCCCGAATGACTCTGACGGCCATCGCCCGCTGCGGCTTGCGCAGGACAGCTATGCTGCCGGCCGTCAGGTCAGACGCCCAGATCGGCGCCTACAGGCGGCGCTCGGGCCCCCTAGATTGGGAAGCAGCGTTGCCAGCGCCCCGGCCGCGCCCAACAACTTGGGCGCCAGCCGCCGGAAGTGGGGTCCGAAGTCCCACCGGCTGTCGAGCACCAATCCCAGATATTTCATGGTGGGCTCGACAGCGATCCGGACCCCCCCGACCACAATGTGTGATCCGGCCGGCGGCGCCCGCCAGGGGCCATGAAACACCATGGCCTCCGACTTGTTGAGGGCCACCTCCAGGCCGAGGCGCCGTATGCGGCTCACCGTGAGTGAGACCGCCGCCGTCGCGAGCAACGCTGCCTCCCTGTGCGAACTCCCCCGGGCCGTGACCAGCGTGTCGTCCGCGTAACACGTCAGGTCCGCGCCCTGCGGGAGCTCGCCCCTCAGCACCCAGTGGTACCCGATGTTCCACAGGAGCGGTCCCACGACTGATCCCTGTGGAACACCGCACGACACTTGGCGCTGGTTTCCGCCATCACGTCCCATGTAGGTGACACACCTCCCCGCCAGATAAGCCCCAACGATGCGGCGGAGGTAGAGAGGCACCCGATGATAACGCAGTGCCTCCCGTATGCAGCTCCAGGGCAGGGTGTTGAAGGCGTTGGAGATGTCCAAGGACACCGCCACCACCACCCCGCCCCGGGACACTGTTTCCTCCGCCAGGACTCTCACCCTCGACACAGCGTGGATGGTAGAGCGCCCATGCCGAAAGCCGAACTGGCTCTCGTCCAGGTCCGGCCCCTCTCTGCACAAGTGGCCGACGAGGCGGGCTGCGAGTATGCGCTCGAACAGCTTGCCCACCTCGTCGAGCAGCACTATGGGCCGGTACGCAGACGGCGAGTCGGCAGGGCGCCCCGCCTTCCTGAGCAGGACCAGACGTCCAATCTTCCACAGACTGGGAAACTGGCCCCGCTCAAGGCACGCTGTGTAGAGTCCTCTCAGTTGGGGCTCCAACTCATTCAGAGAGAGGGCCAAAGCCAGGCCGTGAATTCCATCGGGCCCCGGAGCCACGTTCTTGGCCCGGAGCCGCATCACGGCCGCCCTCATCTCTGCCTGTGTCACCTCTGGGACGCTGATGGCGTTCTCCATCTCCTCCTCTGCAGACTCTGCGGCTGCGGGCAAAGCCATCGGCGGCGGAACATGCTCCGCTCTCGCCGGGAAGAGGGCTGCTACCACTTCCTCCAGCAGCTCGGGTTGGAGACTCTCCGTAAGTGGGGGCGCCGCGGCTCGAAGTTGCCCTCGAACCGCTTTATACGGGCGCCCCCACGGATCCCCGTCCAGAGTCTCCAACATCCTCTCCCGGGTATGCGTCCTCGCCTCGTCGATGGCCAGCCACAGAGTCTGCTTTGCCGCGCGGTACACCTCGTACAGCGCGGCCTCCTCCTCACGGGTGGTCGGATCACTTTTAGAGTCGCTCCGTACGAAAAAATTCTAAAAAGTGGGTAAAAGTCACCCGATTTCGATAATTTTAGTGTCTGTGTGTGCGGCAAAGTGAATCCTATACGCCCATGTGAAAGTGATAACTAGGATTTCAGTGAAGTTTGACCAAAACACTAAAAACCTCAAGTTTTTGAGGTTAAACGTTAAAGATAAATCTTTAATTGAAAACGCTGCCGAAACAAGAGTGACGACCCCCCCTTTTTATTGAAGGGAGGTGTGGAACGTGTCACCTCACATCACCCGGACCACCCAGAAGCTCGAAAAGCGCCGATTTCGAGGAGAAAAAGGGAAATAACAAAAACCACGTGGTGCTGAAAAATCAGAAAACGTGGAGCGAGACGCCTGAAAATTTGCTGCCTTTATCAAGATCAAATACATAGACGCTAACCGCATCAAGGCTCGTTCACACCGCCGCGACGCCACAGCGCGACGTGTCGCGAGGCGATTCTGCGACATTTTCGCGCCGCAACACCTATCACACTGGAGCTACAAGTCGCGGTGCGACGACTTGTAGTGCTAGCGACGCGACGCCACACCAATGGACCATTTTGTATGGTGTAGCCGCGATCGCGGCTACATCAAGTAGCGCACGCGACACCAGAAGAGACTATAAATGGTGATGCAGTCCAAGTTGAGCTCATTAGTAGACGATCTTCGTCGTAGGACGAAGGCAGGTCTGTGCGTGGTTGCTGAGCGAGGGGTCCTAGGTTCGATTCCCGCGTCGGTCGAAATAAGCCAACCTAACCTTAGTAGGTACTTTAGCTTTACCAAACACGCACGAAGGACGAAACTGGCGATTTCGGAAGTGTATTTACTTTAAATAATTAAGTTTTAGTTTTTAATTTACGTGATTTCGGAAAATTTACTTTAATTTCTATAATAATTAATATGTAAAGTGTACTTTCAGTAGGTAGGTACCTACTCGTACTCAGCTGAAGTTCTTGATATTTGTAACTATATTGGAACTTACCTAGTACTTACTTTTAATTTATTTATCAAACTAATTCCTTTAGTATCTAAGTGAATGATTTTCTTACAAAATTATGCTGAATACGTTGAACTCGAACTGATTCACGCACAGCTCATATTATCATGTAATCGACTGCTAGCGGAGCCCAAGCACTCTTACGTTGAATCGGACGCCCGCTCTGAACAGGCTAAAAAGTACGACGAACGCAGACAGCTTCAACTCGCGCCGCCCGCCTATTTAGAATTATGGTAGGTAATATTATTGATTTTTTTTTTACAACTTCCTGCAGTTTCCAATAATTTTTGTTATCATTGAATCCTTCCAAAAGCTTAGTATTGTAAAATTATGCAATACTAAGCTGTATTCGCTCGGACACCGCGCGCATCTTTTTCAAAGAGAAACCGCGCCGCCACCGCCGCGCCGCCGCCACCGCTGCCGCCGCCACTTGTAATGTACTCACGTGCTCGTAACCCGCAAGTAGGAGGAACATTAATATACTACTAGGCACAATGGCCCGCATAATATATGATACAGCCGAATAAGAGGCCAGCACCCTAATTGCGTAACACACTGCTTACCAGTATCAATCACAATCTGAATCATTTTGAAGGATATTGTTAATCCATTGATTATGTTCGAAAAATTTATCTGCTCAACAACGTACATCAATAAATGTTGTCGAACATTCAAAATGAAAGCCATTGCCACTGTTAGTGTGTTACGCAATTACCCCGTAGCTAGCCTATGCTGGCCTCTAATAAGTTTCTGTCACTAACATAGGTACCTATTTTTATTTCTATACTACGAGTTCAGGTCAAGGTCAAAATGTTACCACCGCCTATATCTACCTAGTCGACCTATACAGGACGACTGCACCAATACGGGGTGAACGGAAATGACACGCAACCTCAATTTATTATTTATTATTACATTATTTTGGGCACAAAGTTGAAACTTTACGCCTTCTTTTTCTTAATTATTACTGGCATTTTTGTGCAGTTTTTTTAAAGCTTTAATTGTACAACTCACACAGCAATACACTTGCATAAAAAATTTGAAATAGCTACCAGCACAGCTGTTTCGCTTAAGTTCACGCGAGGTCAACGCCAGCCTAGTATAAAAGTTGCTTTTCAAAAATCGCATTTTGTATCAGAGGCGTCTAGAAGTTTGGCGCGATCTATACCACCTACCTACTCATGAAGCGCGCGCGCAAAGGATAAGCGGCGCCCGGTTGGTTAGCTCTGGCTTTTAGATTTGAAATTTTATCTGAGAAATAAAAATGACGGCTTGACAACATTTGTGTAGAAAATAGAAAATATATCAAACCACCGTATTATTATTACGTCCGATGTAAGTTCTCTGACGAATTAATATGCTATACCTGTACTTACTTGCTATTGAAAAATCAGCCCCAAGGTGATTTAAAATTAGAATTTTAGGTTTAAATCCTCAAGTACCTTAGTAATTCATTTGGGAATCTGTCGTCTAGTTATTGTTTAAACGGGCATTAGTAAATTAATAAATACCTACACATTACTGTATCGCTATGTAGGTACACTTGTATCTTTTATGTCATCAATCCTCATCGGAAGCGTTATTTAATGGGAATAAGTAAGCTAACTCATAATGATTCTTACCTATAAATTAATAACGGCATGAAAAAAAATTTACAATAAGTAAGACCTTTTGTTATTTTTTTTTTTAAGAATCAACAGATAAGTCATTAATTTTACTTGATATTAATGGTATCAATGTTGTCGTTAGGCGAGCCGGCACAGACTTGCGTATGTGTGCTGTGTAGGTAGTTAGTCCTACCTACAGTGCGCGTGTGATGCAATAT
Source organism: Dasypolia templi (assembly GCA_963555695.1). Taxonomy (NCBI): domain Eukaryota; kingdom Metazoa; phylum Arthropoda; class Insecta; order Lepidoptera; family Noctuidae; genus Dasypolia; species Dasypolia templi. Next base: position 31,880,913 of record OY743145.1, on the reverse strand, counting down.
GACACTTTCTATAGGTAACCGATTACGAAAGTCATTGGAGTTTCGTATTTTTATTTAAGTCTATCAAAAGGTCGTCATCTGATGAAGAACTCATCATTAGGACCTCATGCTCAGCAAACACGCCGAAATCCGCCTACTTCCTATAAAAGGAATAAAAATGTGTTGCATGCGAAAAAGAACTTTAGGAGTTTAATATGTTAATGTTACTTTTACGAAATGACTTTTATTGGAAACTAAGAGTCTGTAAAAAAAACTTAATTAGGTACACCTACCTAAGTCACTTAGCACGTCCAAATTCGCCAGTTACGTAGTGCGTGCTTGTGTGGCCAATCTTAGGTACCTACTTAGGTTAGGTTGAATTATGTCGACTGACCAGGGAAACTAACCCAGGACACCACGCTCAGCAAACAAGCACAGACCTGCCTTCGTCCTCTGACGAAGATCGTCTACTAATGAGCTCAACTTGTACTGCATCACGATGTAGCCGCGATATCGCCGCTACACCATACATAAAGGCTCGTTCACACCGCCGCGACGCCACAGCACGACGTGTCGCGAGGCGATTCTGCGACATTTTCGCGCCGCAACACCTTTCACACTGGAGCTACAAGTCGTCGCACCGCGACTAGCGATGGGTAGCTATTCTAATAACTAGCCAACTAGCGGCTATTCACAAAATAGCCACGGCTACGATATCCGTCAACACGATAGCTGGCTATTGGCTACTGGCTAGCTAGAATATCTGACAAGTTTATGGCGCAGCGGGTAGCCTCCACAGAGTATAATATAACCACAACGTTTTGCAGCCGCTAGCCGTCCCGGTAGCCGGTTGCGCGGCTAGTAGGACTAGCCAGAGTAGCCAGTAGCCGATAGCTGAAATAGCTGTGTGCGCGATCACTGCGGGAACTACTGAGTGAGTAGTGCGAGACGCCATTATGAACTTCATATGCATTGCACATCTCTTTCTCACAATATTCACAAAATAATTTAGAGAAAGAGACGACATTTTTCTTAGTAATTTGGTTTAGTTTGCGAATTTACGAAATAGTCGAAATACGATGCTTAGTTATTTATTTACCGGCAGATGTAAAGTAAAAAAAAATATTTATAAAACCAAATACATAAATATTTGTTATGTTATTACTTAACCAAAAAAAAAACACTTTTAATCAAAAGTTTAATTTTTTTAGTTGTTTTTTTTTATGTTATCTATGAGGGAAAGTCATTTCTTTTCAAAATGGTATAAAATAAAATAAAAAGTAAATAAAAAACGAAATTCGACATCAAATTATTATTTTAATTAAGTCGCAAGGCAGTTGAGCATTATTCGAATTCTACCTAGCTACCGGGCTAACCGGCCGCCGCAAGCGATATTCGCTATTCGCGTTATTCAATAGCCAAGTAGCCAAAATAGCCGGCTAGCTAGCTGGCTATTCCACCACAAATAGCCGGCTAGCTAAGCTATTGAAATTTCGGCTAGTTACCCATCTCTAACCGCGACGACTTGTAGTGCTAGCGACGCGACGCCACACCAATGGACTATTTTGTATGGTGTAGCCGCGATCGCGGCTACATCAAGTAGCGCACGCGACACCAGAAGAGACTATAAATGGTGATGCAGTCCAAGTTGAGCTCATTAGTAGACGATCTTCGTCATAGGACGAAGGCAGGTCTGTGCGTGGTTGCTGAGCGAGGGTTCCTAGGTTCGATTCCCGCGTTGTTCTAAATAAGCCAACCTAACCTTAGTAGGTACCTTAGTTTGACCAAACACAATGTTAATTATGAGTTTCAGGCAAGTCCGCCGACTGCAATGCCGAAGAACACGAAATAAATTATTGAACAAATAAACAACTTCCTGCAGTTTCCAATAATTTTTGTTATCATTGAATCCTTCCAAAAGCTTAGTATTGTAAAATTATGCAATACTAAGCTGTATTCGCTCGGACACCGCGCGCATCTTTTTCAAAGAGAGCCGCGCCGCGCCGCCGCCACAGCCGCGCCGGCCGCCGCCGCCGCCTATCTATCCGCATACAATGTACGCTTCCGTAAAAGTAATGTGAAGAAGTAAGTGAGTAATGTACTCACGTGCCCGTAACCCGCAATTACATTTATTTTATTAATTGACTTAGTTAACGTTCGTCCGATCGACTTGGAATTTTCCTATACATATTTTATCGTGTTTAGAAATCGACCCCAATACGTCTGTAAAGTTTACATAAAATAAAAATCCTAAGTATCTAATATTCAAGTGACTGTAATGCGGTCGATGACCCCACAAAAATCTTTTTTTTTTTAATTATCATGTTTTGATACTTATCCAATTAAAAATAACACTGTCTGTATGTTCACTAGTTTCAAATTATAATTAGCTCAGTTCCGGTTTTGTTCGAATGTTGTTGAACTGTCAAAAGACAACAGATTAGTCGTAATCGTTTACGAAAATGTGTTACCTACGCAAATAGGCTGCTGGTCAGAAACCAAAGTATAAAACTCGCCATACTGTTCTCTCTTTGCATTTATTTAATGGACCCATATTTTCCTGTAAGAAGAAATAGTAGTTTGATCTAATTATAAATAATTAGTAGGTGCAAACAACTGTTAAACAACAACAAAATACAATTAAGTATTTTATCAAATCATTAACTACGATATTGATGTTAGGGACCTATTTATCGCATTTCATAGAGTTCATATTTGTACCGTAGGAACATTAATATACTACTAGGCACAGTGGCCCGCCTAAGATATAGCCGGATAAGAGGCCAGCACCGTTGCGTAACACACTGCTTACCAGTATCAATCACAATCTGAATCATTTTGAAGGTTAATCCATTGATGTTCGAAAAATTTGTCTGCTCAACAACGTACATCAATAAATGTTGTCGAACGTTCAAAATGAAAGCCATTGCTACTGTTAGTGTGTTACGTAGCTAGCCGTAGCTTCGTCCTCTGACGAAGATCGTCTACTAATGAGCTCAACTTTTTTTTTTTTTGTGTATGGCATCTCGTAGTTGACCTTGAGAGGTCGTGACTACTTAACCGGACTATCCTGTGGCTGCCTTAAGCGGACTCAAAGCCTCCAGCCAGGGGCGTAAAACTACTTATATTTTATTAAGCGAACGCAAGCCCCCCGGCACCCCCTGTGGGGTACGGACCTCGGCTTAGGGCGTCGCTGACGGGAGCACAGCAAGATGGGACAGGCTGGATCAAGTTTTGTTGATTATTATTATTCGGGGAATTTAAAGCTACAGGCTCAGCTACGGCGCGGGCTGGCACTTCGTCGAGCAAGGGTCGGGGGGGACAATTACGTCGGGATCTTCGCGAGGAACCTCGGCGGCGAGGTCGGAATGTCGGTCTGTGTTTGTGCACTGTACTGGTGGCCCTACTGCTCTCCTGAATGAGAGTTATGTGGTCATCGGGATCGGTGAGGACATGCTTGGGACGGCGGACTTGACTAATGGAGGAGGGAATATAGCTAGCGGCTTTCACAACCAGAGGGTTGCGGTGATTCGCGGCGGTCTCGAAGAAACGCTTTGAAATGCGTTTCATGAACTGACGGATAGTGGGAATCCTGAGGTCTACGTGGAGGATTTCGTTGCGAACGTACCAGGGGGAGCCTGTTATCCTACGGAGGAACTTGTTCTGGAGGGTCTGCATTCTATTGAAGCGAACGGGCTTGGCGTGTGCGAAGACTGCACTGGCATAGGTCATGATCGGGCGGATGAGCTCAACTTGTACTGCATCACCATTTATACTCTCTTCTGGTGTCGCGTGCACTACTTGATGTAGCCGCGATATCGCCGCGATATCGCAGCTACACCACACCATACAAAATGGACCTTTGGTGTGGTGCCGCGTCGCGACTTGATGTAGCCCATGCGATATCGCGGCGACGAGTCGTCGCATAAGCTACGCGACGCGGTTGTAGTTTCGGCATCTTCAAAAAGGTACCTACTCCTTTGACCACGTCTCATGCCGCCAAAAACATTAGTAAGACATTGAAATGTAACTCTTATGCCATTGCAATAAAGTATAAATTAGAATGATCGACATTTTCGTGGAATTTTTAAGTTTCAAATGGTTGGTTGATTGGTACTTGGGTTTCAAATTAATTTAATCAAATATTTCTTTTTATAAACCTTATGACAATGACATAAGGGTCATATTATTTCAATGACATAATATTTTGCTTATGATTTTATTTTACTAAAACGTGAGGTTAGGTTGGGTTGTGTCGACCGACCGGGGAATCGAACCTAGGACCCCACGCTCAGCAAAGACGCACAGACGTGCCTTCGTCCTCTGACGAAGTTCGTCTACTAATGAGCTCAATTTGGACTGCATCACCATATATACTCTCTTCTGGTGTCGCGTGCACTACTTGATGTAGCCGCGATATCGCCGCGATATCGCAGCTACACCATACAGAATGGTCCAAAGGTGACGCGCTGCGACAGTGTCGCGGTGCGACAGGTCGCTCCTGTGTGAACTGTCGCGCGCGTTTTCATAGAAATTGTTCTACAGATGTAGTATCGCAGAATCGTGCGCGACAAATAAAATTCCATCTGACGCTTCTTCATACCGTCCCATAGTTTTGTCTACAATTCTGATGAAATTAGCGGAACACTTAATTAAAAATCGCCTTGAATGGTACGTTGAAAGTAAGGGTCTTTTGGCAGAATCACAATATGGCTTTAGAAAAGGTAAAAGTACAACTGACTGTTTAAGTATTTTCACAACTGATATTCGGTTATCCTTCTCTAATAACCAATCTACCGTTGCAGTTTTCCTTGATATTAATGCAGCATACGATAATGTTGTTTTATCAGTTTTACAAAATAAACTACAAGCCTTAAAAGTCCCATTGAATTTGTCAAATTTCATTATTAATATCCTGACTGAACGCTCTGTTAACATGTTAATAGGTGATCAAGAAGTATCTCGTCTGGTATGGAGAGATCTCCCACAGGGTTCTGTGCTTAGTCCCATTCTTTACAATATTTACACATTTGATTTAGACACGTCCTTAGCTAATCATGTTAAGGTTCTTCAATATGCCGATGATTTGTTATTATATTCTTCAAGCCAATCTATTGAACAAGCAAGCTGTGCCATCAATTCTGCTTTAGATACTTTGGAGTCATGGTTGCATCTTAACGGTTTGGATTTATCCACGTCTAAAAGCGCAGCTGTTTTATTCACCCGGAAGAGAAATATTCCCTTAATAAATCTCTTTTATAAGGAAATACCTATTCCAGTTAAAGACAATTTCAGATATCTAGGTATAATACTTGACCGTAAATTAAGTAGTGTTCCTCATTGTGAATATATTGTTAACAAATGTGAAAATCACCTAAACATGCTTAGGTGCCTCTCTGGTGTATGGTGGGGTGCACATCCCTTTTCTTTGAAACTCGTTTACAACGCAATTATCAGAAGCACTCTGGATTATGGATTGTTCGTTCTCGAACCTGGAAGTTCTATGGCTTTTAAAAAATTGGATCGCATCCAGTCCAAGGCACTACGCATTATTTCGGGTGCCATGAAGTCTAGCCCCATTAATGCACTCCAAGTTGAATGCGGGGAAGCTCTTTTACATCTTAGAAGGCAATTTCTATGTGACAAATATTTGTTCCGGATTCTTCAGATCTCAACTCATCCTCTTATTCCTAAACTGCACCCTAATTGCGTAATACACAATCAATCGGAATCTTTATCGTTTTGAAACAGATTGCTAATCCATTGCTTCTTGAGTTCGATAAAAATTCTGCTCAACAATATATAGAACGCAATGAATGTTCTTGAACCGTCAAAATCAAACAGATTAGTCGTAATCGTTTACGAAAATGTGTTACGCAATTAGGGTGCTGGACTCTTTAGTGTTGCAGATTGAATCTTCAAATTACTGGTCCCATAAACGTGCTCCTTGTTTAGTTGTAAGCTATAAAAAATCCTATCACTTGCTTCTCCTATTCATCGTTCCAATAAACTTCCGCTATTTAGCAGTAGCTATGAGAGTTTACAATTCAGTCCCATCATAAAATATAACTGTGTAAGTAAATCAGATCCCAATTGCCATTTAAGTTTTAACCGTTTTCTGGCTGACCACCTAGAGTACCACCATATATTTACGGATGCTGCGAAGCGTTCTCCGACGAGTTGTGTTGGGATTGGTACTAACCATTCTCAATACAACATTGTACAAAAAATGAAACTGCCACCTGAGACTTCTGTTTTTACCGGGGAATGTTTTGGCATTTTAAAAGCCATAGAATATATTCGTGTTTTAAAGCTTTAAAAAACTTTTATTTTTACTGATTCTCAAAGTGCTGTTCTAGCCATCAATAAATCTCCTTTCGTACTCAAATCGCAGTTGCCAATCATTTATTTAATAAGAGAATTTGCGTTCCGAACCATCTCTGAGGGTAATACACTGCAGTTTGTGTGGATTCCGGCCCATGCTGGAATCCATGGCAATGAAGTGGCTGACACACTCGCCGTTGATGCGGTGCAATGCGGGGACTTAGTTCCTTATACAAACTTTTACTTTGACCTCGAGTCTTTACCAAAGACTTTTCTTCGGAAAACCTGGAAGGAAGCTTGGGATATCGGAAGCAAATCGAAAGTTCATTATTTTTCATATATTCAACTAGACGTTCCGGAAAAACCGTGGTTTGGCAGGGCAAAGTTTGGCAAGATGGAGACCTCCATTCTGATACGGATGAGATTGGGTCATGTCTGCTCTCCAGCCCATCTTGCCAAACTTCATATCATCGACGACCCATTTGTCTGTGTGGCACAGACGTAGGTGACTTAGATCACATTTTTTTCTCCTGTCCCTTATATGATCGTTCATCCTTTCTCAGTAACCTCTTGTCCCTTCATACTCCTTTTTCTTCCTCAATACTTTCTTTACTTTGCACAAATAGCTTTCCTGTATATAAATGTATAGTATCTTTCATTACTTTAAATAATATTTAAGTTGTAATTTTAGTTAATTATTCAATATAGTATCACTGTTGTAAATACTGATCCTATAGATTTGATCCCTAAATTCCGTGATAACTTATTATAGTTATATTTTCGTTTCCCTAGCTTTGTTTCCTTCTTAGTAAAATAAACGTGACATTGGCTGAATGCACAAACCGTGCGAAGCCAAAAGAAAAAAAAAAAAAAATGAGGTGGCAACATTCACTAAAAGGGCATATGTAAAAAAATAACTTCAAATTCGTCGGCACACGCACATTTTTAATAATTTGTGGGCCAGACCCGACAAGTTAGAACCAGTTATAACACTATTCTACACTATCAACCCAGTCGTGTGTGTTCATTCATTGTGTTGTTTGTAAGCAGCTTCGAAACTCTGACCACTCTGACTAATAATCTAGAGAAGTACCTACAAAAATAAAGTTTAGATACCATAATTTTATGTTTAAAGAAATGGAAATCATGTTTCGTGTGGTAGCGGAATAATATGTGGCGAACAAAACAGCAACGAACAGTTTACGAAAGTAATAATATACTAGTGTTTTGGCGGTTGCTAAGCCCCGTTTTAACTTCTAACTTTCTGCTCAAATGTTTACTTATCTACATTCCTTTTTGAGTCGTTAATAGGATTTTAAAGGTAATAGCTTATGATTTTATAGAAACTTCTTTTTGACAAGTAATTTATGACACACATTGATAACTTTAGCTGAATATCTGATGAAGCTAGTGGTTTCCTTTTTTCGTTTAGTACCTAGTTCCACTGTTTTAACTATAGTCTAAGCACCTTGATGAGTTGCGTGAGCCATGAAGAGCTGGATTAACCATTCTTAATACAAATTTATATCCAGGTTAAAGAGATTTGGTGGTTAGAACTAAAAAACTATTCACTTATAATGGTGTTTGTACTGTACTTTTTCTTTTTACGACGTAGGTAAGTAGCCTGGTCAAGCATTTCTAAATAGATCCATATTTTAAGACTGTGAAACACATCAGGGCCTGAACATTGTAATATTATGAAAATATTCTAATGTTCAGGCCTTGATGTGTATGTACATATGCCTGCGGAATACTGTGTTTAATAAAGGGTGTACCTTTTGTAGCTGAACTTTTGTCATAATATTATTTCGCATAACAGCGGATAGCATAAACTTCATTTTGCAAAAAATCGTTTGGCAGACAAGACGGAGTCAGAGTTGCAGCAATTGTAACAAATTTTTGTAGCACAACATATCTACTTTTAAGACAATATTTTTATTTAAGTTTTAAAATGCTATTCTAGAGAAATGGCAAGACACCTATTAAAATTGTTCCAAATGAAATTCTGCCAACGTTATAGTATGACAAAGAGATTATACAAAGTAATTATTAAATGTGTTTGTAGTATGCCAAGTGAAATTATACCAAATAATCACTGCTCCAAATAAACGTTTTCCTAAATGAAATTATGTGAAATTTTAACTTGGCCAAAGGTAATTATGCCATGTATAATTCTGCCATCTTAAAAATATGCCGTTGTAAATTCGGACATACAAACATTCAGCCAAACAATAATTCTATGACATATCATATGAAATGACACGGCGAACCAACAACCTCCACAGAGGGGATGAGAACCTGACCACTAAGTCAAGATCTTATTGCGGCTGCCACGCATTCTGCGGATCAGGGATGCCGTTTTATTGCGAAAGACGGTATGAAAGCCATCCGTGTGATATAGCGCGAACATCCCTGACGCACTACAGAAACGAGGCAGCTCCAACATCATCCTGAAGATATTATTATACTGGATACGTAGATTATCCAGCGACCTTTTGGTGTGACTGGTCCATAGATTCCCAGTGTAGATGCTCTGACAGTATGCCTTAGAAAGCGTAATCTTAACTTCTTCAGAACATCGGTAGAATCTGCGGACCAACATGTTACCTCTGACCGCTAGACACCTGCGCTCCAATACCAATTATGCCAAGTGTTATTCATGACAATAATCATTTAATAAAGAGCAATTGTTTTTATGTAGGTCCAAAATAACGATGGCGTCAATTGAGATTAATGACGCACCCCGCTTAGAGCCAGAGGCGGCGGAGAGCATAGAGGACGACACACAAAAACAATTGTCGGCCGCACAACGCGCACGCATTGAGCGGAACCGGTTGCAGGCGCGCCAGCGACGGGACGCACGCCTCGTGCAGCGACACACGTGAGCATATTGACTATCGCGCCCCTTAACCCTTCTTTGCATGGTGATGGAAATTTCAATCATAACATTTAGTGGGGAGAAAAAATTACACAAAACCGATGTACTGTAAATTGGTTGATGCTGGCAACTTTTAACACGACCATTGCGTAAAAAAAACGCAGTTGTCAAAAAAAAATAACGTCTTTGTCAACTACCAGGCCTTGAACTTGTCATTCCGCTGTTTTTTGTGGTTGAAAGAAACGAGCGATTTTATAAATTGTTTTAGAAAACTAGTCTGGGATTTATCTGCAAATAAAAGTGATAATGAGTGAAAAAAGGTGTTTTTAGTGTTTCTGTTATTTTATGTGCATTTTATGTCGAAATACCCTTAATAAAATTTCCAAAACCATGTGACAGAAATTTACATCACTATGAAGTAACTTCACTTGTAATGTATGGCGACAATGTTTTTTTTATTTTATTTTGTTTTTGTTGGGAAACTTGAAAGACAGGGACATTGAAGCTTATTTGAGTCACTTAGAAGGCGGTTCGCTCTCGGAAAATGGCCTTGATGACGAAGATTCCGACGATGAGTACCGCGATGCTGATGAATCTATAAGTGTTGCAGGAGGAAAATGATGATGATGATGGGGGGGGGGGGATGAAAATGCTGACATTGATCCTCATCTTATAGAAGAAGTCACCATAGAAGACCAGGAACCCTCTCACTCATCATCTTCATCCAATTTGCAGTCTTCATCCAGTTTCTCATTTGATAAAAGAAAGTTTATTTGGAAAAAAAAGGAATCGGGTGTTTGACGTAGATAAGATTACTTTCTTGGGGAGTTCTGCTGCTCCAGATGATATATCAAACCTGGAAACTCCATATCAATGTTTCAACCATTTTATCACAAAAGATTTTCTCAAATTGATAGTGGAGAAAACATATTTATACATAACACAAAGTAATCCATTTATCTATAACACTTACAGAATGTGATTTGTATAAGTTCTTTGGTATCCTGTACCCTAATTGCGTAATACGCAATCAATCGGAATCTGAATCGTTTTGAAACAGATTGCTAATACATTGCTTCATAAGTTCTATAAAAATATCTGCTCTACAATTTTACTAACGCAATGAATGTTGTTGAACTGTCAAAATACAACAGATTAGTCGTAATCGTTTACGAAAATGTGTTACGCAATTAGGCTGCTGTTAAACATGTCAGTACAACAATTTCCTAGCACAAGATGATACTGGTCACCAAAGTTTGGTTATGACCCCGTTCCTTCAACAATGCACGTGACAAATTTGTGAAGATAAAGTTATCATTGCATTTCAACAACAATGAACTTCATAAACGTATAGGCCATCCAGAACATGACAGGCTTTATAAAATCCGCCCTGTAATCCTGCACCTCAATTAGACCCAGAGTGCCCTTGGACCAAAGACATTCTGTGGATGAACATATATGTTCTACAAAAATAGTGCACTTTCTAAAACAGTATTTGCCCAATAAGCCCTACAATGGGCCAATTCAGAAATGAACTGACCAAAGATGCAAAAAGAGGGCGTCCTAGCAGCAGTGTCCTAGAATAAGAATTGCTGTCAAAAAAAAGAAAATTTTCTCCTCTACCTCCAAAAGACAAGATGGTTCTTAACATTGGCCAAAGGTGGGTGGGTCACTCGGGTGCAAACATCCTAAATGCAAAGGTATTCTACAATATCATGTACTAAATATGTAGTTAATTTGTGCTTTAGTAAGAATAATTACAGTTTTTTAAATTGTCATCAGGAATAAAGAATGTAAAAATGTATTTTTTGTTTATTTAGTACTGAGCTAAACATGTAACGTTGCATGGTGATGGATATTTCCATCATATTGTTTTTAAACTAGGATTTTTTTAAATATTTTTCCTTAAATCTAGAACATGAATTAAATCACCCTGAATTATTTCACAAAAACTTAAAAAATCATGCAAAGAAGGGTTAAGCATCCCCCCCCCCCCCCCCCCTCCAAGCGCCCGCGTACGCTCACTGGCTGTGTGGCCGCAGGGACGGCGCCAGCGCGCGGCCCGCGCAGCCCTGCGACAGCGGGGGCGGCTTCCTGCTGGACGACGATCAGCCCGCGCCTCCGCCGCGCGCCCGCCCGTTGCCCGCGCCCATCCTGGACCCGGCGGAGCGCCCGAGCTGCCGAGAGTGCGAGCGGCGCTTCGCTCAGTCCTACCTCTTCGACACGTTCGGGCACCACGTGTGCGACGACTGCAGGTCGGTACAGAGCGCCGCACGAACAACGCCCCGCACCGCAATCGCCACCCGCTAACAATACGTTCGCCGCAGGGACGATGACGGCGCGCACGCGCTCGTCACGCGCACCGAGGCGAAGGGCGTGTACTTGCTGAAGGACTGCGACCTGGACCTGCGGCCGCCGGCACTGCGCTTCGTGCGGCGACGCAACCCGCATGGCTCGCGGCTGGGCGACATGCGCCTGTACCTGCGCGCGCAGGTGGAGGAGCGCGCGTGGCTAGCGTGGGGCGGGCCCGAGGCGCTAGAGGAGGAGCGCGCGCGACGCGACGAGGCGCGGGCGCGCAGTAAGCAGTCGGCCTCGGCGCGGCGCCTGCGCGCGCTGCGTATGGACGTGCGCTCGAGCCTGTTCGACCGTACGCGCGCGACTCACGAGCACGAGTTCGGTGCGGAGCAGTACGACGCGGACGCGGACCAGTACTCGCGCGCCTGCGCCTGCGGGCACGTCGAGACCTACGAGAAGATGTAACACGAACTACTGCCTGCCGTTGGATCAAAATGTTAAATACAACCCTGCCTCTGCCACCTACTTTAAAATATTATCCGTTAAAATAAAAATATGTTTTATTAATGCCGTATGATCTTACTGTTATACATTTTTGGATAGCGTGTACAGTCATGGTTTCTTTTATTTAATTCCCATCCAAGCGATCTTCTATGGATTGTTTTTCTTTTTTAATTTGTGCGGTTAGTAGCTAGTACTCAGAATGCTGCACAAACTACCATTCTTAGTTTCTGTAATTTGCCGGTATCCTGCCGTATTAGGGTTCTGGAATAATTTTCACAAATATGTCCGTTTTGTTTTTTAATGGTCTCATTTATTATAATTATTGTTGCGTCTGCACGAATCCAGTATGTATGACATGACACCAGCAGCCTAATTGCGTAACACATTTTCATCAAATGATCGAGAGTAATTGTCTTCGTTTAGACCGCACTGTGCTTGATTTTACGACTTTCGTATTGCGTAACTCCATTAACATATGAAACCAATTCTAGTCTGTCGATTTCGGAACGATTTCTTAATTGTATTTTTTATCTGTGATACATTTCGTATGACATTTTGGACGTCAAGGTTTGACGAGTCACTTTTGCGATCTTTGTTGGTGAAGGTGACAGGTCTCCTGATTTTCCCTGAATGGAATCGTAACTAATCTGGTTTATAGTGGCGCTTTAATGCCCGAATCCTAAACCAAAGGACCCGTGGAATGGTCCCGGTGGATATTTCTATCGGATTTTTGGTTTCCTCGTCGCCTCCCTACGTCTTTTGATACCAAATATCTTCACGGTACACCGAGGGAGACGCGAGTTTAAATACCTGGAATAAGCGGTAAGTTTTTCGTTGGTCGATGCGTCCCCGCGTGTCCGAGTTCGGAGTGAAATCACATCTCAGAGTTCCTTTTTGTCCACAGCCTACAATAAATTGTGGGTGCTTATTCCACCTTTACGTCAATTCAACCGGGAAATTTCTACTGCCCTTCCACGGGGGCTGATTACCTGAGAGGTACCACATTCCGTCTCTCGGGTCACCTTCAAGTTACATTTTTTTTAATATTTTTTTCCTTTATAACGAATTTAAAGTTACAAAGATGCAATGATGATATAGCAACTAAAATTTATATTAATATAATTGTATTCATTAGGCTAAAGGTATACAATAAACTGGGAACGTTCAAGGTAGTGAGACTTTTAATCACCATTGACATCCACAGGCCCCCATCCTAAGATTAATGGTTCAATCTCTCCAACTTTATCTGGCTATCTATTAATAGTGTGTCGCTCCACGGCGCCCGAAATTTAATTTCTTACCTTATCATATTTTTTTTTTAGGAGATCACACACTCAGAAACACACACCTATTCTTTTAAATTTTTAATATTACATTTGGCTTCCCAATTAGGGACCGTATTATTCTTTAAAAATTTTATTATTACATTTGTCGCTCAAGCGAACAGGGACTTGAATTTAGCTTACTTATTTTGTTATTGATTCATTGCATCTTGATATTTTGTAGTAACACATTATTGTACAATGTTGTAATTTAAAACTTAATTTCTTTGGATGTTTGCTTTGTAAACAGTATTTTCTACTAACATTATTGTACTTTGTACTATTGTGTATGTTTAATGTTTATGGTTACAGCATTACTTCTTCTTTTTCTTACAAAACCAACATTTTGTATGGTAAGACAGTTTGTTTTATCTAAGTGTCTCAACAGTGTAAATTAAGTGCGGTGAAACTTTGTTTCATATTTAATCTAAAGCAAACTTTAGTTTAACTAAGTAATCTTACTTTTAGTAACTTGAATTGATCTTGTAAATTGTTACTGCATTTTTTAAACTTGAAATTTTCATCAAAACAAACTTTGAACATATCCTTTTTAACCTCAAGTATTTTACAACTTTGGAAGTTTTGTTGCTGTACATCGTACTCGGCGAGTACGATGAAAAAATGTTGGCATCTGTACGCGTACTCCGCGAGTACGCGTGTGACAACCCAGCATAATACCGCTATATTTTATCTGTCCGGCCACCTATCTTGCTCTAACTTGTATCAGAGTGTAGGCAATAGAATAGGCAAGCCATACAAAACCCAAGCTAAACATTTCGTGACAGTTTTCACACGGAATGTTTCAAATATGACGGCCACGGTGACGCGTTCATTTCGCGCCAAAACTCGGATTTTCAACACCCAAATTAATAACCATGAAGGCTTTAATACACCTTTCAAGGATTAAACAGCGTGGACGGGTAAGTAATCAACAGTTTTTAATAGCAGCATTGTGTAATGGTTAGAGATTTAGGACTGAATTTTTAAATTCATCAAAAACAGTTAGGAATTTCGCGCGTCATGGCTGTACTTTTTCACTCGATAATAGTAGAAAATACACTATTGACTACAAAATGTCTTTCTAAACATGATTTAGATACGTTACTACGTATGTATAAGCCATTTAAATAGTGAAATATGATGTATTTTTGCGAAATTATTTAAATGTAAAAATGTAAACATTGAAAAAAATAAAAGAGCCTCGCGGAGTACGCTGTACGGTCAGGCATTCGGTGCTATGTCACGTGACGGACGCCATGTTTTTTGCTAAATTCTACACAGTATCGACAATACGGACAATGATCAGTAACATATTTTTGACCGACTTGAAGATATAGTTTATTTTTTTATGTTATGTTTTTTTTTTTACCCACAGATGTTTTACCTACTTATTGTTTATTACACAGGAAGCGAAGCAGACTCCGATTCGAGTGATGACGACGATGTGGTGCCGTACCTGGGACTTCCAAAGGCGCTGAGGAGCTTCTGGGAGACGCCACTGGACGTGGAAGATGACGACCTCCTAAAAGCTCATCCTGTTCTCACCGCTACGCCCATGGAGACTTTAAACTTTTTACTTAATCGTGATTTGCGTTTTTTTTTTTTTTGGTAAAAAATTAAAAAAAAAAACATAAGAAGTTCATGCTAAAAAGAAATAACCCACCCCTGTTTGAAAATCGTATGATATTCATTTTGTGTTTCATTGTTGTTAAGATTTGACGTTTTGGTTGTTTTCTGTACTGTATCCTTTGATTTTTTATTACTTTGTGTGCAAAAATTGCGTGTTTTGCGATTTTCATTTGTTTATTTTGATAATGTTTTTGTTAGGCAACAAATAAATATGTTATCATACTCTAAAGTTCTTATATCTGCAAGGAGACTTTTGACAATTAATAAATACTTTTTTATACCAAGGATCATAAATATCATCATCGGGTAAGACTAAATTATTTTCAGAGATTCCTATAGCAGCTATTTCAATACGAGACAAAGCGTCTGGTACTAAATGTAAAGAACCTTTTTTATGAACTATATCAAAAGTAAATTGAGAAATTCTAGCAGCCCAACGTGCTAAGCGTCCACTAGGATTGCTAAGACCTAAAAGCCACTTTAAACTAGCATGATCAGTTATTACTGTAAACTTCATTCCTTCAATATAAGGTCTAAAATGTTCTATTGAAGCTAAAATAGCAAGTAATTCACGTTCTGTAGTACTATAATTGCGTTCACATTTATTGAGTGATCTAGAATAGAACGCAATAGGATGTTGATCTCCATTATCATCCTCTTGACTCAAAACACTACCAATGCCAACAGAACTGGCATCACAATGTAAAAAGAAAGGTTTTTCAAAATTAGGGCATTGCAAAACCGGAGCAGTAATTAACGCTTGCTTCAACTCATCAAATGCAATCTCAGCTTCATCATTCCAACAAAGTGGTTTCTTAGAATTTTTACTTCCCGCCGTTAATTTAGTCAGAGGAGAGGCAATATCAGCAAATTTACAAATGAATCTACGATAGTATGAGCATAAACCTAGAAAACTACGAAGCTGTTTAACAGATTCAGGACGTGGGAAACTTTTAATGGTATCTAATTTAGAAGGATCAGTATGCAAATCATTACTATCAACTATATAACCAAGATAGCGGAGTCTATCTTTACAAAAATTACACTTTTTCAAATTAACTGTCAAACCAGCATCTTTCAGTATACTGTAAATTTTATGTAGATACTCTATATGTAAATTAAAATCCGAATTTACGCAAATTAAATCATCTAAATAACAAAACACAGTATTATCGAATTCAGGTCCAAAAAGTTTATCTACAAGTCTCTGCAGTTCAGCAGGTGCGTTGGTTAGACCGAAGGGCATACGGACAAACTCGAAAAGTCCTTTTCCCGGAACTACAAAAGCAGTCTTTTCTCGAGAAGATTCTTCCAGGGCTATTTGCAAAAATGCTTTAGAAAGGTCAATGGTACTAATAAATTTAGCTCCCCCAAGGTTATCTAAAATTCTAGAGGTATAAGGAAGAGGGTAAGAATCTTTTACAGTTACTGAATTTAAACGTCTTGAATCCAAACACAATCTGGTACTACCATCCCTCTTTTCCACAGCTAAGACAGGTGAACACCAAGGCGATTTAGAAGGTTGGATGATTCCTTCCTTTAATAAGACTTCTACTTCATCAAAAAGTTCCTTCTGCTTTGCAGGACTTAAAGGCCAATATCGTTGTTTAAAAGGTTCGCTAGTAACATTAATTTTATGTTGAACAAGATGAGTAAGACCTAAGCCTCTCTTTTCATAAGAAATATCTTCAAAGAGTGAAACAGTATCATTTAATTTTTGTTTCTCAGCAGGAGAAAGTTCACTAACAGAGGTGACTGAACAAACTTGAACTGTATTGCATCGAGCATAAGTTATATTTTTCCATAAATCCTTAGCCAAATCGAATTTTAACCAAAAATCAAATCCTAAAATGAAATCAGGTTGGAAAGAAGGTATAATTTGAAAATTAATATTTTTAGTTAAATTATCACAAGTAACAGGTAATTCAATGGTACCAATAATTCTTTGTGAAGAACCATCGGCCGTATAAGCAGAGCTAGAAACAGAATTTATTTTATAACCTAACTGTAAGAATTGTCTATGACTATTGGAACCCAAAATACAACTATTTGAGCCACTATCTAATAAACCAGAAAAAGTATGGTTATCTACGGAAAATTGTAAATAAGGTCTAGTATCGTTATCTTTAACAAATAAAACAGGAGCTGATCTATAAATTTTGAAAAATGTCTTTAAGTAATCTAACCAATTCGCAAAATCTCTGTCACGAGTAGCATCGTCAGGTTTGTGATATTTAGCAAAATTTTCTTTCATCGAGACGCTCGCGGTTATGTCAGTAACAACAGGGGCTCGATGCGACCTAATCAGTTTTTTGACTCGCTAGAGCTTTTCTTTACGTTACAAACATCACAACTCTTAGATGTAACTCCAACCTTTTGACAATTAAAACAAATTACGCCAGGTATGGAAGTACAATGCTTATAATGATGTCCATCTCTTTTGCACTTTAAACAGGATAAAACCGCATTAGACTTAACAGTAGGTTTTTCAGTTTTAAAAGTTATAAGACTTACAAAAACTTCAAGCTCTTTTGCAAGAACAAGAAATTGTTCCACAGAATCTATAGGTTTACCAAATATAAAAGGTGTGTAAATAGGTAGCATGTTATGTTTAATAATAGTAACCAAAACCGCATCAAACAATGGCGAAGAAAGACGACTAGCCATGTCCAGTATTTCTGTAATAAAGTCTGGAAGAGATTCAGAACTCTTTTGTTTCCTTGTACGAAGATCATGTTCTACAAAATAGTCGAAGTCCGGCCTGTCAAAACGTTTAAGCAAAGCAAGCTTAAGCTCACGCCAGGATGGAATACGAAAACGAACTGTGCGGAACCATTTCAGAGCAATGCCACTAAGCAAATCCGTGAATGAACCAACCAACAAAATTTCGTCAAAATTTTTGTATAAAAAGTATTCTTCAACTTCAGTAATAAATTCCCTAACACAAGATTTCCCATCGAATTTAATTCTACTCTTTTTCAAATCAGGCAACTTAATTGCAGATGGCAAGTTCTTCTTAATATGATCATTAACCAAAACATTCATAGAATTAAACGAAGGCAGAGCGTGCAAAGCAAAAGCTGAGGAAGAGTGTGCAATCCTTTCATTATGATCAAAAGGGTGTGGTACTTCTGTCAAATTAATCATGTCCGGAGCAGTTTGTGCAACATTAGGATCTGCGCAAGCGCCATCAGATTCTATGTGGTCTTTAGCAATAGGCGGAAAAGACTGGTCTTCATTAGCCATCATGAATAAACTAAACGAAAATTGATGAGCAAAGCAAGATGTAAATTTAAAAAAAGTTAAATATTTGAGGGTAAGTGTAAAATATTTTCTAAGTTTTTTTTGTTTTGATGAAACTATCAAGTAAAAAGATGCAATAATAATTTACAGGATAAGTTTAAACTACTTAAAGTAAGGTTACCAAGTTAAACCAAAGTTTACTTAAGATTAAATATGAAACAAAAACTTCCAAAGTTGTAAAATACTTGAGGTTAAAAAGATATGTTCAAAGTTTGTTTTGATGAAAATTTCAAGTTTAAAAAATGCAGTAACAATTTACAAGATCAATTCAAGTTACTAAAAGTAAGATTACTTAGTTAAACTAAAGTTTGCTTTAGATTAAATATGAAACAAAGTTTCACCGCACTTAATTTACACTGTTGAGACACTTAGATAAAACAAACTGTCTTACCATACAAAATGTTGGTTTTGTAAGAGAAAAGAAGAAGTAATGCTGTAACCATAAACATTAAACATACACAATAGTACAAAGTACAATAATGTTAGTAGAAAATACTGTTTACTTAAAAGCAAACATCCAAAGAATTTAAGTTTTTAAATTACAACATTGTACAATAATGTGTTACTACAAAATATCAAGATGCAATGAATCAATAACAAAATAAGTAAGCTAAATTCAAGTCCCTATTCGGGCGCCAAATGTAATAATAAAAATTTAACGAATAATACGGTCCCTAATTGGGAAGCCAAATGTAATATTAAAAATTAAAAGAATAGGTGTGTGTGTGTGTGTGTGTGTGTGATCTCCTAAAAAAAAGTATGTTATTGTAAGAAATTAAATTTCGGGCGCCGTGGAGCGACACACTATTAATAGATAGCCAGATAAATAAAGTTGGAGAGATTGGACCATTAATCTTAGGATGGGGGCCTGTGGATGTCAATGGTGATTAAAAGTCTCACTACCTTGAACGTTCCCAGTTTATTGTACCTTTAGCCTAATGTATACAATTATATTAATATAAATTTTACTTGCTATATCATCATTGCATCTTTGTAACTTTAAATTCGCAGCTGAAGGCTGTTATGTTCTATAGGAAAAAAGATATAAAAAATATGTAACTTGAAGCTTGACCCCGAGAGCCGGAAGGTGGTACCTCTCAGGTAATCAGCCCCCGTGGAAGGCCAGTAGAAATTTATTGAAGTAAAGGTGGAATAAGCACCCACAATTGTAGGCTGTGGACAAAAAGGAACTCTGAGATGTGATTTCACTCCGAACTCGGACACGCGGGGACGCATCGACCAACGAAAAACTTACCGCTTATTCCAGGTATATAAACTCGCGTCTCCCTCGGTGTACCGTGAAGATATTTGGTATAAGAGACGTAGGGAGGCGACGAGGAAACCTGCGAAAAACCGTAAGATGGTCACAAACGAACCGCCATCGTCGAAGGAAATTTTCTCTCGAAAAGAGCAACTTACCAAAAATCGGATAGAAATATCCACCGGGACCAATCCACGGGTCCTTTGGTTTAGGATTAGGGCATTAAAGCGCCACTATAAACTAGATTAGTTACGATTCCATTCAGGAAAAATCAAGAGACATGTCACCTTCACCAACAAAGATCGCAAAAGTCACCTGTCCAATTTTGACGTCCAAAAATGTCATACGAAATGTATCACAGATAAAAAATAAAATTAAGAAATCGTTCCGAAATCGACTACAATCATCAATACATGTAACGGTGTAAAAAAAACTCGTTACAGTGGATGCTTTAAATTCCCTGCTTCTCGCTGCTGGAACGACTTGCCACCTCCTTTTCGTGCTATAAAAACAGTAAGAACTTTTAGTACTAAATATAAACAACACTTGTTACGCATGCAAAATGAAACTTCTTTCTGAACTCACCCTGGGACTGCACGCAGTTTTTTGTTGGTGGCCATAGTAGTCTTGTGTTCCTAGTAATAAGATGTGCTTCGTTCGCTTTGTTTTGCTAGGTGATTATTTGCACAACACAACATATCCCAGAAAAATACGCATTACCTTGTAATAAGAGTGGTAGCGTTATAATCAGGGAACCCACCCCTACCATCTTCAACCCTTTTTACCCCAAAACTCCTGCCAAACGATACTAGACTCAAGCCCTTGTTACTACTGTTCCTTGCTGTTAACGCAGTAACTGACAGAGTGGTGATAAACGCGTTTTGTTTTTTGTTTTTATTAAACCAACAGTTTTCTAGGTTATGACCACTTTGGTTACACTTTTTGCCAAAGTCACTGTTGTCCAATTTCACCACATTTAAAACACTTCCTCTTCTGGTTAGTTTCCACTATAAAAGCAGTTGCCTCGTTTTCTTCATTCTTCTCATACATCATATTTCTTTGCTCTTCTGTCAACAACCTGGCTGTCAATTCTGACAAAGTGCGCCGGTTGTCCGGGACAGAGTCCCATGCCGAGACAAAATGGCGGAACGTCACGTTTAGCGAACTTAATATTTTTGTGATGATCATATTTTCATGAATTTCACCTTTAGCTTGTCTAATCCTTGAAACAATTTCATCAACCTTGGCTATATACTGTGCCATATCATCTTGTGGTCCTTGTTTTAATTCAAAAAAGTTTTGTTGCAGAAGATGAAGCGATGTTTCCGACTTTTGCTCAAAAACGTTACAGAGTTTGTCCCACATTTGCTTAGACGTTTCACATGTTTGTATGTATAACATAGCATTCGGTGTTAGTCTGGTTACGATTAAGCCTTTTTTGCCACTCATCATATTTGATACTTTCTGCATTGAGTGCCGGTTTTGGGGGGCACACTTTAGTTCCGTCCACTACACCGTAGACGCCCATCGCTTTCAGAATTACCCAATTCTGAAACATCCAGCTTGGCCAGTTGCTTTGGCCCTCCAGCTTAATACCGCCGGAATTAAACACTTGCATAACACCGCTGCCGTCCATCTTGAAAAAACTCGTACTCGTACCAACAAGAACGTTTTACCACGCTTTGTTTTTGCTTCGCTTTACCGCGACACTTACTAATATTAATTTCTCTCCCAGGTCAGAAGGACTGGGCCCATAACCTTTTGCTTTAAGGGGAGAGAAATAAAATAGTATAATTTCTATTCTATTCTATTTTTATTATATGGCAAGCAAAGCCGATGTCGACTATTCTGCCAATGTCTAAAGTGAATTGGAAAAACAAGTGTGTATGTTAAAAATTAAAACGAAGAATTTTTTTTCTAAATTAGAAAAAAAAAAAAAACAACAACTGAAGACAAAAGTAAAATTATTCGATTGATGTTGTTGAACACTATGTGGATCTTTTTGTGTTAGTACGGGACTGAAACAAACAACAAACATATTAACATTAATATTGTAATAATAAAGTAGTTAAAAGCATAAAAAGCATACCACACCCACATAGACAGAATAATTTATAATTTTATGTTATTGTGACGGTGAAGGTCATCAGCGCCACAAGCAGTTCAGGGGAGGAATATGTTAACAAGGAGGGGAAATTAGTCGGAAGAGGGATTTTAAATTTAGGAAGACGGCTATATAGATTTAGAGATGGAACGTTGTTTGAGCATTCAAAAAAGATGTGATCCAAGGTGCCCTCTTCCAACCCGCACTCACAGAGAGAAGAGTCCCGAACCCGGATTTTTTCCAAAAACACGGGAGTACTACAAAAACCTAGACGAATACGACAAATGACGGATATAACGGGTTTGGAGACTTTCTTGTATGCGTAGAACCAAGGTTTTGATTTAATAACTGGTTGTACAGCATAGTAATACCTGCCCTTTATTCTTCCAGTCGTATTCCACTGTTCCTGCCATGAAGATAGTAGCTTAATTTGTGGGAGATTCAACAAATCATACCCCTGATGGGTATTGTGGGTGAGATCGGCTACTGTTGATGAGCAAGCATCTTTGGCCAAAGCATCAGCGCACTCATTGCCCTTAATGCCACAATGACTAGGTATCCGAACTAACTGAACCTCTTTGTGATTACTAACACAGGATAATAAGGACTTTTTAATTTTTAAAACTAGGGAACTGTGCAATTTACTTTTAAAAGGATTTTGTACTAAGGCTTGTAGACAGCTAAGGGAGTCAGTGAAAATTACGGTCAACGTAGACCTTTGAAATCAATACGCTTACAATGTTAGAACGAATAATTTTATAATTAAATAACTTGTTAGTCGTTAGTATGTATATTGGCTTGAGTCTAGTATCGTTTGGCAGGAGTTTTGGGATAAAAAGGGTTGAAGATGGTAGGTGTGGGTTCCCTGATTATAACGCTACCACTCTTATTACAAGGTAATGCGTATTTTTCGAGAAATTAATAATAAATGTTTCGGCTTGGGTCTAGTATCGTTTGGCAGGAGTTTTGGGGGTAAAAAGGGTTGAAGATGGTAGGGGTGGGTTCCCTGATTATAACGCTACCACTCTTATTACAAGGTAATGCGTATTTTTCGAGAAATTCATAATAAATGTTTCTAACCTCAAATTAGATTACGGCGTAACGAAACGTTAAATTCGGCGATTGACAACCAAATATGTACTAGTGTATTGTCTGTGGTGTAAAATGTCGTGCAAAATCGGTGAAACGGAATATAAAAAAAAAACGCTATTTGCGTCATGTGTCAGTGTCATTTGTTTACGTTCATTCCGTTTCTCCCAGAGTTGTGAGAAGTTATTGTACCTCCACTTCATGGTTAAAATAGGTCGACATTGTTCCAAAACCGAATCGGGGCAACCCGACTCCACGTAGTCTTTTGGTTCCTACCCCTAGAGTGTTTATAAAAATCCGGAGGCGCGAAGGGAGGGCAACCCCCGCCCGCTGTAACAAAGCATAGGCACCCGTGCGAGCCGTAGCGGCTGAGGCTGGTCGCTGGAGGCGACCAGTAAGCCGAAGCTGCGGAATTGAGCATGGGTGCCTATCCTTTGTTACGCAAGGGCGAAGGGGTTGCACTTCCCGCAGCGCCGGAGACGTTTGAAAAGCGACATTCAAGTGTTTTGAGGTTAGGTTACAATAATTAGTTTTTCTCAAGAACGGTGCGTTACCTTTTCACGGGTGTGGTACCAGGGGTGATGAAAGCAGTTTTGTAAAAGAAAACAATGTATATGCTGTAGCAAAAAGAGTAAATAATATGGACATTATGACATTCAAACAAGGAAAAGAGTGTGCATTCATAGGAAAATGTAACACGGGAATATCAGACTGGCATGTAAAACTGGCACATAAGGATATTAATCATGTGAAGAAAATTCTGAATAAATGCAGAATCTCCTATGATAGCGGACATGAAGTAACATGTGTACCGTGTGTGAAAGGGAAGCAGCATAGGTTGCCTTTTCCAAATAGTCCAAATAGAAGCGAGGTACGGGGAGAAGTGTTGCATTTTGATATCGGAGGACCTGTGGAAGAAAAGTCTTTAGGAGGAGCAAGATTTTTTCTCCTTATTAAAGATGATTTCACCAAATACAGAAAGGTATATTTTCTTAAAAATAAAAATGAAAGTTTCAACTGCTTGAAAGAATTTATTATTGAAACAAGAAACAATCCAGGTCATGCAATAAAATATATAAGATCTGATAATGCAAAGGAGTTCTGCAGTGGGGAAATGACTAACATGTTGAAATCATTTGGAATAATACATCAACGCAGCGTGGCATATACTCCAGAACAAAATGGGTGTGTAGAGCGAGAAATGCGCACTGTTGTAGAATCTGCAAGCACAATGATTATAGAGAGTAAATTAAATAAAATCTGTGGGCAGAGGCCGTAAATACAGCAGTGTTTGTGATTAACTGCACTGGTCCTAGCAGGATACCTGACAAGACTCCCTATGAATTGTGGTGGGACAGAAAAATGTATGACATCTCTAAACTACAGGTGTTTGGTTCCAAGGTAGGAGTACACATACCATCACAAAAGAGACTGAAGTTTGACACTAAGGCTGACATAGGTTATTTTGTTGGTTATGGAGAAAGTGTAAATATTAAAGGACTTTCGTTGGTAGTGGTGCTTTTGTCAGTCTACGAATTTTTTCGATTTCTAGTGAATCTTATTGTGAAACTTGATCGAGACTTTTCCTAGTGTTTGTGTTAATTGTGTAAGGTTAGTTTTTATTTGTTTTTGTCCCGTTTTTAACAAAATTCGCCATCAAAATGAACTCCAAAAAGCCTCCTGATCCCGACCCCCCTGATGAACTTTTTGATCTTTCCCCTGCCTTGACCATCACCCTCCCCCATGACACCCAAATACTCACTCAAGACCCCAAAATTGATACCGAAACTATAAATCGAAAGAGAGTCGCTGTGACACCCACTACTCCTCCAATTATTCCACCAAAGATTTCAAAAATCACAATTGGCAGGCTTACTTATACAGCCAGAGATAATCCGCCGTATATTGTCCATGTTTCCCTTAAAGATGTTCAGACTTCAGGCACTGTGCTACAACCGGTCAAGTTTGGTATGTTTTTGACGACAAATAACATCAATAACATACACCTCGATGGGGTCAAACGCATAGGTAGAAATAAAGTGTCGGTTGAATTTAAGACACATCAGGACGCAAACAGTTTTTTAATTAACAAATTATTAGTTCAACATAATTATACTGCCTCCATCCCACAATTCAATATTACAAGAATGGGTATTGTTAGGGATATCCCTATTGAATGGTCGGAAGAGGAAATCATAAAAAATATTAAGGTACCTGAAGGATGTGGTGCTGTTGTGAAGGCCAGGAGGATGAGCCGCAAGGTGACCTCTTCTGGTGTAGCTGAATGGAAGCCTACGCAGACAGTTGTAATTACTTTTGATGGACAAGTTTTGCCTAAACGGGTGTATTGTTTCTACTCAGCTCTTTCAGTTGAGAGGTACACATACCCAACAATCCAGTGCTACCTTTGTTGTCACTTTGGCCATACCCGTACACTTTGTAGGTCGAAACCTCGTTGTTTCAAATGTGGTGAAGATCATCCAGGTGATGGATGTGAAATCACCCCTGAGTTAGGATTTTGTGTATCGTGTTCTGGGAACCATTTTGCAAATAACAGTGCTTGTCCTGAATTGGGTCGGCAGAAGAGCATAAAAGCTCTGATGGCGGAAAAATCTATTTCATATGTGGAAGCAAGTCGGGTTTTCCCCCCTGTTTCCAGATCATATGCCGATGTTTCAAAATCATCCCCTAGTAACAAGGCTACAATAAACAAATACCAATCCCAGTCCTCAAGCCCAATCCCTACTACCCAAAGAACGTACCGTAAAACAGTCTTCCTTAACCCTAAACCCCGTACCCCCCTTTCTCCTGGCTATAATAAGCAAGCTCATCAAGACCTTACCCATAACTATTCATTTTCCCCCTCCAAAAATGGCTGCGCCTTCCCATCGGAAGCCGCCGAACCAATGCTCTATAGAAAGGAGGACAGTTCGAAGAACATACTGGAATTAATCACAAACATGTTAATGACTGTTCTGACAAATAACACTCAATCAATACCTGACCACGTTGCTTTAAAATTGACATCAATATTAAATTACATACATAATGTTCCATCCCCTGACATTCCTTCAATGGAACGTGAGGAGTATTACTCCTAGAAAACATGACCTTTCATTTTTAATTAATAAGTATACACCATCGGTGTGCGGCATTGCGGAGACGTGGCTTTTACCTGAAAGTAATTTCAGGATGCCGCGTTTCGGCACTGTTCGCAATGACAGATCTGATGGATATGGGGGATGTGCTTTGCTCATCAATAGCAAAGTAT
Organism: Dasypolia templi; assembly: GCA_963555695.1. Lineage (NCBI taxonomy): Eukaryota > Metazoa > Arthropoda > Insecta > Lepidoptera > Noctuidae > Dasypolia > Dasypolia templi. Next base: position 31,854,954 of record OY743145.1, on the reverse strand, counting down.
CATTTTCCCCAATTCCTCTACCCTCTGTTGGCGATAGCATAAATGTTGTTGCTGTTAAGGCTGAGGATATAAATGTTTTTTCTTTTTATATTGCGCACCCACAACTTGAATATCTTTCGGTGATTAAGAATTTGTTATGCAGTGTTAACGGTCCATTACTTGTTATGGGTGATTTTAATTGTCACCATTATCGTTGGGGATCAGATACTTGTGATAACTTCGGCATTGGCTTGCTGGAAATATTGGATGATCTGGATCTCTGCGTCATCAACGATGGCAGTACCACCCGCAGGTCTGCACCAGGGCAGAGTAATAGCTGTGTTGATTTGACATTCTGTTCATCCAATATATCTAGCCTCCTCATTTGGCGTCGCTTGGATAAGACTTATGAAAGTGACCACTACCCCATCATTATTGAATTCCCTTCTAAAAATGTTACCACTAAAGTCTCCCCTCCCCTTTTAAAATACCGGCTAAACTCAGGGGAGTGGAATTTATATTCAAAAATTTTAGATTTAAGAATATCATCCCTTCCAAAAGTCAATGAGATGAATGCCCAGGAATGTTTTTTGTCCTTTTCATCCACCATTACTTCTACAGCAGATGACTGTTTCCCTTCCAAAAAACCCCAATCTGAAAAAATTCCATCTCCGCCATGGTGGGATAGGGAATGCACTGACATGGTCAGGGCCAGGAATGAGGCTGAAGAGACTGTTAACTGTGATATGAACCTGGATAACCTCATCGCCTTCAAGCGAATATTAGCCAAGTCCAGGAAAGTACTTAAAAAGAAGAAACGAGAAGGTTGGTCAAAGTATTGCAATTCCCTGAGTCCATCCACTCCGATTTCGGTGGTATGGCAGAAAGTCAAGCGTTTTAGGAGTAGTTTAGCACCTACCTCTTCGAACAACTTATCAGAAGAACTGGGATACCAGTATTTCTCAAAAATCGCTCCAGCTTATGTTCCAAGTGTAGAGGACAGTTGTGTTGGCATCGATGATTTAGACAACACAAATGATCCAATGAACATGCCATTCAGCTTGGAAGAGTTAAAAACTGTGCTATCCCGGGTCAAGGACTCCGCACCAGGGGTTGATGGATTCCCTTACTCTTTTATTGACAAAGCTGGTCCAAAAACCCACCAATACTACCTGGACTTGGCTAATTATTGCTTCACTTCTGGATATATTCCCACAGACTGGAAGGTTCAAGTAGTCATTCCGATATTGAAACCTGGCAAAGATCCTAACGATCATTGCTCATATAGACCTATCGCTCTATCGTCCGTACTAATTAAACTCTTAGAACATCTACTCAAAAACCGTTTAGAGTGGTTGGTGGAGGGCAGGAGACTGCTTCCGACGACTCAGTTCGGCTTCAGGAAAGGTCTGGGCACTGCTGATATATCCTCACATCAGCGGTCCGGCTGGCCCTCAGCAGGAATGAGTCTGTGGTGGCAGTTTTCCTGGACATATCAGCTGCTTATGATTCGGTCCTCCTCCCTGTTCTCAGGCAAAAGCTGCAAGAGCTGAGAATCCCGGCTAGGATTTGTCGTATCATTGGTAGCATTTTTACCAATCGCTGCATTCAGTTAAGAAACCCTGGGGTTGATTCTGAACAAAGAACGGTTTGGAGAGGTTTACCTCAAGGATCTGTTCTTAGTCCCCCATTATACAATTTATACACAGCGAGTTTGTCCTCTTCTTTAAATATTGATTGCAAAATCCTTCAGTACGCTGACGATAATGCATTACTGGTAACCGGCAATTCCATTCAGGATGCCGCTCTTTCGATGAATGTCTCTTTGTCTTCACTAAACCAATGGCTCCTTGATCACGGGTTATCTCTAAGTGCACCAAAGAGTACAGCGGTCATTTTTACCCGCAAGCGTTCTGTTCCCCAAGTAGATATAAATATTGATGGCCAATCATTCCTGTCAAGGATAAGGCTAGGTTTCTGGGAGTAACGTTGGACTCGAGATTGTCTGGGATTGATCACATCAACAACACTGTAAATAAATGTGAACGCTCCGTGGCGGTCCTTAAGGCTTTGGCCGGGGTGTGGTGGGGAGCTCACCCATACACCCTCAAACTGGTCTATAATGCGTTGACCAGGAGCGCTGTGGACTACTGTTGCTTCCTTATTGAGCCTTGCAACAAAGAAGCGCTCAAGAAATTAGACAGCATCCAGGCCAAATGCCTGAGAATTATTATTGGAGCCATGAAATCGTCTCCCATAAATGCGCTTCAAGTTGAATGTGCAGAACCGCCCCTATATCTGAGAAGTCAGTATTTGGCAGATCGTTTCCTAAGTAAAGTATTCTCTCTTTCATCCCATCCTTTACTCCCAATTTTAGAGCAAATCGACCTTTCCTTTAATAATTCTCTGTATTGGAATAATAAAACAGTTCCTCTATTGATAAATAGGCACAGAGAGCTTAAACACCTCTCCTCGCCTGTTTGTCAATATCCAATTCTCCCTGTCTTTTCCGCTGCATATGAAACGATTCCCTTCGAACCAAAAGCCGTTTTAGGACTAGGTATATCAAAGAATTCCCAAAACGCAAGACGCGACTTCGAGTTAGCCGTCAAACGTCACTGGGAAGGATGGATTTTTTTCTATACTGATGCATCAAAGTTATCACAAACAGAAAGTACCGGAGTAGGAGTATACTTTCAAAATTCAAAAATTGCCTTACTCTTTCAATGTCCACCTGAAGCATCAGTCTTTACAGGAGAGAGTATTGGCATTTTAGAAGCCATACACTAAATCAAATCACATCAAATAAAAAAATCTGTAATTTTTTCAGATTCCCGTAGTAGTATTCAGGCCTTAAAACAAAATCAACTTCACAGTAAAATTTATAGTAAAATAGTAGTAGAAATTAAGAGTTTGTTATTTGAGTGTTCCCAAAACGGCTTGGACATCGAGATAGCCTGGATCCCCGGTCACGCGGGTATTGTTGGCAATGAGTGCGCCGATTCGTTAGCAAAGTATGCCACATCGAATCCGGCTGATCGAAAGCACTACGTAGCTCACAACTACGATTTGCGAAATGGTGCCAAACTCAAATTGTTCGACTCATGGACAAAAACGTGGAATGAGACCTCAAAAGCCAAGGGTGCCTACTACGCAGCTACACAGCCTAACATCCAGCGGAAACCTTGGTATTTTAAATATCCAAAGTTGTCAAAAAGAACTGTATCGACGCTTTGCAGGCTAAGACTCGGACATTGTTGTAGCCCAGTGTTTCTGAATAAGATCCATGTTAGGGACAGTTCCCTGTGTGAATGCGGTCTTGAGGAGGGTACTTTGGACCATATATTATTCTCCTGCACTTTGAACACCAAATCCTTCGATCTCTATCGAAAAATTTCCAAATGTAATATTCCTCTGCCTACTAACTTCCGTTCTCTTCTATCCCACTTCTCTACCAAAACTATTAACATTTTAACAAAGTTTTTAAACGAAAATGATATAAAATTGTAATGGTGGCGTAATAATTATGTAAATATATACATACTGTATGTTATTTGTGCTGTTTATCACCCTGCTTATAAGATAATAATTTAGAACAATATTTATGTAATACTAACCCCTGTCCTCGTCTTTTCAGCGACTAACATCGGTAGCTCTACCACAAAGTACATAGTCGACGGCTTGTCTATACGCTGCCGTCTCAACGTGACGCTGGCAGAATAGTCGACACCGGCTCAATTGCCATTAAAGAAAGAAAAAAAAAAAAAAAAAAAGGTTATCGTATATACCTACCGGAGAAAAACGATGTACAGAACAAGAGAGATGTAGTATTTATAAAAGAAAATCAAGACGATCCAAGTTTACAAGAAGGAATGGAAAATGGAGAAATAATTTACTTTGATGAAAGAAATTACACAGTAAATGAAGACCAGACACAAAATGGAGAAGAAGAAGGAGAAAAAAATCAAGAAGTACAGATCCATCAGGAAGAAGAGGTTCAAAAAGGAAGAAATGAATATAATGAAGAAATAGAACAAGAGGAAACTTTCGAAAGTCTGTCAGATGAAGGTTCTGTAAGATCATTTGATGAACAAAATGAAGAGACTTTAACTGAACTGGAAGAAGAAGAACAAGAGGAGCAAAGAACAAGAAAAAGAATGATAAAAGCACCCAGATGGATGGAAGACTATTGTCTCTTGAGTCTAACACAAGAAGAACCAACTACCTACAAAGAAGCTATGAAAAGACCAGAAAAGAAACAGTTGGAAGAAGCAATAGAGAGGGAGATGAAGACTCTAAAAGAAAACAATACCTGGGAGGAAGTAGAAAATGTTCCAGCTGGCACACAAATCGTTAGCAGCAAGTGAGTATTTAAGGTGAAGGAAGCAGAAGGTAAACCTTTATACAAAGCGAGGCTTGTGGCAAGAGGCTTCGAGCAAAAGGACTGCGACAACCAAACTTATGCCCCGGTGGCAAAGCTGACAACCTTCAGGACGATGATGGCTGTATCGAATCAAAAAAACCAGCCAGTATATCAGATGGACGTGACCGGAGCATAAGTTTTTTACATGGTGACATTAAAATAAAAAAATAAAATAAAATAAAATAAATAGTGTTTTAATGCAGGCAAAATACCCATATACAAAAAAAAAAAAAATACAGTAAAGAAATAAAAATTAAACATAAAACATAAAAATCAAAACTTAGAGGTATCCGTAGTCTTCAAAAATCATAAATAATTTCGTCATTTTTTGTTCTCGCTTAGGTGAACAGAGTTCCAGTGCACAAATATGGGGCTTGCTAGGTTGCAAGAGACAACCCTCAAAATGCTGTTACTAGAGCGCCTCAAACTTAGCCAAAAAGACGCGACCCTTGACCTCATGATGGCGTAAAAGTCTGGGACCCCCGCTTCGGCAAACATGCTCGAGGCACTGCAGTATCTAGGCAGTTTCATAAGGGTTCGGTAAGCATCATTATACTGAACCCTTAACGAGTTGTACATCTTTTTTGTGTAGTTGCACCAAAGTTGGCAGGTGTACATTGACAAGCAGTAAGCTCTGAACAGAGTGTTCTTTACGTCTTTGGTGCACTTCACAAACTTGCGCGCGAGCATGTTACTCCTCACTGAGAGGGCCCTACGCTCTCTTTCTATGTCGCAGTCGTCTTGAAGTGTGTCCGTCAAAATGTGCCCTAAGTATTTAAACTGCTTTACAACCTTTATAGTCGCACCATTCAAATTCAGACTGGGTATGTTACTCAGACCAGCTCCAGATCTGAATACCACTGACTCGGTTTTGAGAACGTTATATTTCAGTCCGTGAACATCTGCGTAACGCTCACAGACAGACAACAGTTTCCTCAAGCCTTTAATCGAGGGACTCAAAAGAACCATGTCATCAGCATAGCTCAAGCTATTTACACAGACATTACCTACGTGACAGCCAACTTTGGTTCTTCTGAGTTCCACGATCAGATCATTGATATAAAGGTTAAACAGGTCCGGAGAAGTCAACCCCCCTTGGCGAACACCACAATCTAACCTGTAACTGCTAGATAGAGTGTCACCCCATTTCACTTGATTGGTCTGGCCGCCGTACCAGAATCTCAACAGATCTACTACTTGGTGAGGTACTTGTGACTTTCTTAGCTTGTCCCAGAGGATTTCATAATTCACCAGATCAAAAGCTTTGCTCAGGTCTAAGAAGCAAGCATACACTGAGGTTCTCTGGTGGGTGTAATAGGCTATTGTGCTCTTAAGGCTAATAATCGCAGAGTCTGTTGAGAGTCCAGGTCGGAAACCAAACTGCGCATCGTCAATTTTAATATTCTTTTGCAGTTCAGGCTGTATGAGACGCTCCAGCACCTTGCCTAGTACCGTACCAAGTGTAATTGGTCGGTAGTTACTAGATGCACTCAAATCGCCCGTTCTATTTTTAACGACTGGAACTACCACAGCTCTCATTAAAGGTTTCGGCAAGTAGGCGTGTTTGACACATAAGTTATAAAACGTACTCAGATGTGGAAACAGGTTGGCACTTCCCCAGACCAGGTGCTCCACACTGAGACCATCGTGTCCAGGTGACTTACCCCGCTTCATATTAGTCACAGCAGATATAACATCTTCAAGCGTAAATGGTGGCAGTAACTCAGTCACAACGGTGTCATTAATGAGCTTACAACCTGCATTCAGTGGGTCAACTTTAAATTTACTGGCAAACAAATCAGCTATTTCACATTTTTTCTCCAAACCATCAACAGACACAGGAAGGCTCGGTTTAAAATTAAACTTTTTAGTCGCATTCCAAAACTGTACAAAATTATTTTCTTTTCTATGCAAGGCCAAAATATTCATTTTTATACTATCTTCATTTTTCTGACACCACTTGATTTTATTTTTAAACATTGTACGACTACCTAATGATAAAATTTGTAAACTAGAAAAATCATTATATGGGCTGAAAAAGTCTCCCAGATATTGGAATACTAAATTTAATGATTTCATGTTAAAAGAAAAGTTTATTAGGTCTTGTAATGATCCATGTCTTTATTATAAAAGAGTTGAAAATGATTACATATATATCTTAGTATTCGTAGATGATTTGCTTTACTTTGGGAATAACAAAAACCAAGTAAATAAATTTAAAACTGTTCTATGTAATACTTTCCAAATGAAGAATTTAGGTATAGCAAAATATTATCTTGGAAGAAATATCAAACAAGACTTGGAAAAGGGTGTAACTATAATAAATATCAAAAAAGGTACTTAGAATGTTTATTGGACAAATTTCAAATGTCAAATTGAAAACATATCACCCACACCACTTGAAAAAAATTTCAACTTTGAATTGTTGCAGAGAGAAAACTCAGAAAATCCTGAAATTGAAAATAAATGTAGGAGTTTGATAGGTAGTTTACTATATGCTACTTGTACTAGACCTGACTTGTCGGTTGCAGTAGGTATGTGCACTGTGGGGTGCAGTTGAAGAGCCTCCTCGTGGCGCATCCTGGGCAACGTCAGCTCCAATCGCCCACCGGTTCTGGTGGACAATTGGCGCTGGCGGCAAATCTCAACAAACGGGGAAGGGCACGATTCCATTCCCCGATCATCTTTGATGGTCGTGGAAGGGAACCGGGCTAGGGAAGGGTCGTAGGAGAAGGTCGTACGCCCACCCCCCCTCTGCTTACAGAGGGTGAGTTGTGTGGGCGTGGTCTTGTCGGAGGAGAGGAAGAAAACCTCTTAAAAAAATTACCCCAACTTCAAGGTCGAGCGTGCCGAGGGGGTGTATGGCCGGAGGGTATCCGGTCGTTAGCGCTGGGGGGGGATCCAGGGGGATCAAAGGGACCGCACCCTTCAAAGGAAAAAACAAACAATGGAAAAGTCAGTTGGGAAAATTTTACCCCAGGGCGGTACCGACTGCTTAGCAGTCGGAGAATCCGCCACGCATCCGGTTTCGGATGCGTCATGCCCCTCGTATTCTGGGGGGGGCAACAACTGTCTGGAGGGAGGAGAGAGAGGGAGAACCCGGTCGCAATCATTCGGGGACCCGCTGAACGATGGTTTGGCGGGCCCTCGAGTGGCTGCCGCCGGTCACCAGCGAGAAACGGAGCTTCTTTTGAAGCTCCCGCGCGTGGTGATTGAGCCACTTGCCACCATTGATGGCAACCAGGGCCGAGGAGGCTCCGGTCCCTCCGGGGACCACAGTAGGTCCGATCCGGACCTGAGCAGGCGCGGCAACACGAAGAGGCGGCAGACGGAGGAAGAAATCCTGCCGGCACCAAAGGCGCCCAAGGTGACGAGTGGTCGGGGTCGTGCGGCTGCAAAGCCGGGGCGTGACCCATCGGGCCGTTCACGCGCCCTGCTACGCCGGTCCCATCGCGGGCTTCATCGCCGGCTCCGTCGCCGCCTCCTTCGCCAGCTCCGTCGGAGAGCGCGGGGAGCGACGCCGAGCTGGGGAGGGAGGACCCCGTGAGCATGGGCTTAGGCCCATGCTCCAACAAGGCGGAGGCAAACGCTGCCAAAAGGGCGCAGCGGAAGGCTGCCGCAGCCGACGTGGTGGCTGAAATGACCAGCCAGAACAGGGAGAGACGCGCAGCCCGGATGGCAGCCGGAGGGAGCGTTACCGGATTGGCGCTCAGTAGCCAGGTGCTGGACAGCGTGGGGGTCGTCATGACGGTTGCCACCAAGTCCGGCAACCTGAGGGGGACGTACGTTCGTGCCCTAAAGGAGGCGGTGGACGGGATCAAGGAGGCGGTCGAGCTCCTCGTGAACCGCACCAGCTTGGACGAGACGGCGAGGCTCTGGGAGGAGAATGACCGTCTCCGATCCAAGCTCGAGGAGCTCGAGCGGCAGTTTGCTGCCCAGAGGGCGGCTCCCGCCGCCACCGGCGTCACTCCCGTCACGATCCCGCCGGCGGTCCGGCCGTCGCCTGCGCGTGCGGATGCGGAGATCGAAAAGATCGCCCGCATCTGCATGATGCAGTGCGGCGGTATGGTAAATGCCCGGTTGGAGGCGCTGGAGTCGCGACTCCTACCAGCCGTGACCCTCCGACCCCCGCTTGCGGCGGATAGGAGGAGAGCAGAGGAGGCCTCCGCGTTGGGGGGCAGAAAGCCCGAGCAGGGGCCCAAAAAGCCCACGCAGGGGCCCAGGAAGCCCACAGGGGCTTCGCCCGCACCACCTCCGGCGACCGCGCCTCTGGCGATCCCGCCTACCGCACTTCCGGCGACCGCACCACCTCCCGCCTCACTTCCCACCCAGGATGCCGAGGGGTGGACGACGGTGGGGAAGAAAAAGAAGAAGAAGAAGAGCGGGAAGAACGCCGACGGAACATCGGCACCGGCCAAAACGCCTAAAAAGTAGTCGCGAGGACGGCGTAGGGCCCCACGTTTTGCGGCTGTGGTGATCACACTGCAGTCCGGAGCCGCTGAGAGGGGCGTCACCTACGCGGCGGTCCTCCGAGAGGCAAAGAGCAAGGTCGCGTTCCCCGACCTTGGGACACCGTCCGGCCTCAGATGAGGCCGGCGGTTACGGGGGCGCGGCTGCTCGAGGTGTCCGGTACCTCCAGCCGCGAAAGGGCGGACGTTCTGGCCGCCAAGTTGAGGGAGGTCCTCAACCCGGAGGACGTTCGGATTTCCAGGCCGATGAAGACCGCGGAGCTGCGAGTCAACGGCCTGGATGAATCGACGACCCCGGCTGAGGTCGTGGAGGCCATCGCCCGTGTCGGTGGATGCCCACCCGACGACGTGCGGGCGGGTGAAATCCGCGCCGACGCCTCCGGGCTCGGTTCGATTTGGGTGAGGTGCCCGGTGTTGGCGGCGAACAAGGTGGCCGACGCTGGGCGTCTGTTGGTGGGATGGGTTGCAGCGAGAGTCAAACTGCTGCAGCCCAGGGCCATGCGGTGCTACCGGTGCCTGGACGTCGGGCATGTCAGGTGCCGGTGCACCGCCGAAACGGACCGCAGCGATGAATGTTATCGCTGCGGCCAGCCCGGCCACAAGGCGGCCCAGTGCTCCGCGGCGCCAAACTGCAGCCTCTGCACGGCTGCAGGGAGGCCCGCCGGGCACAGATGGGGGGCGAAAGCCTGTGGCGTGCCCGCCAACAAAAGGAGGGGAAGGGGCCAGAAGGGCTCCTCTTCGGCCGACTCCCGGCCTGAGAATGCTGCAGAGGGGGGGATGGACTGCGCATAAATGGCGCTGTTCCGTCTCCTCCAGGGCAATATCAACCACTCTGCCAGAGCTCAGGATCTCTTGCTCCAGAGTATGGCAGAGTGGTCGATTCACGTGGCCGTGGTCGCCGAGCCGTACTGGGTCCCGCCCAGGGAGATCTGGATGGTTTGGTGGCCATCATTGGCGGGGCTCTCGTCAGCCCGTCTCGGGGGCACGGCTGGGTAGCCGCCCTCGCAGATGGCGTTGGCGTAGTTGGGGCGTATTTTTCGCCCAACAAGAGTCTCGCCGACTTCGAGAGGTTCCTTGTCGAGTTGGGTGCCGTCGTGGGCCAGCTCCATCCTCGCCCGGTGCTGTTGCTCGGGGATCTCAACGCCAAGTCTGCGGCGTGGGGATCCCCGGTGACCGATGCTAAGGGTGAGGCATTGGAGGAGTGGGCGATCACGACTGGCCTGGTCGTCCTGAACCGGGGCTCGGTCTACACGTGCGTGCGGCAGCGGGGCGGGTCCATAGTGGACGTGTCGTTCGCAAGCCCTGCTGTCGCGAGCCGTGTCCGCGACTGGCGTGTCGCCGCGGAGGTGGAGACGTTGTCGGATCACCGATATATCCGATTCGACGTCTCCGCCCAGACCGCTGGCGGCCGCAGGACATCAGTCCCGCGTTCGGACGGCCCGCGCTGGGCGCGTAAGCGCATCGACAGGGAGCTTCTCGAGGAGGCAGCCATTGCTCAGGCCTGGTTCCGGGGGTCGGCAACGAACGGACCCGATGACGTCGAGCTGGAGGCGCTGTGGTTCCGCGGGGCAATGACGCAGATATGTGACGCGTCCATGCCCCGCGCCCACGCACAGGGTGCAAGGCGCCAGGTGTACTGGTGGTCCGCCGAGATCGCGCAGCTGCGCGTCGCATGCGTGGCGGTGAGACGCCGGTACACCCGCTACCGGAGGAGACGTCGTCGGGTACCCGAGGAGGAGGCCGCGCTGTACGAGGTGTACCGCGCGGCAAAGCAGACTCTGTGGCTGGCCATCGACGAGGCGAGGACGCATACCCGGGAGAGGATGTTGGAGACTCTGGACGGGGATCCGTGGGGGCGCCCGTATAAAGCGGTTCGAGGGCAACTTCGAGCCGCGGCGCCCCCACTTACGGAGAGTCTCCAACCCGAGCTGCTGGAGGAAGTGGTAGCAGCCCTCTTCCCGGTGAGAGCGGAGCATGTTCCGCCGCCGATGGCTTTGCCCGCAGCCGCAGAGTCTGCAGAGGAGGAGGAGGAGAACGCCATCAGCGTCCCAGAGGTGACACAGGCAGAGCTGAGGGCGGCCGTGATGCGGCTCCGGGCCAAGAACGTGGCTCCGGGGCCCGACGGAATTCACGGCCTGGCTTTGGCCCTCTCTCTGAAGGAGTTGGAGCCCCAACTGAGAGGACTCTACACAGCGTGCCTTGAGCGGGGCCAGTTTCCCAGTCTGTGGAAGATTGGACGTCTGGTCCTGCTCAGGAAGGCGGGGCGCCCTGCCGACTCGCCGTCTGCGTACCGGCCCATAGTGCTGCTCGACGAGGTGGGCAAGCTGTTCGAGCGCATACTCGCAGCCCGCCTCGTCGGCCACTTGTGCAGAGAGGGGCCGGACCTGGACGAGAGCCAGTTCGGCTTTCGGCATGGGCGCTCTACCATCCACGCTGTGTCGAGGGTGAGAGTCCTGGCGGAGGAAACAGTGTCCCGGGGCGGGGTGGTGGTGGCGGTGTCCTTGGACATCTCCAACGCCTTCAACACCCTGCCCTGGAGCTGCATACGGGAGGCACTACGTTATCATCGGGTGCCTCTCTACCTCCGCCGCATCGTTGGGGCTTATCTGGCGGGGAGGTGTGTCACCTACATGGGACGTGATGGCGGAAACCAGCGACAAGTGTCGTGCGGTGTTCCACAGGGATCGGTCGTCGGACCGCTCCTGTGGAACATCGGGTACGACTGGGTGCTGAGGGGCGAGCTCCTGCCGGGGGCGGACCTGACGTGTTACGCGGACGACACGCTGGTCACGGCCCGGGGGAGTTCGCACAGGGAGGCAGCTTTGCACGCGACGGCGGCGGTCTCACTCACGGTGAGCCGCATACGGCGCCTCGGCCTGGAGGTGGCCCCTCAACAAGTCGGAGGCCATGGTGTTTCATGGCCCCCGGCGGGCGCCGCCGGCCGGATCACACATTGTGGTCGGGGGGGTCCGGATCGCTGTCGAGCCCACCATGAAATATCTGGGATTGGTGCTCGACAGCCGGTGGGACTTCGGACCCCACTTCCGGCGGCTGGCGCCCAAGTTGTTGGGCGCGGCCGGGGCGCTGGCAACGCTGCTTCCCAATCTGGGGGGCCCGAGCGCCGCCTGTAGGCGGCTCTATATGGGGATCGTGCGATCCATGGCGCTCTACGGAGCGCCGATCTGGGCGTCTGACCTGTCGGCCGGCAGCATAGCTGTCCTGCGCAAGCCGCAGCGGGCGATGGCCGTCAGAGTCATTCGGGGGTATCGCACGATCTCCTTCGAGGCGGGTTGTGCACTGGCCGGATCACCGCCCTGGGACCTGGAGGCGAAGGTGCTCGCGTCACTGTACCGGTGGCGCGAGGCAGCGCGGGAGCGGGGCGAGCGACCGATGCAGCAACATATCGAGCAGCATCGGTTGCAGCTCCGCGAGGTCCTGGTGGCGGAATGGCGGGTGAGGCTTTCACGCCCTACCGCCGGCCTCAGCACCATCGAGGCGATCCGGCCAGTGCTCGACCGCTGGCTCGGGAGAAGGCACGGCTCCCTGTCGTTTCGGGCGACGCAGGTGCTCTCGGGGCATGGTTGCTTCGGGAAGTACCTGTGTCGCATAAACAGGGAGCCGGACGCCCGGTGTCACCACTGCGTCGACTGCCGGGAGGACACGGCGTGGCACACGCTGGCAGAGTGAGCCGCTTGGGAGGAGCCGCGCCGTGCCCTCATAACTGAAGTAGGCAGTGACCTGTCGCTGCCGGCCGTCGTTAACGCGATGGTCGGCGGCGCAGAGTCCTGGGACGCAGTGGTCTCCTTTTGCGAAACGGTCATCTCGCAGAAGGAGGCTGCGGAAAGGGAGAGAGAGATCTCGACTCTCGACCCGGCCCGCAGCAGACGCACCGGGCGTCGGAGGAGGGCGGACAACGCCCTCTTCCGGCCCCCCTAAATGGGTCCAGGGGCGACGGATTCGGGGACATCCATCGCTCCCCAACATCAGGACCCGAGAAGGCGGCGCGCGTAGTGTTCCGCGTGCGCCGCTCACAGACGTTGCGGGGGGAGTACACCTCACTCCCCCCGCCCGAGACGGGGCCCGCGCAAGCGGGCCGGCACCAGCCGGGGTTGTGGAAGAATAATGTGTTCCCGCGACCCCGGCGTAGGTGTGAGATGGAACACCGGGGTGGTTTTTAGTCAGTAAGAGTCTGACAGACCCCTCCGCCCGCCCCAGGGCGGAGGACATCTATGAGGATTTTCCACCCCGGGAACAAACAAAAAAAAAAAAAAGGTATGTGCACTGTGCTAGTATGGCTTTGTTTAAATGCCTTAAAAGAATATTGAGATATATAAGGTACTATTGATTTGTCGCTAACATGTAAGTGTGGCATACAGCCGCATTTGCTATGCTGGGTTGGTGAGAAATAAAAACCACTGTTGCTTCTTGCTTCTATATTGGAGTGTTTTCTTCTAAAGAGCTTGCCGCCGACTGTGTCGAACGGGTTTTTGTTTGTTTGTTTGGCATCTCGCAGGTCAACCTATGCGGTTGTCAACTGCTTAAGCGGACTTGCCTGTGGTTGCCCTAATAAATTAAGGCCTCCAGCCAGGACTTAAACTTAAATACTAGCTAAAACTAAGCGACAACGCTAAGGGCACCGCCTGTGGGGTACGAACCTCGGCTTAGGGCGTCGCTGGAAGAGGGCAGCAAATGACTAGCTGGATCAGGATTGGTATTATTTTGGGACGAATTTAAAGCTACAGGCTCAGCGGCGCGGGCTGGCTCGAGCAAGGGTCGGGAGGGGCGTGGATTTGGGCGTCGCGGCGGGCCTCGGCGGCGAGGACGGTAGGACGGCGATCGGGTTTTGGGCTTATGTAGCGTGCTGGTTGCCTTACTACTCTCCTGGAGGAGGGTAGTGGCGTCGTCGGGGGCGATTAAAGTATGCCTTGGTCGGCGAATACTGCTAATGCGAGAGGGAGTGTAGCGGGCGGCCGCTGTAATCAGGGGGTTAGAGAGTTTGATGCCACAGTCGAAGAAACGCTATGATAAGCGTTTCATGAACTGTTTTAAGGTTGGCATTTTAAGGTCGACGTGAAGATCTATGTTTCGGATATAGTAAGGGGCACCCGTAACCCTTCTGAGGAAACGGTTTTGGAGGGTCTGCATCTTATGGAGATGACGTGGGTGAGCGTGCGCAAATACAACGCAGGCATAGGTCATGATGGGACGGATGACTGCGGTATAAATGCGGAGCTTGCATTTAAGGGACAGTTTACTACGGGCTGTCAGTACGAAGTGGAGCCTGCTAAGAGCGAAGGAGGCGCGCGCGAACCGCCTTAATATGAGCCTTAAAGGTAAGGTTTTCATCGAGGATCACGCCGAGGTATTTGGCTTGCTTCTCCCAGGGGATCGGCTTACCGTACATAGTGATCGGGCTGGGAAGTGGGGGAGGGAATCGACGACGTCTCGAGAAGAGAACCGCCTGACTCTTATCGGGGTTGACCTCGATTCTCCATTTCCGGAACCAAGCGCCTTAGACGTTTGCGGAGGTTTGGAGAGTACGAGCTATAGCGTTGGGACAGTGACCGGTATAGTAAACGGCAGTGTCGTCGGCGAAGAGAGCCAACTGAGCCTTTTTACTTTTTGGGATATCGCTAGTGAACAGCGTGAAGACGAGAGGAGATAGTACGGAACCCTGAGGGACACCGGCGCGAATAGGATGAGGGGACGAGAGTGCTCCCTCGATGCGATAGCGAAAGGTGCGATTCGACAAAAAGTCTCGTAAGATGAGCACGAGACGATCTGGAACTCCTAGTTGGTAGAGCTTGTATATCAAGCCGTTGTGCCAGACTTTGTCGAAGGCTTTCGCTATGTCGAAGAATAGCACACCCGTCGTCGCGTTACGCTGCAGACCAGCGCATAAGTGCTCTACGATACGGTGGACCTGTTGGGTGCCCGAGTGTTGGCTACGGAAACCAAACTGCTCGTTGGGTATGAGGCTCTTTGCTTCGGCATAGTCTTTGAGACGCTTATAAATAAGCCTCTCTTAGATTTTGCCGAGAACATTGAGTAAGCTAATAGGGCGGTAGCTAGAGGGCTCAGACTTCGGCTTGCCTGGCTTTGGGATACCGATGACGGTTGCTTCTTTCCACGCTTGTGGGAAGATGTTGTTGCTCAAGGCACCATTGAAGATGGCGGTCATAAGCATTATTAGCGGGGCAGGAAGGAGTTTGTATACCTTATTGGTAATACCGTCCGAACCGGGGGCCTTACGAGCGTGGAGCCCTTTAATAATGTCGTGCACTTCGTCTGGAGTGACGGGAGGTAGAGGATCATCAGGGTCTTCGACGGGAGGGAGGGAGCCTCTCCGTTCGACTTCAGCGTCGACCTTGTTCAGGTGAGCTTGGTCTACTGGTTGAGAGCTGGGAGAACATTGGGACTCTAGGCTGTCAGCAAGACATTCAGCCTTATCGGGACTGTCGAAAGCGACACTCTTGTCGGGGCGGATGAGAGGAGGCATAGAGACCTCTTCTGAGGAACAATTTCCTCTGTTATTGCCAGAAGGCTTGATGACTGGGCTCGAGTTCACTGAGCATCTTGTTCCAGCCCTCAGAGCGAACCTCCCCTATGCGTTTCTTTACAGCACGCTGTAAATGGCGCATGTGGGCTTTGTTCGCGTCACAAGGGAAGGAGTCGTAGGCACGGATAGCCGCGTTCTTCTCGGTTATCAGGTCACGTACGTCAGTAGGTAGTTTCCAGCGATGGTCTTCCATCACAGGAACTTCCCGTGAACAATCCGTCAATACGGATTGAACGTGCTCTGTAAACGAGTCGATTGCGGCCGTCGTGTCGGCGATTGACACTATGTGATCGGGGATGGTGTCCAAATGAGGCGAAGTGGTGGATTTCAGTCTTTCGCTTACTTTCCTCCAGTCGGTTATCATCTGGGTCTGAGGGGGGCGGTTGGGGTCGATCGGGCCCGAGTAGGGTGCAAGATGCATGACTACAGGGCGGTGGTCAGAGTTAAGCTCGTGGAACGTCTCTATCGATTGCAAACGGAGGTTCACATTCTTGAGCAGCGCTACATCGAGAACATCGGGAAGGTGATTTGGATTTCCTGGGAAATGAGTCGGGCTCATTGGAGCGATGACGTCAAAGTTAAGGGATTCGCCTAACTTGAAAACTATCCTACCCCTGGTTGAAGTTGTGCTACTATTACACGCCGGGTGCTTGGCATTAAGTCCCCCGCCAAGATGACGGAGTCACTCATACCGAAGAGGGCAGTGAAGTCCTTTTGGAGCGAGATGGGATCCTCCGGACCATTGTCGGGTGGGATATAAGCGGAGATGACGGTGATCCGTTGGTGGCCGGTCATGCCGAGCCGACAGATAGAGGCCTCCAGATGGGAGAAGAGAGGAGGTGGGTCTATAGGGATACAATACAAAGATTTCCTATAGTATATGAGTGTGCCACCCTTGTGGCATCGAGACCTGTCATTGCGAACTAGTTTATAGTTGGCAATATTCGGGTTTCGGTGATGAGGTTTTAAAAAGGTTTCCTGTATGAGGAGGATGTCAAGCTGATGGTCGCGGAGGAAAGCGGCGATCTAATTGCGTTGACCTGAAACGCCATTTGCGTTGAAAAAGCCTAATAATAATAATAATATATGTTTATTTCAGGTATTAAACCCATATCAATAATACAATGCAATTAAATTAAAATTATAACACAATAAATTAAAATGAAATGAAATTACGTACATTATAAAAAAATTACACAACACACATTACATTATTAAACATTGTACAAAAATAAAAATAAAACAAATTACATTAAATTAAATTAAATCACATTACATTAAGGTCAAGATTTCATGATTTGGCTAATCTTAGCAGGTACACACCGTTAAATATTGCAGACACTGTTTGGTTAGTACTAGCACATAACCGAGTCAGGAAAGATGCCTTGAGTTTCCTCATGAGCCCATAAAAATCATAAACTCTGTTCTCAGCGAACATGCCAGTCGCACTACACCGCCAGGGCAGCTTTAATACAGCTCTAAAGGCGTTATTGTATTGAACACGAAGAGTGTTATAAGCACCCTTCGTGTACCTGTACCAGAGTTGGCTGGTGTAGAACGACTGACAGTAAGCCTTGAACAAAGTTATTTTAACTTGGTTGGAACAGTGAGAAAAGCGTCTAGCCAACATGTTGCTTCGACATGCGATACTTCGCCGCTCTCGTTCCAGATCAGCAACGTCATCTAAATCATCCTTAATTATGTGACCAAGATATTTAAACCTACTCACAATGTTTAGGGCAGTTCCACACAAATTGATCGGTAAAATATGATCAGGACCTTTATTGCATTTAAATATCATAACCTCCGATTTCTTAACATTATAGGTGAGATAATGTTCAGCTGCGTAATTCTCGCAGATCGCAACAAGTCTCCTTAAACCGTTGGCTGAGGGACTGAGTAGCACCATGTCATCTGCATAACTGAGATTGTTCACACATACATCACCAATACGACAACCGGCTCGGGTACTGCTCAGTTCCTCAATCAACTCGTTAGTATACATGTTAAATAAAATCGGCGAAGTGAGTCCACCCTGCCTCACGCAACACCTCAACTTATATGTTTCCGACAGGGCATTATTCCACTTCACCTGATTACATTGATTTGCATACCAGTATTCTAAAATGTCCACAATGTTTGATGGCACTTTAGAGTTTCTCAACTTATCCCATAGTAATTCATAATTGATACTATCAAACGCGCGGCTTAGATCTAGGAAACACGCGTACACACTAGTGTTTCTTTGTACGTATTTATATACTGTGTTCTTCAAAGCAAAGATAGCCAGGTCAGTAGACAGGCCCTTTCGGAAACCAAATTGTGCGTTATTTATTGGGAAATTCTTTTCACTCAAATGAGTCATAATTAAGCGTTCAAAAACTTTAGAAAAAATAGTCGCTAATGATATAGGCCGATAATTAGACATACTAGACACATCGCCCGTTCTATTCTTTACAATTGGTACGACTATGGTCCTCATGAAATTATCAGGTAAATAACCATGATCAATACATGCATTAAACAATTTAGAAATTCTCGTAAATAGCAATTCAGGAGCGTACATAAGGTGCTCGACACTGAGCCCATCGTGACCCGGCGACTTGCCGCGTTTCATACCTTTCACACAACGATACAGCTCGTCCGCAGTGACGTGCAATGCGCTAGTATCGTAGTCATGTGTTTCACGCGACCGCGGCGGAGGCTCACCATCGGCCCCGCGCGCCACACTCGCCCTTCGCGCCGGCGTTATTCGCGACAAGGGTGTAGGGTTGAACTGTTTTGCAAACATATTTGCAATAATATCTGGGTCATCACTACCATTTACATTAATTGGCACACTAGCTTTATAATTCAATTTATTTGTCTCCTTCCAAAATTTACCGAAATCTTTATTGTATCTATGGGTGGCTATAATATCCATTTTAATTTTATTTTCATTTGACTGACACCATTTTATTTTATTTTTAAAAAGTTTTTTACTGCTTACCATATCATCATATATTTTACCCTGTGAGGGGCGTCCATAAATATTTCATAATGTATAACTCTGCCGAGCCTCCACATGACACTCCCTCACATGATAGTTCCAACCAATTACCATTCTGTTTTTAATGTACGATTTACCCTGAAATGAAAGTTTGGCAGCCCTATTCATTATGCTCACAATTTGTACATAATACTCATCAATTAAGCTACAGTGACCAGAATCTTTACAAGAGGTTCCATTACAGGCAAAAACAGACCAGTTGCATAAGTGTAAGAATTCATTACAAAGCTTTGCATATTTACAGTTTTGTTCATATGTTCTGTTTCCCCAAATTACCTTATTAACTAACTGACTATGCTTTGTATCAATTCTTGGTAACACAACATCAATATTACACTCGACCAACAATGGAAAATGATCAGAATAGTAAACATCATTCAGCACACAAATATTATCAATCATACTAAAACCCGCGGAAGTTGTAACACAGTGGTCGAGCCAACTCGTGGTGCCATGTGAGTCACTTAAGTATGTGTAGGTGTTTGACGACATACCGAGTACATTCAAGTCCGCACGCAACCAGTCTTGATCGTCACAGTATTCCAGTAGCTCATTCCCAAATAAACTATTTGGGCGCGAAACGTCAGCATTAAAGTCACCTAGAACCAACACACTCTCCACATCATTATTTTCGATAACCGCACTGATTACACCGAGGCATTCCGTAAATAAGGGTAGATTATCCGCATCTTGTGTCGGCATATAAACCGACATAACGATGAAACTGCGACCATCGTTGACCTGCACACACACGGCTGCCACGCGTGTCGATCCGGTGTCAATGGGAATTACCCGATTGAATAAGGATATCCGCCACAAAATTGCTACTCCTCCATACGGTCTTCCCTTTAGCACGCCAGCAGACATGCCCACAGCTGATATTCCATGATAGGTAAAATCTGGATGTATTTTTCCCAAGTAACCGAGATCATCAGGTATCAACCAATGTTCTTGAAGTGCAATTACATCATGTGTTTTACAGAGATCAGTGACATGATTACACGAACGTTTTATTGATCGACAATTAAATGATACTAGGCTGATTTTCATTGTTTTTTTCCCAGACGACTATAGGTTCCAGAAGAAATTCTCCTTTCTGTGTATCTCCTATAGACTATACCACGAGGCCAGAAATTAGCATCAAGGAAGGTTTTTTCTTGTTCCTGTTCGACAGTGATTTTAAACGACGAAAATGTCGTTTCATTGAACTGGGTTAGTTTTTCAACCTTCACAACCGTGTGTCCACAGTCATGAATGAATTCTTTAATATCGTCTTCGGTAGTTTCCGCGACTAATCGGGAAACGTAAATAAACGACTGTCTAGGCACTATTTTAATTTTAGTCGACGTCAGCACTGCCCTTCCTTTTTGATTTCTGTTTGTTGTTCGTATGTTTCTGTATTTGTTTTTCTTATTTACTACGGTCGTAAAACTATCATCGGTCGAGGTATCCTTTTTAGCATTTATTAATTCACATTTGTAATATTGCTGTATACTATCTTTTTGTAATTCTTAATGTGTAATTGTTTGTTTTCCCGAATAAATAAATTAAAAGTAGGACTGCTTGTTCTAGGCATGCAATTCGATTGTTGTTGGTTCGGAAGTTTATTCATGCTCAGACACTCCAATGACGTTCGGAGCGATGCGGGAGGCGCACCACTCGTTGGCGTGCACGCACGATACGGCAACAGCGCGTGCGGTACCGATGGTGCGGGTAGGCGCGACACCCGCGCGGGTGCTGTCGACTCCTACTAATTTAAGGGATCGGGGTTTGTTACTATTTACTCTCGTATTATCCATTGAGAATTAATATTTGAGTGAGTGTAGAACTTGCGCGATCTCGGGATACGCGCTGAGGATTTCCATGAGGCGAATTGCGTTTCCGTTTGCAGCAACGATTTCTTCCGCCATTCTATCCGCGGCGGTGGTGAAGAGAGCCGCGTATGTACTTAATATAATTTGGGCGCTGTTTCGGCCCTGGGTTCCCTGAGGTGCCGCTGGAGAGGCCGTAGGGGCCGCGGGGGCAACCAAAGGCGCTGGGATGGCGGAAGCCATCAGCGCTGGACGTTGAGCGGGTTGCGCTGGTTGCGCGGGTTTTGATGGCACCGAAGCTGCGGGAGCCTTCAGGTGATTAAGGTTGGCCCAGGGAGACGGGCTCTGCGGACTAAGCCGTTCCGGTATCAGCGCGGAAGGAGGCTTACCCCAGGGGCTTTCCCTGTGCTGGCGGTCGCTCGCGCGTTTCGCGAGTTTGGGATAGGAGGACTTCGGGGCTTTCGGACAGCCCTGATAATTTGCCGGGTGACCGGATTGGCCGCAGAGGACGCAGCTCGGAGGCTCAACGCATTGTTCCCTACCCTTAGGACGAGAACAGTCGGCCGTGCCATGCTCACCAAGACACTTGACGCATCTAGGTGTTGCGTAGCAGTTGGACTGCGAATGGCCGTACATTTGGCAGCGATGACACTGCCCAATCATGTGCGCTCTATAGGGTTTCTCTATTGAGATGCTTGACAGAGAGCATACCGACTTAACTTTAAAAATCGGGTAGTGACCGTCTGTGGGGTCACAGATGACCAGGACCATGTCGTAGACTAGGCCCTTGCTCGCTTTATGTAAGCGATGGACGGCGGAAACTGGTATGCCTTGTGAGACAAGGTCGCTCTTAATCTCCTCGGTGGAGATTTCCTGTGGAACGCGCCTAATAACGACGCGTGTAGGGTTTTCCTCCGGAAGGGAGTAAGGGTGAAAGGAGTAGTTCCTTTCACGTAGGGCGCGGGAGAGATCCCTAAAGTCCGCATACGTGGGGACCGTAACTTTGATCCCCTGGAGGGTGGATCGGGCGTTAGTATAGTTGATCTTGCGATCAACACACATTTTTGTGATTTCAGTCCATTTGGACTTTTCCTGGACGTATATCGGGGGAGGGGGCTTCTGCTTCCTCGCGGTAGGAGCGGGTGGGAAAGCCATAGGGCTGGCGGGGCGACTGGCACGCGGACTAGGGGCGGAAGTAGTGCTGGACGATGTAGTCGTGACCTGTTTCTTTGAGGCCGGGCCAGCAGGGGCGGAGGATTTAGCCTTCCTCTTGCCTCCTTTGACGACGACTTGGAAGTCGTCGTCGCTGGAGGAGGAGGTGCGGGCTTCGTCCGCGGAGAGTGGGACTGACGTGTCCATACTCTCGGTGAGTCGAGTCAGTTTCGGTGCGCAGCTGCGTCGGGTTTATTGTCTCCGAGACAATGGCGGCCGGGACAATGGCGGGCGCGACAAAGGGAGCCGGATTAGCGGCCGACTTAATTACTGCCGGGGCAGTAGCGGGCGAGACAATAGGGGCCGGATTAGCGGCCGGAATATTATCTGTCGAGACAAAGGCGGGTGAAACTATGGGGGCCGAATTTTCGGCCGGAACATTGTCTGCCGGAACAAAAGGCGGAATGCCTTGTTCGCATGCAGGTGACGATAGCGGGCTTTCAAGCGCGTCGCTGAAATCGCCGAGTGCGCCTTGGGACGGAGTAGAGTGTTGGCGTAGACCAACAATTTCCTTGCCATATTTGGCGAGGATGTCGGGGTCCTTTAGGAGGACATTCCTGACGAATGCTAGCAGGATGCTAGCGTCCGTCATGGTAACGGGAAATCTATTTAAATGAGATATTGACTCATTTGTGCCTAATTTCCTACACCTAACAACCTATCTCCCCGGGTGGATGGGCCCGGGGATGTGTGACCCTCTCTGTCGGGTGTAGACAGAGAGGTGAGTACCTATTGGTGAGCCCTAAGCTTGTAACCCGTCGCCAGTCTTAATGTGCGAACGGGGCCCTGACCAGTCTAGCGCGAAGGGTGTAGACACACCCTAAAGACACTAGGTGAGTAGCTGAAAAGCAAAACTGTCACCAGAGCCGACTAGGAGATCCCCCAAGGCCGGTTATCTGGGACCCGTCCAAGTAACTGCCTCGCCCTGAAGGGGTTCGGCGGGTGTGATTGGGTCAACACCCCACTCGGCTTCGTTGGCACCGTAAGGTTTCAACCGAGGACCACGAAACTGTGGTTTTACCCAGAAGAGGCCTAGTGAAGCTACTCACGAAAGTCTGTTTAAGAAAAGAGATTTGCCTTGAAAAAGGCACTTTTTGATTGATTAAAATCAAATCACTTACTTGATTTGATTTTAAGTCGGAGTAGTCGGGGCGACTACGATGACGTCACGTGGTAGCGACGAGTATAAACACGAAACACAACACTGGGCCGGGAGCGGGAGAGCGCACAGACACGTCCGTCCGCGGCGAGAGTCGAGCGTCGAGCGGACCGCGTTACAATATTACGTTTTTGGCTTTATTTATTACTGATTGTTTATTACATAACATTATAAAACATAAACTTAATTAGGAAACTAAACTACCTACTGCTTAAACCTATATTTACTTCTATAACATATTTCTTACTAAACTATTCTACTGTCTATTCACATAAGCACTGTTCACTTAAACTGTTTATTAGTGTTCATCATATCACTGTCCCGCACATCACTCCCGCCGTGCGACCGCGTCGCATCAGCTCCAGGTGCGGGTTCGACGTCCGTAGGCAGAGGCAGGATGACTAGCTTCCTCACTGGTCGACGCAGAACACCTCCCTTGGTCAGCACGTCCACCGTCCGCACGATGTTGTCGGGGCCTGGATACGTAGCGATGATTCTTCCTCGTACCCACACGTTACGGGGTAGGTTCGGGTCGACAATCTGCACGAGGTCGTTGACACGTGCTGCTTGGCCTCGTCCGTGTGGCTCCCGCCGGTGTTGGAGTTCAGGGAGGTACTCCTTCACCCAGCGCAGCCAGAAGATGTCCGCCAGTCTTTGTGCGGCTCGCCAGCTGGACCGTGAGTTTGTTGGTTCTACAGAGTTAAATGAACTGCAGAACACGTGCTGTTGAGTATCGGAGTCGGTCCCAGTTGGAGAACTTCTTTGGATCAGGCAGACCCTCTGCAAGCTTTAGTCTTCTCTTATCGCTCATGTGATGTGTCTTCTCTTCATCGCAAGGTTCTTCTGTTGTTGTCTAAACGGTTTCAGTTGGCCAGGAGTCTTCTGTTTGGTATAAGAAGTCCGGCCCTTTGAACCATCGATGATCGCTGTTCAAAGCTGCTGGTACGTCTCGTGTGGCGTCGTCCGCCACGTTTAGTTTTGTCGGAACCCATCGCCAGTCGTTGACTTTGGAACTCTCTTCTATTGCTGCTAGACGGTGAGCCACGTAGGGTTTGTATGAACGTGACCCTGTTCTTATCCATGTTAACACGGTTTTGCTGTCTGTCCAAAATACTTTGCGGTCGGGTTTTCTTTCGTGTTCTTCGATCACTGTCTCTGCGAGCCTGGTGCCCATGACCGCTGCCTGTAGCTCCAACCTCGGGATCGACGTTAACTTTAATGGTGCCACCTTTGCTTTGGCCATGATGAAAGACAGACCTACCTCGCCGTCCATTGTTACTGCTCTCCAGAAGAGGACCGTAGAGTATGCTGACTCGCTGGCATCGCTGAAGACGTGGAGTTCTAGAGTGACGGCGTCACTGTAGTGGAGGTATTGTCGCGGTATCGTTGCTTTGTGGAGACTCTTCAGATGCCCCATCCATATTTCCCACTGTGCCAGGTCTTCGTCGATCTTGTCGTCCCACGTTGTTCCTCTGCGCCAGACTTCCTGGAGGAGCTGCTTCGCCCTGATTGTAACAGGCGAGGCGAATCCGAGCGGGTCGAACAGTGTCATGACTATTCTCAATGCTTCCCTTTTTGTCGGCTGTTTTCTGCGTAGATCGCTGTCGAAGGTGAACTCGATGCTCCGAAGATTAACGATTTCATTCTGTACTCTTCTGGAGGTCGGTCGTCTCGTCGATCCCCGCGCCATAGGTACCGCAGTGCATCTCTGTCTTCTGTTCGCAGCTTAATTTGCATGAACATCTCCTTGATGTCCGCCGTGACTGCGACCATGTGTTGTCGGAATCGCATGACGACGCCTGGTAGTGACTATAGTAGATGTCATTGAGTGCCACCCCTTTGGTCTTGGCCGCGGCGTCGTGCACTATACGAAGTTTATCTGGCTTCATTGGGTTGACCACTGCGAAGTGTAGAAGGTACCAGGTCTTGTCAGCAGTCTTCTGTTGTGGAGCAGGTTCAGCGTACACCTTTGCGATGAGAGCGGCCATCTGTTCGACGTACTTCTTCTTTAATGTGGGTTCACAATCGAGTTTCTTTTCTATGTTAACGAGCCTTTTCAATGAGTTTTCATAGTTGTCTGGAAACTTGATATCTTCTTGCCGCCAGAGAAGACCTGTCTGGAATCTTCCTTCGTCTGTCTTCGTTGTAGTCTAATCCAGAATACGAAGTGCTCGTTCTTCTGGATCGGTCTTCGGCCTCTTGGGGTTGATGCAGAGTGTGTCCATCTCGAAGTATTGCTTCACGAGGTCTTCTAATTTCTCTTCTGGATCTTCTGTGATGTGTGACACGAAGTCGATCTTTCGACCGAAGGTTTACGTCTGGCTACCGTGGAGTACCCAACCTAGCGGCGTGAGAGATGCCACTGGGTGGTTATTGTCACCTCTTCTTACTTCTGTCGTCAGCAGAAGATGCCAGTTGTCTTGACCGTTCAGTACTCGTGGCTTCGCATTGACATATGTGAGATGTTCTCGGATGCCGAGTAAGTGTTGACACCCTTCCACTAACTCTCGTGGAACCTGTTGAGATGACACATGCAGATTATTCACTGTTCGTGCTTGTATTTGCTCTTCGTGATCGTTGAGCCCCTTCAGCTTGATGGTGACTCTTCTAGATGCTGACTCTGATGCCTTCAAGTCATGAATAGTTTCTATCTTCAGTGGTCCCGTTGCTCCGACGCTAGTTGCTATGCTGTCGTCGACAAGTGTGACTGTTGACCCGTCGTCCATCAGCGCGAAAGTATTGACCGCTCTTTTCGGGCCCTTCATCTGGATCGGAATGATCTTCAGGTAGGATTGCTTCTTGATTGTCCAAGTTGAGTTGATGACTTCTGTTGCTTCTTCTTTCCCTTCTGCCTTCTCTGTCTTCTTGTCGTAGTGCAGCATCTTGTTATGCAAGTATTTGCAACCGTTGATACCGCATGACTTGGGTCGGCAGTTGTGTGTCTTGCTTCTGTAACGAAGACACCTGAAGCAGAGGCGCTTGGACTTGGCAATGTCCCATCTTGCGTTTGCATCCAACTTCTTGAACTGTTCGCATTCTGTTGCGTTGGTGTGCCCCGTATCGTCACATATGAAGCACTTTGTTGATTGCGTCTTCTCAGTCATGTTGTTGACCCTTTGCGTCTTCTTCTGTGGTGCGCTTTTAGTAGGTGCTGTCACTTGTTCAGGCAGCGCGTAAGGTCCGCACAACTCTGCTTCCCTTTTGAAGAACTTTTCAATCTTGATGAGGCAAGGATCTTCACGTGGCTGCGTGACTGAGAAGTCGTAGTATCTATATCTTAAAGTCGGCGTCAGCTTGTCCACTATTGTCTTCGCGAGTTCAGGGTTGTACATGTAATTAAAACAACCCAAAGTCTTCAATGTTGCTACTACGTTGGAGACTTTAGTGGCGAATATGCAGATGTCCCTTGGTGACTCAGTAAGGCGTGGTAGAACTCGAAGCGTCTCCATCTCCAGCATGGCTATTGACTCTGGTCTTCCGAATCTTGACTCCAATGTCTTCATTACTTCAGCTGGGTGCGCGTTGGTTATTAGTAGGCCTTCAACCGCTTCTTTGGCCTTTCCTTTCAGGTTTCTTCTGAGTCGGTTCTTATTTTCAACTGTGCTGAACATTGCTTCTGTCTCGTAGTAGGCGGCGCGGAAGGGTAGCCATTCCTGATGAGCTCCACTGAAGATCGGTAACTCGACGAACTTGGGTCGATGAGCAGCGCTGACAGCCCGGGTGATAGCTTCGGCTAGGAGGGCTAGGTCGGTTTGACCTCCCGCCGGTGACTGACGTGTATCTTCATGCTTCGCTGGCACTGGTTCTTCTGTGCGGACGACCATTGGTTCTTCTGGGGGGCGGTGAGGTTCGTTGGCGATTGCTAACACCGGACGATTCACTTGGTTTTCCAACCAGTTGTCCACTCTTGCATTGACTTCTGATTTCGAGTAGAGGGAGACATCATTTTCTTCCTCTTCTGAGTCTTCTGTCTCCAATGTAGCTAGGCGTGCTGCTGCTAATTCAACTTGAAGGCGTAATAAGTCTTCTTATGCTTTCGCGAGTTTTAAATGTCTCGTTCTGCTGTGAGTAGAGCTCCCCCCTCCCCCCTTCTTGCTAGGGGGGCGGGGTTCCTGTAGTGCAATCGGTTTCAATGGACCGGCGGTGCTCTGCTTAATTCGTTTCACTGTAGAGGTTTCCGTTTCTTGACGAGTTTTACTGTTGATGACAGTAGCGGGCGGCTTCATCAGCTGTTCGGCCTTCGCACTCGCGGCTAGCGTCGTCGCAGTGGAGGGAGTGGCGGCGCTAGCGAGGTGCGAGGCGGGGGGCGCGGTTTCGGCAGAGGAGGCGGCGGCAACGGTCGAGGTGGTTGCGGCGGTTGCGGAAGTCACGGTGGATGGCTCAGTTGCCGCGGAGGTGTCTGTCTGTTCCGAAGTCTCTATGGCGGTCGTCCCTGTAGCTGTCGATTCCGTGCTGGCTTCCGCGCTGGTACCGGTCGCCGAGGTAGTGGTCTCGGACGATGACGGCTTCTGTTCCTCCGACGGTTTGCGGCCTCTTCCTACGGAGCGCGTAACTGGCATGCTGTCAGCTGATTTTCTTCGAATATCTTGAATCTTGAGAACACTCTTCTATTTTTCGTAGATATTTCTTGACTTGCTGTAATCTTCGAAGTCTTCAGGTGATTATTTCACAATATCCGGCGCTCGAAGGACCATTAAATGTGGCATACAGCCGCATTTGCTATGCTGGGTTGGTGAGAAATAAAAACCACTGTTGCTTCTTGCTTATATATTGGAGTGTTTTCTTCTAAAGAGCTTGCCGCCGACTGTGTCGAACGGGTTTTTTTTATTTTTATAAATGGCATCTCGCAGGTCAACCTATGAGGTTGTCGTCTGCTTAGACGGACTTGTGTGTCGAACGGGTTGTTTGTTTGTTTGTTTGGCATCTCGCAGGTCAACCTATGCGGTTGTCGTCTGCTTAAGCGGACTTGCCTGTGGTTGCCCTAATAAATTAAGGCCTCCAGCCAGGACTTAAACTTAAATACTAACTAAAACTAAGCGACAACGCTAAGGGCACCCCCTGTGGGGTACGAACCTCGGCTTAGGGCGTCGCTGGAAGAGGGCAGCAAATGACTAGCTGGATCAGGATTGGTATTATTTTGGGACGCATTTAAAGCTACAGGCTCAGCGGCGCGGGCTGGCTCGAGCAAGGGTCGGGAGGGGCGTGGATTTGAGCGTCGCGGCGGGCCTCGGCGGCGAGGACGGTAGGACGGCGATCGGGTTTTGGGCTTATGTAGCGTGCTGGTTGCCTTACTACTCTCCTGGAGGAGGGTAGTGGCGTCATCGGGGTTGATTAAAGTATGCCTTGGTCGGCGAATACTGCTAATGCGAGAGGGAGTGTCGCGGGCGGCCGCTGTAATCAGGGGGTTTGAATGTTTGATGCCACAGTCGAAGAAACGCTTTGATAGGCGTTTCATGAACTGTTTTATGGTTGGCATTTTGAGGTCGACGTGAAGATCTATGTTTCGGACGTAGTAAGGGGCACCCGTAACCCTTCTGAGGAAACGGTTTTGGAGGGTCTGCATCTTATGGAGATGACGTGGGTGAGCGTGCGCAAATACAACGCAGGCATAGGTCATGATGGGACGGATGACTGCGGTATAATACTCAATACTCAATACCTTTATTGCTTTACCATAATGTGTACTTAGGTGGTAACTATATAATAGAGATCATTATGGACCCTGTAGGGCACAGCAAAAGTTTAGGAGAGAGGAAGCCCTGTTTCAGGAGACAATTAAGTAGTATTTATAATAGCAAATTTTAACTACAATATAAACAAAGTCAGGAGGTCGCGAATAAGATAATATCATTTCGCTTATCCATTATTTTGCACTTTATCTGCAAAATGTACTACAAAATATGTACTATAAATGCGGAGCTTGCATTTAAGGGACAGTTTACTACGGGCACAGCACGGCTGTCAGCACGAATTGGAGCCTGCTAAGAGCGAAGGAGGCGCGCGCGCGAACCGCCTTAATATGAGCCTTAAAGGTAAGGTTTTCATCGAGGATCACGCCTAGGTATTTGGCTTGCTTCTCCCAGGGGATCGGCTTACCGTACATAGTGATCGGGCTGGGGTGTCGAACGGGCATTTTGCTCCTATTTTTATACAATTTTTGCCTCGAGAACTAGCCGACTAATCACTACAAATCACATTTTTACATCAGCCAATCAGAGCGAGGCAGGATTTTGGTACAATTTAGCTTAAGTACAACGAAACTTTTCCGTAACGAGGACCGCTTGACAATTTAGCTTAACTAAACTGTCTGTGGGTACTGCGTTAGCTCTGTCAGTGGTAACACAGTAGAAAAGGTCGAATAAAGCTCAATACCAAATTATACTATTTTATTTCTCTCCCCATAAAGCAAAACGTTTCCTTAAAAGATGGCGACACCCCTGGTACAGTTCTACACCCGGTTAAATTTTGAATGTTTTTGACAAAAAAAAAACTACAGCACATACATTCTCTCAGGTAGAGTCAAACGGCTAGGAAGTAACCGTGTCTCAGTTGAGTTTAAGTCTCACCAGTATGCAAACAGTTTCTTGATAAGTACGAGTAATACATAAGTCCAGAATAACTTCATTGCTACAATTCCCCAATTCAACATAACACGTTTGGGTCTTGTTAGAGACGTCCCAACTGAATGGACAGGGGATGAGGTCAATTGAGATTATCAAGGTTCCTGTTGGATGTGGCCGCCCGGTTATTAAGGCAAGGAGAATGAGCCGAAAGGTGACTTCCCTAGGTGTTACAGAGTGGAAACCCACCCAAACTGTAGTTCTCACATTTGACGGGCAAATCTTACCAAAGAGTGTTTATTGTTTTTATTCTGCCGGTTGAGAGATATATGTACCCGACTATTCAATGTTTTAATTGTTGTCGTTTCGGACACTCACGTACAATATGGCGCTCAAAACCCCGCTGCTTTAAATGTGGTCTAGAGCACCCAGGCGATGGATGCCAAGTTCCCACTGGATGTGCCATTTGTATATCATGTTCTGGCAATCATTATGCAAACGATAAGGCTTGTCCTGAATTAGGTCGACAGAAGGGCATAAAAGCCCTGATGGCTGAGAAGTCTGTCTCTTATGTCAACTAGCTTCATTTTTCTGACCGACCGACCTTGACAATTCAAAAGTGCCTGTAATTGGTTTATTTGAAATTTTCTAATAAATGCTTTGATTTTGAGTTTGGAAGCAAGTCAGATTTTCCCTCCCGTTTCAAGATCGTATGCTGAAGTATCCCAAAAATCTAAATCAGTACCTAGTTCCCCCCAAACTCCAAAACCATACCACAAAACGGTCTTTCTAAAACACAAATCGCATGCCCCTCTTTCACCTAGCTATGACAAGCAGGTTCATCAAGCCCTTATTCAGGTTACTCCTTCTCTCCTTCCTAAAATGGCTATGCTTTCCCCAGAGCAAGCGCAAGCAATCCTGATAAGTCCGAAAATATATTATAGCTAATCCTGCACAATCCTTACCTGACCACGTTGCCAACAAACTGTCATCAATCGTTAATTATATTAATAATGTTCCATCCCCTGACACTTCTTCAATGGAATCTGTTTTTCCTGGGAGTAATACTCCTCGTATTACTCCCAGGAAAAACAGATTCAAACCACCGATCTGCATGCTGCTATTGTAACGAAACGTTTAGCCGACTGGCTAAACGTGGTTACAAGTTATTATAGTTTTTAAAATATGCAATACAAAATTACGTAGAAAAGATATTAAATTAAGAGTTAGTCGAAGCTCGCGTAGGACGATCCTCTGGCCCGAAGTCTAACACGAGGGAGCTCACGGTCGTGCAGCAGCTCGAGGCGTCCGCCGCTCCTCCGGCCCGTAGTCTGTCGAGTTGATGCTCGCAGCAGTCTCTCCGTGCTCACAGTCGCGAAGCAGCTCACGGTTGAATCAGCTCGCGTCGGCCGCTCCTCCGTCCCGCAGTCCGTAGTAAGGGAGCTTGCCTCGGTTCTGGTTCGTCGAGGAGGAACCCGCGAGAGGCTCGATCTTAGAAATAAAATTAAAGTATAAGTGAGTACGTCAGGACCTCTCGTTCCTGTGTATTAGCGGCGGCGTCACACGCCACGTTATTTGACGTCAGGATTTCTGGTCCCAGTGTATTGGCGGCGGCGTCACATGCCACGTTATTTGACGTGAGGACCTTGTATTTCTCAAAGACGTCTCGAACTGGCAGACTCAGAGAGAGCTAAATGATCCAACACACGCGCCACCATCAGCAAAACATTAAAGTGAGCATGACATACTCTCAACCGCCAGGACACATTCAAGTCAATGAAAGACGTACCCTGTAAATGGTAGCTTTAAAGCATGTACATAGTACTCACATATGGCATATAGCAATTATACAGTACTAAAAAAGTTGAGTTTATACAATGCAAAGATTCTTGTTTTTAATCTTCAGCAGCTCCAACAGTATTTTTAAATGCTAATCAATTAGTTGATGCGTCCTTGAGGAGCAGGACCAGCGATTAGCCAAGCATTTTTATCAGCAATGTAATCCCCTAACTTATAATATGCTCGGCTGCATAGTGTGCGTTTTATACAAGATTTAAATTTGGTTTCATTCAGTTGATGTATGTGGGGAGGTATTTTATTGTAACATCTTAAACAGTACCCCATGAAAGATGAGTCTACTTTAGCCAGCCTGAAACCTGGTTGAACTAATTGGTCCCTATTTCTAGTGATATAATTGTGTCTTTCACCACTTTTACTAAAAAGATGTAGATTTTTCCTTACGTACATGATGTTTACATAGATATATTGACAAGGTACCGTCATGATGTTAATATCTTTGAACAATTCCCTTAGAGAGTCGCGCCTGCGGAGGCCATATATGGCTCTGATGGCTCTTTTCTGCAGAATGAAAATGGACTCGATGTCTGCAGCCCGTCCCCATAGTAAAATACCGTACGACATAATACTATGAAAGTAACTAAAATAGACTAGTCTCGCGGTATCTACATCAGTAAATTGACGGATTTTTCTCACAGCATATGCTGCTGAACTTAGCCGTCCTGCAAGGGATGTTAAATGAGGACCCCATTGAAGCTTTGAATCGAGCGTGATCCCCAGGAAAACAGTTTTATCGACGAATTCTAGTTTCTCTTGATTCAATACTACCTCACAATTAGTACTTTTGACATTTGGTAAAGAAAATCTTATGCACTTAGTTTTTTTCCCATTTAATACCAAATTATTAGCAGTGAACCAATTTTGGATCTGCAGTAAGGCGTTATTCACGTCGTCAAGATTTAATGCACGCCTATTAATTTTAAAAATTAACGAAGTATCTTCAGCAAATAACACCATATGTGGTTGGGTTTTAAACAAATGAGGTAGATCATTAATATAAACTAAAAAGAGGAAAGGACCCAATATCGAGCCTTGTGGTACACCCATTTTTACTTTTAGACCGAGTGAATTGACACCGTTTATTTGGACTTGCTGTTGTCTATCATTCAAATAAGATTTTACTAAACTGAGCGCAAGTTTTCCAAGTCCGTAATGTTCAAGTTTTAAGAGCAAGGTTTCGTGGTCGACGCAATCAAATGCCTTGGAGAGGTCACAAAAGATTCCTATGGCGTCTTGAGCCTCTTCCCACGCTGTAAATATGTGTTTTAATAAGGTGACACCGGCGTCAGTCGTACAACGTCCCTTTGTGAAACCATACTGTTGACCGTGTAAGATATTATTGGTGTCGAAATGATTTAACATTTGATTCATTAATAATTAATTAGCTGGATTGTTTTTAATTATGTTTTGATGCACTCTGGACGCTTTTAACGTGTACGGTTTTTTTTGTACATCGTTCTCACTTATAGTGTCAACATTAATCGATGTAACTAAGATATATGTAAAAACATTATTATTTAAAAGAGTGTCCATGGAGTTTCTTGCCCGTTCTTCTCCATAGGTACCTACTACGCTTTGGAATGGGCAACTAGCTTCATATTTCTGACTGACCGACTCCTTGACAATTCAAAAGTGCCTGTAAATGGTTTAATTGAAATAAATGATTTGAGTTTGAGTTTGAGTTTGAGATTCAGCATTACCTTTTCAAACACCTTGCTGAAAACCGGCAACACGGATACGGGTCTATAATTATTGGTATCTTTACTGTCCCCGGATTTGAAAAGTGGTATTACCTTACTGTATTTCATTAGATCCGGGAATACTCCTTGATCCACACACAAATTAAAATATTAAAGCCAAGTATGGCGCTATGCTGGGGCTGCCTTGAGGCGGCTCCTGCCCAATCTAGGGGGTCCAAACGCCTCCTGCCGGAGGCTCTACGCGGGAGTCGTGCGGTCCATGGCCCTTTACGGGGCACCGGTGTGGGCGCGTTCTTTGAGGCTCCGACCGGCCCGCAGGTTGAACGCGTCCCAAAGGGTCATGGCCATCCGGCTGGTCCGGGGATACCGCACGGTCTCATGCGAGGCGGCGAGCCTCCTTGCCGGATTGCCGCCATGGGATCTGGAGGCAAAAGCCCTCGCACACGTATGGGAGTGGCGCGAGGAGGCAAAACGCCGGGGTGTAACTCCGCTGCCGCGAGAAATCACGGTACAGCGGACAGAGCTCCGGCGAGATCTCATGGCGACATGGAGGGTGCGATTGTCGCAACCCAGTGCTGGGCACGCCACAATAGCGGCGGTAAGTCCCCTCTTTGAGGAGTGGTTGGAGAGGCGCCACGGCGTCCTCACCTTCCGCCTGACACAGGTCCTCACCGGACACGGTTGTTTCGGGAGGTTCCTGTTTCGCATAAGGCGGGAGGAAACGCCCGGGTGTCACCATTGTGTGGATCGCCCGGAGGACACGGTGGAGCATACGGTGGAGGTATGCCCAGCTTGGGCGGAGCACCGCAGTGTCCTCGCGGAGGCGATTGGCGGCGGCGATCTCTCGCGTCCGGCCCTGGTCCAGGCCATGGTACGGAGCGAGAGGGAATGGAAAGCCGTCACCTCCTTTTGCGAAGCAGTAATGCTCGCGAAGGAGGAGGCGGAGCGGGTGAGGGAGAGAGCATTGCGCCCTCACGCCCCCACTAGCCGCCGCAGGAGACGCCCTGGGCGTCGGGAGTCGCCTGCAGATTCCCGGCCACCGTAGGCGCGGGCTTGCGGATGGCGAGCAATGGGTAGCTCGGTACGGTAAGGACCAGGCCCGGGTCGACGGCGCGTTGTGTTCCACGCGCGCCTCAAAGAGATGTCAGCACAAAGTGACGGGGTCCGATAGGGCCGACGCCTCAGGGTCGCGGGTTATTCTACAGAGAAAACCGTGGCCCTGGCACAGGCAACTGAAGGAACACGGGTGGGTTTTAGTCAGTAAACTGACACGCCCTCCCGCTCCACCCAGAGCGGGAGAAGTCATTTGATGATTTCCCACCCAAAAAAAAAAAAAAAAAGTATGGCGCTATAGTCTCAATAATGGAGGTACAAACTTTAACAGACATTCCCCATAGATCTTCTGTTAGTTTGATCTTGATTTGCTTGAAAGCTTTCACTACTATTATGGGGTTTATATGCTTGAATTTAAATTCAATCGGGCAAGATGAAGTATTTGCTTTTAATAAGTCAATAGAACGCAGGGGCGAGGAGTTTAAGGTTTCAGTCGTTTTAAGTGGGATACTGGTAAAGAAATTAACAAATTCTTGAGCAACTTCTTTGTTAGTTGCTTACGAGACCACTTGAAGTCTGAAGTGTGAAATCATTATTGTGTCTTTTATTCCTGTTGGTTTCGCAATTGATAATTTTCCAAACAGTCTTTATTTTATTATCGGCTGTTTTGATCTTGTTGCTAATGTACAAGGCTTTAGCTACCTTGCAGGTATTTTTAAAAGTTTTTGAGTAATTAGCAACGTATTTATTAAACGTTTCAGAGTTAATATAAGGCTTAAGGCCATGCAACTCAAACAATTTTCCCCTACTTTTCCTAATACCCTTAGTTGCCCAGTCACTGAACAAAAAATTGGGGCAAATTGTTTTTTTTTTTTCATTAAAGTATTATTGAACTCGGTGCTCACTACCGAAAAAAAATCCTCATATAATTCGTTTACGTTGTTTCTACTATGGCCCGGTATTGTGGCAAGCGGGTTTCTAGGGTAGATAGAAATATTAGGAATGAAACCAAGAGGTCGCTTAACACATTTATTTTACAAGAGATTTCAGGGTAGTGAGTTCTAAGGTCTCTGAGTACTGGTTCTGGTCACTGAAGTTAGAAGAGAAGAGAATGTTACTGCCCTGGGCTTGGCTACGCGGCAGCACGAGGTCCGGCGTGAGGTCTCAGGGCAGGCAGCAGAATAGGGCAGCGACTTCAGAGGTCGCTCGACGTGGGCAGCACCACGCTTGGGTGCACGACCGCGTGTAGGCACGGTCGTGCTAAGGCAGGGCCTCAACACGTGGCGGGCGTGGGGTCTCGGCACCCACGACCCACGTGGATGGCAGGTTAGGCGGCGGTAGCGGCCGCGTGTTTAGTACGCGTGACTGCCGTCTCTCCAGCGGTAGGGCGGAGGCAGCGAGGACGTCAGTCAGCGGTAGGCAGGATAGAAGTTGTGAAGCCCAATACTGGAACCCTGGAATCAGCGCGAGGCGGGTGCTTCCGTAAGCGATGTGCCAGGACTGCAAACCTCCGCCGATGTGTGCGTCTCCCAGCCGTAAGCCCAAAGCAAGGTGGATGGAGGAAGACTCACCCATCGTGGCGGCTTACAATTTTAGGTTATGTCGTGCGCATGCCACGGGCATTCTCGGAGGTCCCTCGCCGCGTGGCCAGGCGATTTAAGCGAGTAGCAAGGCGCAGCGCGGCGAGGCAAGCAAAGCGAAGAATGCGAGAAGCATGCGCACGCATTCACAAGGTGCAGTAAAGGTGACACGTGATGTGGCAGAAGCCACTACAGGTAAATAGCTTTCTCGACAGTCATAGGGAGGCTGCCGAGAACAATTACATTAGCTGCCAGACCGCGCAGACAGAAATACATAGAGAATGCGATCTGGCAGGACACAATTAAGAATAGAAGCAATCACGCTGAGCACTTACCCGTTTATATCGGGGTTATTTAGACTTCAACTTGATCTGCTTGATGCGAAGGAAAGGGAACGTTAGGCTCGGCTCGGAGCTATATCGCGGCGCCCCCGTAAGGGGGCGTTGCGTGCGGTGCCGGGGCTTCGCCCCCTGCCCGCGGAAGCCATACGGCGACCCGTAAATACGGGCCTCTCCTTGGGTCTGCTTCATGGCAGTGGATTTTCGGGCGCGCGCGGGCAACGCGCGCCCGTATGAGTGATTGCTATTTTGTTTCTGTAGGAGCGCCGCGACGCTTATAGTGAAGCGCCGCTTTCTTCACGGCATCTCGGCGGTCTGCCGCCGCCAGGTGAGACCCCTAGTTACCTAGGGGAGGCCCGGCGGCGACGACCAGCGACGGAGATGTCGACTCGACGCGCCTACAGAGTAGGTGAGTGGCCCCCGCCCGTCCAGATCACAGAGCTAGCCGTTACTGTCCGGGCTAAGGGGCCGAATGTGGGTGTGAACGGCATTGTAATTGTGTAACACCGTTCAGTGTTTGCGCGCCTCGCGGCCCGCGCCGCGCGTGCACGCGTGAGTTTGGGTGCCTGTATAGACATGTATGTCTGTAGTATTTACGTGACGTGCCTATATTAACCTAGAACACGTTACGCAAAGGGTGTGTGTGTTGTGAGTGTGGAGTCTTTTTGTCACAGATAAGTCGCGTGTAACTTGGCTGCGGCTTATCTGGAAGTCAGTCCAGGTTTCAAGTGCCGTCTTCATGTCCCGAGGGAGGTGGCGGAGGGGGGGGGCGGCCTTGTGCCAGAAGGCCGCCGGCGTCCCATTTTGGGCCGCCCTGGGTGACCTAGCCGCGGTACAGAGTCAGTAGTGCGGCCAAGCCATCCAGGATGACCAACTCGACATCCTGTCCCTGCCTGATGGCCTTTATCAGGTCCATCAGTAGTTTGATGGCACAGGTTGTGAAATCCGACTTTTCGGTGGCTGTTTTGGCGTCGGTGGCGCCGCCACTGGATTCTTTTAGGAACTCCTTCTTGGGTAGTTCGAAAGGGAACGTTAGGCGTCAAGCAGGGATATTTATAGCCTTAACCATACCACGACACCGAGTGACGTGGTGGGAACTTGTAAGATTTAGGGATGTCATTCTTTTAAACCGTAACTAGTGATGTGCGTTTTAGTTGATCTGTAGGAAATCGACTACAACGCCACAGTATACTTAACTTAGAAATTAAGTTATTATTAAATCTATTTAGATTGCTGGGCGTTATTTGTCTAGATTGTATCAGAATTTTTTGTAAAGGTGTATTTGACTTGAAAGAAACGGTTTGACCACTATGATCAGAAGGGAGATAATTTACAATGGCTTTATGTAAGTAGTCGCAGCAACAAAAAATATTATCAATGCATGTAGCAGAATTTGTAGTTATGCGGGTGGGTTCTGAAAACACATTTGAATTAATAATCGTTATACGGGGTCATGAAAACCTTGTTTTAAAAAAAAACACTTTTTTAATACATGAAGAGAAATAGATATATAATAATAAAAATAAAAATGATAATAGATAAAAAAAAATATTTGGGGTTTGACCTTAATACACTTTTTATTTAACACTAAGTTGAAAACTGGCAGACACAATTAATATGGGAGATGGTAGAGATTCAGAGGTCGGGACGAGACTGGCGCGTTGCGGGAAGCAGGAGGCAATCCGCTCTGAGATGATGACAAGGCAATTAACAGGAAATCTATGTAATCAATTATTGTTGCTCATCAAGGGTTTTCCTTAGCATTAGGAAACTATAACAGCCCCCCCATTTAGAGTAAACTACACCCTTAAAACTGAAGTTTAAGTTAATAAAGTATAAGTCAGCCAATTCGAAGAGAGGGTCCCGTGTTAACGTTTGAGAGTTCAGTGTCATCTAATTCAGGGTCATGATTTTCAGGGGTTATATTTTCTTTAAATTTCAGTATTTTCCTGTGTATGCCAGTTTTATACACCTTATAGATAATAAAGCACATAATAGAAATCATAATTACAATTGTAACACCTGAATAATATTTTTCATATAAAACAATATGTGGTTTTTATGTTATTAAGGCCTTTCAGGATTTCAGGATTATCATAAGCTAAGGAATCTAAGTTAATATTCTTAAGATTAACTACAGGTAAATTCGACACGATGTTATTATATGCTACAATATTACAACAAGAATCATTTAAAATAATAAAGTTAGAAACAATAGTTTTTAGCTGAATTTTATGCTTTTCATGCGATATTAAACGAGTGTCCTTGCAGTAGGCAATACATTTAGAAGATAAGTTTAATACACCATTTCCACTAAATTCTATTTCTATAGATTGGGAGTTATTACATTCAATACTTATTTTAGTTTTTTCTGACATTACATATAACCATCTATTGTAGTGGCTGCCAGATGCTAACGTGACCTTGAATAAATTTGTTTCACAAGTTGAAGGAATTGAGGTAAGTACTTCTGTAATAATTTCTATTTCACAGGAAGGCGTTGCAGAGGAGGAAAATATTATCAGTGCTTCACAAAGGTAGTGACCATCATTGATTTTCTTACAATAATCCAGATTATCTAATTTACAGTACATCGACTTATCTCTGCTGATACCAATATATTTGGAGGATGGGATAATGGTCGAATATGAATTTGGATTATTTTTATCATGTGGAACTAGCGAAGGTAAGTTATGATATACACTTAAGTGCATAGGGTTTATGAGAGGGATTTTTACTGTAAATACAACTTTTTCTTTATCGAAGTAACTAGATATTTCTGATAAATTTAAAATAGTATGCATATTATCAAGGTTCAAAGGAACTGGAAGTTGCTTAGATTCTGGTAAGAATCTATAATTATCGACCAATTCGGTGTAAAGTTCTTTAGGTGTTAGGATAGTGGGGTATAGGACATTAGATTTGCTGAACATAATAGAGTTAATTATATCTTCAACTTTGAAAGACAAGGCTAGAAGACTATTTTCTATCATAGAAGTTAATTCTAGCATGCGAGACCTAATACCTAATTCTTTTGAGACATAAGTCAGATTTAGAATATCTTGGGACAATTCATCCATTGCTTTCTTCAGATGGTTTTCATTTAGTTTTATTAAATACAGAGTTTCGTTGAAAGATCTAAGCGAAGAAGTAGTTACTAATATATTTTCTTTCATCAGAAGAGCTAGTTTCTTTTGGTCTGTTTCTACCTCTTTGATGGCATTGTCGTATCGGATGGCATCGTCTTCATCCATTGTGCCAAATAACTTTTTAGACACAGTGCCTACGAATCCTAGAAGTGCAGATCTTTTCGCCTGGCGAGATGTAAGGTGAAAAATAGCTTCGTTGTTATGGGCTATATCATTATAACGGGTATTCAATGGTTCAAAGAGATTACTACATTCTAAATAATCAAAGACCTTACCATTGTCACATATTTGTTTGGATTTATCGAGAATAATACGGAGGTTTAGAACATGCGGATTAATAAAGGATACATCATAAGGAATAACTATACTAAGGTGACTATCGATTAAACTTAAAGAACCTAAGGGGTCGAAGTAGATGCCAGGACTGTTCGTCAAAGGCGTAATGAACTCCAGACCCAGCGCAGAGTTACTGTAATAAAATATAATTAAAATTAGTATTAAGTATATAACTAGGGCTACGTTTCAGATCTAGGAGCTAGTTTGACTTCGTCATAGTGATGAGTCACATGACGTCTATTTATGAGTAAGGTCAAGGTATTTTTACCATTGATTTTTACAACCTTATAAGGTCCTTTCCAAATTGGCGAAAAGGCTTTGCGCAAACGTACATGATTTTTAAGATATACGTAATCTACAACTTTATATTGAACAGGTCGTGAGCGGGTCTCATAATACTGTTTAGATCTATCTTTAGATCTTAGTATGTTTTCGATGGCTTTTTCACGTGAAAGTCTTAGACGATGATGCAGGGATTTTAGATATTCTGGATATGTGAGGTCTGACTGTAGTTCGTAGACGGAGTCCGGAATAAAAGGTTTCTGGCCGAAGAGGAGCTTGAAGAGGAGGTGTGAAGTTAGT
Source organism: Dasypolia templi (assembly GCA_963555695.1). NCBI lineage: Eukaryota > Metazoa > Arthropoda > Insecta > Lepidoptera > Noctuidae > Dasypolia > Dasypolia templi. Next base: position 31,815,138 of record OY743145.1, on the reverse strand, counting down.
AGTGGAATGAGTAGAGGTGTTATAGCAGTATAGACATATTTATGCCAATCAGAATGATTTTCATTGACATACGATTTAAGGTATTCCTTAAGCGTGGAGTGACTGCGTTCAAGTGCACCTTGAGTTTGAGGATAGTATGGGGAAGACCAGATTTGTTTTATTTTCAGAAATTCACAGGTTCTTTTAAATAAATCTGCGGTGAAGTTCGTGCCTTGGTCGGTTAAAATAGACTTTGGGATACCGAAAGCAGAAATAAAGTGCACTAAACATTCACATGTTTCTTCTGCAGTGGCATTACCTATAGGGTAAGCGAGGGAATATTTGGTTAGGTCGTCTTGTAGTGTAACAATGAATTTGAGCTTAGTAAGGCCAGCTTCTGGAAGTGGACCCACGAGGTCGAGGCTGAGTCGTTCAAATGGCTTAGTAGAAGTGGTGGTTATTTGCATTGGTGATTTGTTAATTTGTCTTAGGGCTTTGTTACTTTGACACTGGGAGCAATTTTTTACGTATGATTCGATATCTGTTCGCATATTTTTCCAGAAATATCTTTCTTTTATTCGATTTGACATTCGTGTAGATCCTAAATGTCCGGCAATAGGAATGTCATGGTTTTCGCGGAGTATTTTAGGGATATCCGAGGGTGTAGGGTAAATTATAGTATTATGATAGATATGAATTGATACTTGAGTATTGTTAAAGATATAGCAGAACATATTGTATATTTTCGACCAGATATGCTTGTCGAAAGGATTTTGGAAATCAGTAATGCCCAAATCTAGATTAGAATTAGTAGGGTTACGTAGTAAATCGGATTGAAGATTTTGTATACTTTTATAAATGTCTTCATAAGGACTGTTTTGAAAGTGATATACTTTAGTGAATAGGAAATATATTGTTTTTCCTTTGTGATTGAATGAGATAAAGGAGTAGAGTGTTCTTTCCCTATCTAGGAGTTCTTCAGAGTTTTCAAGGTTGCTCAGAATTTCTTCCACATGAGGGTTGGACTCATCAAGATCGATGGAAGTAGGTATGACAATGATTTTGCAGTTACTTTTCAGGATGCTTTCGTTGTGTTCTGTGATTTTAGCGTTGCTATTAAAGTCTTTGTTGCTCATTATTTTCAGGAACTTGTTGTAGTTACTCGTATCGTTGAGAGAAGGATTTGTTGTGGGATTCGGGGACTCGTTAGACGTAGTAGGTGTAATAGGATCATTGATTTCTGGTGGTGAGTCGTCGTTTTCTAAGAGGTCTACAGATGGTAGTTTATAGTCAAGGTCTAGGGAACCAGGAGGTAATTGGATATCAAGATCTTCGAGAGTTAGAGGGCTGAATTGAGGTGTAGAATTATCTGTATTTTGGTTAGAAGTGGATGGAATGGGATCACAATCTGATGGTTGAATTGGATTTACAGGATATCGGGATAAGGCGTCAGCAGCGGCATTAAGTTTTCCCTTTTGATAACCAATTTCGTACTCGTATTCCATTAGTTTCAGGCGCCATCTTTGTAATTTGCTACTAGGATCTTTGTGATTAAACAACCACTTTAATGGCCTATGGTCAGTGATGATCAGGAATTTCCGTCCATAGAGATATGGGCGAAAGGTTTTGCAACCGTACAAAATAGCAAGAAGTTCTTTTTCAGTGGTGTTATAATTTGATTCGCTCTTATTGAGAGTGCGAGAAGCATAGGCTATTGGCCTATCTTTACCAACTGGACCTTGGCTGAGTACAGCACCAATGGCATAATTGGAGGCGTCACACGTCAAGATGAAAGGGGCAGAAAAATCTGGATAAATGAGGATAGGAGCAGAGGTAAGTTTGTGCTTGAGCTCGTCAAAAGCGACTTGTTGTTGATTTTCCCATAGGAAGGCGACATCCTTTTTTAAAAGTTGAGTAAGAGGTTTTGCAATTTTCGAGAAGTTAGAAATGAAACGGCGATAGTAGGATACAAGTCCGAGGAAGGACTTAATGTCCTTCGGAGATTTGGGGGTAGGAAATTTGGTTACCGCCTTTATTTTTTCAGGGTTAGGTTTTACACCATCTCTAGTTATTTGATGGCCAAGATATGCGACTTCACGTCTGAGAAATTCACACTTGTCAGGTTGGAGTTTTAGATTGTAATCTCGAAGCCTTTGGAATACTGACGAGAGATTATCAATGTGAGAATTTAAATCATGAGAATATGTGACGATGTCATCGAGATATACAAAACATCGTATGCCTTGGAGGCCTGTGAGAGCAGTATTCATTAATCTTTGAAAAGTAGCGGGCGCGTTCTTTAACCCAAATGGCATTCTTGTAAATTGGTAATGTCCTTGAGGTACATTAAACGCCGTTTTAGGGGCGTCCTCTTCGTTGATCATTATTTGATGGAAACCTGATGCAAGGTCAAGAGTTGAGAAATATTGACTCTGACCCAGCTGATCTAAAATTTCGGATATCTGCGGTATAGGGTAGCTATCTCCAATAGTGATGTCATTTAGTTTTCGGTAATCGATAACTATACGCCATTTTTGCTGTCCGGATGCATCAATTTTCTTTGGGACAATCCAAATTGGTGAGGACCATGGAGACTCTGAAGGTTTTATGATTCCTTGATCGAGCATGTGGTCGATTTGTTTGTTGACTTCTTGTTTGTGTACCTCTGGGAACCGGTAAGATTTTACGTTTATTGGATTTTGAGCACTCGTCGTAATGTTATGCTTAAGTGCATTTGTGTGGGAAAGTTTGTCACCAGGAATGAAGAATATATCTGAGTATTCAGAGCAAACATCGTGAAGAGCATTTGCTTCTTCAGGATTGAGGTGGGAGATTCTAAGAAGGTTTAATACCTCTTGTGTTCGCAAGTAAGCGTCGGTGTTTTCGAAATGACAAACTGTATGAGCGTTTATTGGGTCGAAAGGTTTGATTAATAACTATTATACATAGAAGAAACTGGTATTAAATAATTAAGCATTTATAGAAAGGATATTAATATTTTATTTTCCTTGACGTCTCTATAGACTGACAATGTACAAGTGATAGAAGAACACTTCTTTTTAAACTTATCATAGACACAATATTATCTATAACACTCCCCCTCACGAAGATGATCTTTAGGTCTGAGTGACTCCTATTCCCAACATTCTTCGCAATTTTAACAACCTTGGTTGTGGCAGCGCTTTTGTTAAAATATCTGCCTCCATATTTTCTGTTTCCTTATAACGAATTGTCACTAACTTCTTTTGGACACAATCTCTGATAAAATGTTCCTTTATGCTAATATGTTTTGACCTTTTTCCTGTGATCATATTGCTTGCTAATTTTTGCGCAGCCATATTATCATTATAAATAACGACTGTTTGTTGTGGCACTCCAATGTCTTCTAGCAAATGTTTTAAATGCAAGGCTTCCTTCGTCGCTTCTGTCATTGCCATGTATTCGGCTTCAGCTGTTGACAATGCGACAACTCTCTGCTTCTTTGTCTCGTAACTAATAAGACCACCACCATACTTAAAAATATAACCGGTATATGATCGGCGATCAATAGTGCATGCCGCCCAGTCTGCGTCGGCCATACCCGTAAGAGCCGTTGACGTTCCTGTTTTCTTATATCGTAAACATATGTTCTTCGTTCCTTTTAGGTAACGTATAACTCTTTTTGCCGCTTGCCAGTGACTTTGGTCATAACAGTTGTTGAACTGGCTTAAGTAACTTACTGCAAACATTATGTCTGGTCTTGTTGCGACAGCTAGGTACATTAATGAACCAATGAGTTTTTGATAAGGAAAGTTATCCCTCTCGTCATCATTCTCATATTTCTCTAACTTAAGAGCTGGCTCCCTTGGTGTAGACACGGGTTTACATTCTCCCATGTTAAATCTTTCTACCAAATTATCAAAATAAGTTTCTTGGGACAGCGTCATCTCTCCCCCTACATGGGTGAATCGTATACCCAAACAGTGGTGAAGAGAACCCATATCTCTTAAGTCAAATGCTTTTTCCAATTTGGATTTGACTTCCTTCAATATTTTCTCTGATTTGTATGCCAGAATTAAATCGTCGACATATACGTTGGCAAACAGTTTTTCGTCTCCTTGTTCAAATATGTACAAACAAGGATCCGCTGTAGCATTTCTAAAACCAATTTCTAATAATTTTCTGTGTAATTTTAAATACCATTGCCTTCCTGCCTGTTTCAATCCGTATATAGCTTTATTAAGTTGACATATTCCATTATTTTTATATTTATTTATTTCTATTAGCATTTCTCTTGCTTTTCTCATCAACTCTTTGTCTTTTCCGTGTGATAAAATAATTTTTAAATATTTATCGAGATTTTTTGGCTTCTTCATATAAATTTGTTCTTCTATATCACCATTTAAAAATGCTGTACAGACATCCAGCTGACTTAGTTTCATATTATTTTCTATCGCATACGCAATCAATAGTCTCATTGTACTCATTTTTGCTACTGGTGCAAATGTTTCACTATAGTCAATTCCTTCTCTCTGGTTGAACCCACGAGCTACTAGTCGCGCCTTTCGTCTGTCAATTTCTCCCAGTGCATTGTACTTATATTTCAGAATCATTTTATTATCTATCAAATTTTTACTTTCATTCTTGTGTACAACTTTCCAAGTATTGTTTTTTAGGTGAGATTCAATTTCGCTTAATATTGCATCTTCCCATTCATCACTATTCTCATCTATTTCACAGAGGAATGATTGTTCAGCATCCATTTCATAATCCTTCTGCCAAACTGGTGGTTTTCTCTGTCTCTTTTCATTATGTGAAGTAGTCGCTTCAATTTCATTATCTGTATAAATTTCTTGCCTGTTTTCATTGTCTATTTCATCTGTTTCTGCAGTTGCATCAACAAATACATCATTAACGTCCAATTCTTTATCTAGTTCATTAATTTCATGTCCATTCGAGTCTTCATTTTCTTCTTCTGGAAAAAAATACAACTTCAATTTCATTTCTATCAACTACAACTCTTTTTTGTTCTTCTTTTGCCTCATTTTCGTAGAACATTTTTTCCAGTACTTTGACATCTCTACTTATAATCACTTTGTCTGATTTTGGATTAAAGATACGGTACGCTTTGTGATTTTCCGAGTACCCTACAAATATACCAGCAGTCGATCTCGCTTCAAATTTTCCGTTTCTTTTTCCCTTTTTTAGAACAAACGCCTTGGTTCCGAAAATGTGGAAATGCCTTACAGATGGAACTCTATTAACCCATTTTTCAAATGGAGTCTCATTATTAATACTGCTGCAAGGACTACGGTTTGCTAAGTAATTAGCTGTATTAATAGCTTCGGCCCAAAAAACTTCTTTCATATTAGCGTCAATTAACATACATCTAGCTTTATCTAGTAATGTTCTATTTTTTCTCTCTGCCAGGCCATTTTGTTCGGGTGTATATGGTGCAGATAGCCTTCTTTTGATGCCATTGTCTCTTAGGTATTTGTCAAATTCATGGCTTATGTATTCCGTCCCATTGTCACTTTGTAAACAAACTATCTTTTGTTTGGTAAACCTTTCTGCCTCATTTTTGAATTCTTTAAATTTTGATAGGGCTTCATCCTTAGTTTTCATTGTATATACTCGTGTATATCTTGAATAGTCATCAGTAAATGTAATGAAGTATTTGGAACCCGCTTTAGATAATTGTCTCATGGGACCACATACATCTGTATGCACAATTTGTAATTTTTCATTTGTTCTTTCTTCATTTTTGGGTGTATTAAATGGTAATTTTGTGGCTTTGCCTTTAGCACATACTTCACAGTCTTTTACTGTGTCATTTTTATTAAATTCCAATCCTTCCATATTCTTTTTATCTAGAGCTATTCGCATTTGCCCCTCATTGAGATGAGCTAGTTTTCTATGCTATTGCTGCATTTTATTTGCTTCGCAGAATCTAGCTTTTTCTTGTATGTCTTCATTTACATAATATAAACCGTCTTCATTTCTTTCTGCTCTTAACAGTATTTGATTGTTATACATTACAGTTGCATTTTTTTGTTTGAATAAAACTGTTGCACCTTTGTCTGTTATTTTTCCAACTGACATAAGGTTAGTAGTTAGTGATGGTACGAATAAAGCTTCGGTCAGTTGCAAATCAGGTCTTTCCTTGATATTGAGTTTCGCTATACCACGACCTTCAATTTGTGCTGTACAGTTCTCTGATGCTAACTTTAAAGATTTGCTCTCATCTTTATCAAGATTTCGAAATCTTTCTAATTCATGTGTCATATGTGACGTGCAACCACTGTCAAGACACCACTTGTTTAGTTTTTCCTTACAAGCATTTGTATTTAGACACGTTTCTTCAGAACAATATAGATTTGAAAAACTTTTATTACATCCCTTTGGGGCTGACTGTACGACTTTTGACCAGCATTCATTGGCTTTATGTCCTTTCTTTTTACATTTAAAACATTCAACAACTACATTTTTGTTTCTTCTGCGCTGTCTACTAAATAGCGCTTCTTGTTCAGAATTTTGTTCACTTGTACTAGCCATATTTCTTCTTGCTTCAGCTTCTTCAATAATTTTTATCTTTAAGTTTTCAGGACTTGGTAGATCATCCCTGGATTCGATCGCAATCCGAAAATTTTCAAAAGATTGAGACAAACTATAGAGCATCATAATGCTTAGGAGATCTTTATTGATTTCTATGTCCATATCTGCAAGCTTATCGACAATGTCCATAAACTTGTTCAAGTGATCTACTACATTGTCCTCTTCTTTCATTTTTCTTAAGATTAATTCTTTCAAAAGACTTGCCTTTCGTGCAGGACCTTTGCTGTAGTAAATAGCCTCAAGTGTGTCCCAGACATCTTTGCTACTTTGACAGTTCTTCACTTGTTTCAGTTCGCTCGGTGAGATGATCAAAAATAATTCTGCTAGTGCCAAGACATCTTTTTCTAAATATTTATTTAGTTCGTCACCTTCACTAGTAGGTCTTTTTATTTTTTTGTGAGACATAATTCCATAGGCCCCTTTTTAATAGAAGGGCTTTTGCGTGTATTCGCCATGTGTCATAATTTTCCCTTTTTAGTGGTTCAATATTTATGTTACTCATTTTTACTCACGATTATACTGGGCCCATAACCTATTATCGCAGTGGAAGCGTGCTGGGCCCATAACCTATACATAGAAGAAACTGGTATTAAATAATTAAGCATTTATAGAAAGGATATTAATATTTTATTTTCCTTGACGTCTCTATAGACTGACAATGTACAAGTGATAGAAGAACACTTCTTTTTAAACTTATCATAGACACAATATTATCTATAACAATAACTTAAGGGTTACAGGACTTTCCGAAGTGTTGATTACTGATAAATTAATTCTCTTGTTTTCTTTAACTGTGACTAAGCAATTGGCGATTAGTAAATCTTCATGATAACATTGGTCTAGTACGATTCCTTCTTTCACTTCAGGGTTGGAGACGGAGCATTCAATGACGGTTTCAGTTCTGGGAGGAATTACATAAATCGGCGCATTGAAATGTAATTTTATTTCGTTTTTACCTATTTTCAAGGTTTCACGAGTGTAGTCAATTGTGCAGCCAAAAGCGATTAGCATATCAGTGCCGATTACACCGTCATAAGGTAAGTGTATTCGGGGTATTATATGGAATCTATGCGTGATACTATTTTTATCATCTATTTCAATTTTAAGCGGAAAATGGCCTATTGTAGGTGAAGGTTCATCAATGGGGTCAATACCTTTCAAAAGGATTATTTCTGTTGTGATATCAACTGGTATTTGTATGGAAGAATTTTTCAGAAGGCTTACAGTTTCGCCAGAGTCTACAAGGAGAGATAGGGTAGTATTTGACACTGGGGTATGGACAAGGATATGAGGTAATCGTTTCTTAAATGGACTAATGTTAATCTCATAAATTTTTGTTTCAGAACTTTAACGAGGAGGGGTTAAGTCTATAGTGGATTTAGCAAATACAGGGTGATTTCTTTTACGTTCTGCAGGGGTAGCGGATACACTGTATCCTCTGAATCTCCTGCAGATTCAGAGGATACAGCGATGCGATTTCTTCGCGAGTCCCAAATGTTAGGGGATACAGTGGATGCAGAGGATACAGTGATGCAATTTGCTCGCGAATCCCTATTGTTAGGGGATACAGTGGATGCAGAGGATACAGAGGATATAGCATTGGTGTCTTTGATATTGAAAGGTTTTGGAATTTGAGGTTTGGGTCTCACGAGACACCACCGTGAGCCCTTTATTCGTTTAAATCATTATTTGTTTCACCTTGAGTATCCTCCATGTAGTCATTATCTTCGTTGCTATTTACCGCGTGAACTTGAGCGTGATTATTTTGGTAACGCCTTGGCGATGGTCTTTGATTATTTTGATCTCTGAAGCGATTATTATTAAATTCCCGTTTTCTACATTCCTCAATTGTATGGCCTACGTTTTTACAATAACGGCACACTAGATGACCTGAAGTATCTTGGTCGTAGGTCTTTGACTATTGGGCTCGTTTGAAACACCTTGCTGTGTAGGGTTTCGGTTCTGTTGAAAACGACGCTGAGGCCAACGTCCTTGATTAGGTGAATTGGTATTGTTTGCTGGTGGATTACGCCTAGAAGTGGTCTGTAATATTTTTTCTTCGGACACGGCAAAGCCAATCGCTTCATTTAAAGTTTCAGGGTCACGGCATCGGACTACAGTTGATAATCGAGAATTTAAGCCACTGATAAATGTATGCAATGCTAAGTCTTGCATTGCAGCGACACGGCCAGTCAGTTCACCTTTCTTCTTCGTGGGTATTGAAATATTTATTTCAGTTAATAGTTTGGATAGGCATGTTTCTACGCGTAGTGCGAACTGGTTGACTGTTTCGCTATTGGTTTGACAGCAATCTTGGAGATCCGAGAGTAGTGCAGCGTAATGTTTTTTCTCGCCAAATTGGTTTTTAAGAAATTCTTCTAACTGTTGCCAGTTTTCGAATTCTTTAATAGAGCACGCACTTTCGGCACGGCCTTCAAGTTGGCTTAAAATATATTTTAATATTGTGTCTTGTTGAGATGGTGAGGAAAGGCTCATTGCATTTCTGCAATTATTTAAAAACGCATTCAGTTTTTCGCGGTTACCGTCGAAATTGTGAATAAAGTTGCTTATAAAGTTCATGTCGATTTCTTTTGTTTCTTTAGACATGATACCGGGCTCGTCTTTAGGCATAAAAGTTAGTCAAAACAAAGATAACGTGTGAGGTATGAAGTTGCGATAAGGAAGGAATGTTGCACTAGTCTCGGAGCTAAAAATGACACACTGAGACAATTAATTAACTGAATGTTACTTATTCTAGCACTTTGAAGCTCGAATTAAATTGGAAATATGCGACGAAACTTTGTTGTTGGCACTCTTTTCACAGCACGGATAGTTTCGTTGTAGAATAGATGTACTTACAGGAACACTGCGACTGCGACAGCAACACGAATCATTTTGTAACGCGGCGAGATCACTCAAGGTGAGTGATAGATATTCGGGGCACACCCCGTTACACCAACACGGCACTTGAAGGCCTGATAAGACCAGCAGGATACAGCGATATCGAGCGGAAAGACACAGCGACAGGATGCGGCGATGGGGCACAGAGGTAAGATCGGATTTTAGCACTTTTCACTATCACAATAAATATGGGTTTTTTTCTTATTTAGTGTTCACTGAATTGAGGCGTTCCGAGGATTTATAAAATCCCTTAAGCTGCCACCAATGTTATACGGGGTCATGAAAACCTTGTTTTAAAAAAAACACTTTTTTAATACATGAAGAGAAATAGTTTTATTTGGGGTTTGACCTTAATACACTTTTTATTTAACACTAAGTTGAAAACTGGCAGACACAATTAATATGGGAGATGGTAGAGATTCAGAGGTCGGGACGAGACTGGCGCGTTGCGGGAAGCAGGAGGCAATCCGCTCTGAGATGATGACAAGGCAATTAACAGGAAATCTATGTAATCAATTATTTTTGCTCATCAAGGGTTTTCCTTAGCATTAGGAAACTATAACAGACTGCTATTTGAACTATTCTCTAAGATATTAATATTGAAGTCACCACAGATAATTAGCGATTTTTTACCAGTTGCCAGCTTTGCTAGAACATCTTCCATTACTGACTCAAATACGGAGTAGTTTTGATAATTTGGGGGTCTGTAAACGCACACTATAACATGCTTATCTAGCTCAACACAGGACAGTTCAATGCTATGTTCAACCGAAAGATCAACTATATCTTTACGAGTCTTAGATATAATAGACTTACTTACTTATTTAGGCAACAAAGAATGGTCAGAGTAAAACAATAGGAGGAAAAAGAAGGAACCGGGTTAATTTTTTTTTTTTTTTTTATAAATGGCATCTCGCAGGTCAACCTATGAGGTTGTCGTCTGCTTAGACGGACTTGCCTGTGGATTCCCTAATAAATTAAGGCCTCCAGCCAGGACTTAAACTTAAATACTAACTAAAAACTAAGCGACTACACGCTAAGGGCACCCCCTGTGGGGTACGAACCTCGGCTTAGGGCGTCGCTGGAAGAGGGCAGCAAATGACTAGCTGGATCAGGAATGATATTATTTAGGGACGAATTTAAAGCTACAGGCTCAGCGGCGCGGGCTGGCTCGAGCAAGGGTCGGGAGGGGCGTAGATTTGGGCGTCGCGGCGGGCCTCGGCGGCGAGGACGGTAGGACGGCGATCGGGTTTTGGGCTTATGAAGCGTGCTGGTTGCCTTACTACTCTCCTGCAGGAGGGTAGTGGCGTCGTCGGGGGCGATTAAGGTATGCCTTGGTCGGCGAATACTACTAATACGGGAAGGAGTGTAGCGGGCGGCCGCTGAGATCAAGGGGTTGGGGTGTTTTATGCCACAGTCAAAGAAACGCTTCGATAAGCGTTTCATGAACTGGTTTATGGTAGGCATTTTAAGATCGATGTGGAGATTTATATTACGGACATAGAAGGGGGCACCCGTGACCTTTCTGAGGAAACGGTTCTGGAGGGTCTGCATCTTATGGAGATGACGTGGGTGAGCGTGCGCGAATACAACGCAGGCATAGGTCATGATGGGACGGATGACTGCGGTGTAGATGCGCAGCTTGCATTTAAGTGACAGTTTGCAACGGGCTGTCAGAATAAAGTGGAGTCTACCAAGAGCGAAAGCGGCGCGCGCGCGAACAGCCTTAATGTGCTCTTTGAACGTTAAGTTTTTATCAAGGATCACGCCTAGGTATTTGGCTTGCTTCTCCCAAGGGATTGGCTTGCCGTACATAGTGATCGGGCTGGGAACCGGGTTAAAACTAACGGTTGTCTTTTATAGTCCCTGGCCGAGCATTCTAGAAGTGACTTTTTAGTTTTAAATCAAATACTTCTTAATTGGTTATTGGCCAGGAACAATAAAGATGGCTTACAGTGAGAACCTAGCATAACACTAGTTTTACGATACCTTTACAATAAAATAGACGACCTCTTAGCTCTATACCATAGTAGAAAAAGAAAAACTGACAGATGACAATGTTACATACAAAATGTCACAACATTTAATAAAAAGGAAAACAATAAGAGATTGGACCTCTCGGTAGAGAGTAGTTATATTCTTTGGATTGGACTTTCGTGGGTAGTGGTGAAGGCTTAACACTTGCTTTCGTTTGTGTTACGTGTTTAGTAGATTTTAGTGTGTAATCTCTGTGTTTGTGTTGTATTTGTGAGTATAAGGTTTGTCTTAACACTAGCTTTATATATTTTAAAGATTTTACCCGATATCCACCATGAATTCCAAAAAACCGCCTGACCCCCCTGATCCCTTTGATTACACTCCGGTGTTAACAGTTACCCTCCCCGATGACAATACGCTAATTGATAATATGGATTCAGAATCCACAAGTAGGAAAAGACTGGCTACTGCTTCCCCGAATATTGCTTCGAATCCTTCTAAGGTACAAAAAAAAAGAAATTGGAAGACAATCTTACGCAATTAAGGATAATCCACCCTACGTTGTTCATGTATCCTTAAAAGATGGCGACACCCCTGGGACAGTTCTACACCCAGTCAAATTTGGAATGTTTTTGACTCAAAACAACTACAGCAACATTCTCTTAGGTAGTGTCAAACGGCTAGGAAGAAACCGTGTCTCAGTTGAGTTTAAGTCTCACCAGGATGCAAACAGTTTCTTGATAAGTTCTACATTAGTCCAGAATAACTTCATTGCTGGCTTGGGTCTAGTATCGTTTGGCAGGAGTTTTGGGGTAAAAAGGGTTGAAGATGGTAGGGGTGGGTTCCCTGATTATAACGCTACCACTCTTATTACAAGGTAATGCGTATTTTTCGAGAAATTAATAATAAATGTTTCTAACCTCAAATTAGATTACAGCGTAACGAAACGTTAAAATCGGCAATTGACAACCAAATCTGTACTAGTGTATTGTCTGTGGTGTAAAATGTCGTGCAAAATCGGTGAAAAGGAACGTAAAAAAAAAAAAAACGCTATTTGTGTCATGTGTCAGTGTCATTTGTTTACGTTCATTCCGTTTCTCCAAGAGTTGTGAGAAGTTAGTGTACCTCCAATTCACGGTTAAAATAGGTCGACATTGTTTCAAAACCGAATCGGGGCACCCCGACTCCACGTAGTCTTTTGGCTCCTACCCCTAGAGTGTTTATAAAAAACCGGAGGCGCGAAGGGAGGGCAACCCCCGCCCGCTGTAACAAAGCATGGTTGCCTATCCTTTGTTACGCAAGGGCGAAGGGGTTGCACTTCCCGCAGCGCCGGAGACGTTGGAAAAGCGACATTTAAGTGTTTTGAGGTTAGGTTACAATAATTAGTTTTTCTCAAGAACGGTGCGTTACCTTTTCATGGGAGTGGTACCAGGGGAGACGGAGCACCCCCCTCCATCCCCCCCACCACCTCCCCACCCCCACCTCCTGCCAAACGATACTAAATTTTTACCTCATTGCTTCAATTCCCCAATTCAATATAACACGGTTGGGTCTTGTTAGAGACATACCAACTGAATGGACAGAGGATGAAGTCATTGAGAATATCAGGGTTCCTGTTGGATGTGGCCCGGTTATTAAGGCAAGGAGAATGAACCGAAAGGTGACTTCCCTAGGTGTTACAGAGTGGAAACCTACCCAAACTGTAGTTCTCACATTTGATGGGCAAATTTTACCAAAGCGCGTTTATTGTTTTTATTCTGCCCTCTCTGTTGAGAGATATATGTACCCGACTATTCAATGTTTTAATTGTTGTCGTTTCGGACACACACGTACAATATGTCGCTCAAAACCCCGCTGCTTTAAATGTGGTCTAGACCACCCAGGCGATGGATGCCAAGTTCCCACTGGATGTGCCATGTGTATATCCTGTTCTGGCAATCACTACGCAAACGATAAGGCTTGTCCTGAATTAGGTCGACAGAAGGGCATAAAAGCCCTGATGGCTGAGAAGTCTGTCTCTTATGCGGAAGCAAGTCAGATTTTCCCCCCCGTTTCAAGATCGTATGCTGAAGTGTCAAAAAAATCTAAACCAATACCTAGTACCCCCCAATATCCTATTCCAGCTCCCCAAACTCCAAAACCATACCACAAAACGGTCTATCTAAAACCCAAATCCCATGCCCCTCTTTCACCTAGCTATGACAAGCAGGCTCATCAAGCCCTTATTCAGGATTACTCCTTCTCTCCTTCCCAAAATGGCTGTGCTTTCCCCAGAGAAAGTGCAAGCAATCCTGATAAGTCTGTAAATATTCTTAATATTATAGCCAATGTGCTAATTACAGTATTAGCTAATCCTGCACAATCCTTACCTGACCACGTTGCCAAGAAACTGTCATCAATTGTTAATTATATTAATAATGTTCCATCCCCTGACACTCCTTCAATGGAACGTGAGGAGTATTACTCCCAGGAAACCTGACCTACTCTTCCTTATTAATAAATTTAAACCATCGATCTGCAGTATCGCTGAGACATGGCTTCGTTCTGATAGTAATTTCAAAATGCCGTGCTTCAGTGATCTTCGCCATGACAGATCAGATGGATATGGAGGATGTGCTTTGTTCATTAATAACAAAGTACCATTCTCCCCTATTCCTCTACCCTTTGTTAGTGACAATATTAATGTTGTTGCTGTTAAGGCTGAGGATATAAACATCTTTAGTTTTTATATTGCTCACCCACAAATTGAAGATCTTACTACAATAAAAAGTACTGAGTAATGTTCAAGGTCCATTACTTATTATGGGTGATTTTAATGGCCATCATTATAGATGGGGATCAGAAAACTGCGATAACTTTGGTATAGGCCTAGTTGATATATTGGATGAACTCAACCTTTGTGTGATCAATGATGGCAGTGCAACACGTAGGTCTGCGCCAGGTCAGAACAATAGCTGTGTTGATCTTACATTCTGCTCATCTAATATAGCCAGCCTTTTTAATTGGAGTCGCCTGAATATGACCTAAGGAGTGATCACTATCCCATCATGGGTGAAACCCCTTCTAAGACCATCCCTAACCGAACTTCCCCTCCTTTGTTAAAATACCAGCTAAATTCAGTAGATTCCGACCTATACTCAAAAATAGCTGACTTACCCTTATATTATCTTATCTTCTCTCCCATCCATAAATCCTAAAAATGCTTTACCTCATTTTCCAACACATTATCCTCTACAGCAGATGATTGCTTCCCACCATCCCCGCCATGGTGGGATAGGGATTGCTCCGCCGTGATCGGGGCTAGCCAAAATTAATTTTAACTCAGACATGAACCTAGATAACATTATTGCCATTCAACATAGCCTGGCTAAGTCCAAGAAATTGCTCAAGAATAAGAAGATATAAGGTTGGCGGAAGTATTGCGGCTCACAGAGTCCATCCACTCCAGCGTCAGTAGTGTGGCGTAAACTGAAGTCTTTCAGGAAAAGTTTCAGGCCCTCTTACGGGAGCATACTGTCTGAGGAACTGAGTTACCAGTTTCTTTCTAAGACGACCTCTCAGCTGGCATCCAATGACCCTCTGGATGGACCAATTACTCTACCGGAAATGAAATCAGTCCTCGCCCATGTGAAGGATTCTGCTCCAGGAGTGGATGGATTCCCATACTCGTTCATTACTAAAGCGGGTGATAAGACTCATCAATATCTGGACTTAGCCAACTATTGTTTTTCTTCCGGTTATATTCCTCCTGATTGGAAGGTCCAAGTCGTCATCCCTATATTAAAACACGGTAAAGATCCTAGTGATCATTGTTCTTACAGGCCAATTTCTCTATCGTCCAAGCTTTTAGAGCATTTGATAAAAACCGTCTAGAATGGTTTGTAGAAAGCAGGAAACTCAAACTCAACTCAAATCATTTATTTCAATTAAACCATTTACAGGCACTTTTGAATTGTCAAGGAGTCGGTCAGTCAGAAGCTAGTTGCCCATTCCCAAGCGCAGTAGGTACCTATGGAGAACAACGGGCAAGAAACTCCATGGACACTCTTTTAAATAATATTCTTGTTACAAATATATTAGTTACATCGATTAATGGTGACACTATAAGTGAGAACGATGTACAAAAACCGTACACGTTAAAGCGTCCAGAGTGCAGCAAAACAATTAAAAACAAACCAAAAAATTAATTATTAAAATAAGCCGTGGCAGCTAAGAGATGACCAGTCCCAACTGACGGCGCCCGTTCACGAACATGACGCATGGATCAGCACCATTCAGCTCAACCATTTTGAAGGGAGCTAAATGATCCGACACACGCGCCACCGTCAGCGAGACGTTTGTTTGAGCATGACATACTATCAGCCGCCAGGGCACATTCAAATCAACCTATGACATTACCCGGTAAATGGTAGCTCTATAGTACAAAGTACTCACATCTGTGCAATGCATCTATATAATAAAAAGGAGATTGAGTTTATATAATGCAAATATATTCTTACAATCTTCAGCAGCTTCCACAGTGTTTCAAATGTCAATTAATTAGTTGTGGTGTGGAGCAGGACCAGCACCGTCAAACTGCTCCGAACGACTCAATTCGGCTTCAGGAAAGGTCCTTCAGGGATCCGACTGGCCCTTAGCAGAAATGAGTCTGTGGTAGCCGTTTTCTTAGATATTTCAGCTGCCTATGATTCTGTCCTCCTCCCACTTCTCAGGCAGAAAATGCAAGAGCTGAGAATCCCGGCTAGGATTCGTCAAATCATATGCAGCATTTTGTTAGATCGTAGAGTTAAACTCAGGATTCCCGGGGTAAAACTCTGAACCGAGGTCGGTTTGGAGAGGTCTACCTCAGGGATCCGTGCCTTTATTTATCATATTCAAGGTGTCATTTTGCATCCTCGTCAAATTCAAGTAGCCTAGTATGCTAATGATTCTCGACACGAATCAATAATAAAATAAGTCGTTTTGTTTTTCTAATTTTCGGAAATCGACATTTGTGGAACGCGCATGTTAAAACGCGGCCCGTGTCATTGCGTAGTGTAACTCCCCTTTTATGCGACATAGCCGTGCCACAATGCCTACCGCATACGCAGCGGGGCGATTCTGTTACTTGATAGTGGTTTATTCTGAAAAACTGTCAAACTTAAATAACAAAAAAAAAAAGTATGTAATAATTATTGAGCAAGTATCGTAATTTTATTTGATTATTTATATGTCTTTCATATCAGCCTCCTGAAATTTGAAGAGGATGCAAAACGACACGTTGTATACTTATGATCTTCCTTCTTGCTTAAACTTTAATTGTAATATTCTCCAGTATGCTGACGATATTGCATTATTGGTCTGTGACACTTCTATACAAGATGCCGCCTAGTCCATTAATTTATTTTTGTCCTAACCAATGGCTTTTAGATCAGGGGTTATCTTTAAGTGCTCCAAAAAGTTCAGCAGTTTTCTTCACTCGCAGACGCCTTATTCCCCAAGTCGACATTAATATTGACGGCAAAACTATCCCAATCAAGGAGAAGGCCATGTTCCTGGGGGTTACCATTTATTCCAAATTGTCGGGAGGGGATCACATTAGTAATACCGTAAAAAATTCGGTCCTTAAGGCTTTGGCAGGTGTCTGGTGGAGAGATCACTCATACACCCAGGGGCGTATTTACCCTAGGGCCAAAAGGGCCATGGCCCGGGGCGGCAAGCTGCGTGGGGCGGAGCAAGCCGCACCTCATGCTCAGCTTTGTGAGCCTTTCTTTTTGACTTCATATGCCTGAAGAAATTAAAAAAAGCCTATCTAATTAACAAAAACTCAAACTCATTTGATATTGAGTTTGATAGATATCAAGACGCGGGGCTATCGCTTACTAATCGGCGGCTGGGCGCCGCCGCCGTCGGCCTCCGTCGCAACTCCGGACTTGTCAGGATGTTTCGACGTTGCTCGTATCGTTTTCGTTTATATCCGTAAGCGAGATTTATAGTCAGCGAGAGATGCTAATACTAGTCTTGATAAAGATTGGAGCCAAATAATAGCGGCTCTTGAAGATATTAAAAGTGACTCTGCCTAACAAAAAGCTTTAGTTAAAAATGAAGCTGGAGGGCTATTGCCCTTTACGGGGCACCAGTGTGGGCGCGTTCTTTGAGGCGCCGACCAGCCCACCGGTTGAAAGCGTCCCAAAGGGTCACAGCCACCCGGCTGGTCCGAGGATACCGCACGGTCTCCTGCGAGGCGGCTTGCCTCCATGCCAGATTGCCGCCGTGGGATCTGGAGGCAAAGCCTTCGCGCACGTATAAAGGCAAAAGACCGGGTCGTTACAACGTTGCCGCGAGAAATCACGGCACAGCGGACAGAGCTCCGGCGGGATCTCATGTTGACATGGAGGGTGCGATTGTCGGAACCCAGTGCTGGGCACGCCACAATAGCGGCTATAAGTCCCCTCTTTGAGGAGTGGTTGGAGAGGCGCCACGGCGTCCGCACCTACTGCCTAACACAGGTCCTCACCGGACATGGATGTTTCGGGAGGTTCCTGTTCCGGGCGGGAGGAAACGCCTAGGTGTCACCATTGTGTGGATCGCCCGGAGGAAACGGAGGAGGTCTGCCCAGCTTGGGTGGATCACCGCCGTGTCCTAGCGGAGGCGATCGGCGGCGGCGATCTCTCGCGTCCGGCCCTAGTTCAGGCCATGGTTTGAAGCGAGAGCGAATGGGAAGCCGTCACCTCCTTCTGCGAAAAGTAATGTTTGCGAAAGAGGTGGCGGAGCGCGTGAGGGAGATAACAAACAAACAAAAAAAAGGGCTATTGGCTCAACTAAATTCACTAGAAACGGCCATACTATCGGGATTTTGGAGACCTGCACTGTACTTGCGTAACGCAGTATTACTTAGAATCTGAATCATTTTAAGGATATTGCTAATCCATTGCTTCATATGTTCTAAAAAAACTGCTTAAATGTGTTACGTAATTATCCTGCTGTATTAGAACAATTTATAATAGGTAGTTTCCAAAATTCTACAAGGTGTCGTAGACACAGACGTAGAGGTAGTTTGTAATTTCCAGGCTTAACAAGTCACTCATCTTGTAGAAAATCAACGGGAATCTTTGATACTTTTGAAGATTCTGGTAAATGAAAATTCTCAGAAGAATACAGAATCAGTCACAAGAGACTAAATTATTAAGAGAAAAAACCAGACGATGAGTGTTGCGAGGGAGAAGTTTTATTACAAGGACGTGAACATTTCAGGGTTAATACCTTCTTCCCATTGTTGGACGAGTTAAGATAGGGCAAAACTTCGTATGACCACGTCACCGCCAATTTTGCATGTTTATGCAAAATGGATACAATGTCTGAAGCAGAAGTAAAAATGTATACCCGATTGATCTGGCGGATGATCTACAAGAAGAATGTGTTCTTTTAAAGCAATTCTTGACGTCTCATGAAAATAAACAAAAGGATTTGAAGGAAGAATTTCCATATACTGAAATAACAACGCATATTTCTATGAACTACGGTGACAATTGCAGTGCAGAACATTGTTTTCCGTACCTACTTAAAATAACAATAAGTTATCTATACGTTTAAGAACGTTTAAACAGTTCAGCTATTCCTTAATATACCTACAATGTGATAGGGCAATTCGACCTATTCTTTGAAAGGACCCAATTTTTTGTTAATGAACTCTAGTATAACCCTATACTAGAGTTCATTAACAAAAAATTTGGTCCAGTTAACTAGGAGTCAAAATGGATAAAATGATTACTGAGCTGCGACGGTTTTTCGATTTTTTTAAAAGTTTTCGGACTGTTACCAAAAATTACTATTAATTATGAAAAAATACCTCCACTATAAAATTTAATTAATACTTTTTTCAAAGCTTAAAAATTTGTGATTAAAAAAAATGCTTGTCCCTACAACAACATACATATCTAATCTCTGAAATAAAAATGTTCAGTAAAAAATTAAAGAACCGTCACTGCTCGATAACCAACCAGTTTTGACCCCTAGTTTGAAAGACTTAATTTGCTACCAATGGCCTCTAGTATAACCCTTTTCAAGGAATAGGTCGAATTTTCCTGTCTGTAGAAGCTGGCTGGACCGAATCCGTTAATATGACAGTCATTGAAGAGCTTGTTAGGCAATCTGTCCATCAGAAAAAAAAAGTGTTTGCATTCCCTAACATCATTCTCAGCCCACATCAACGCACCGCTAGATTTTATTTTATAATGAAAAGTTTTTGCTTTTTTTCCTTAAATGTATGGGGCGGCAAACCATAAAGGCCCAGGGCGCAAAATCTTAAAATACGCCACTGCATACACCTTAAAACTAGTCTACAATGCGCTGGTCAGAAGCGGGCTGGACTACTGCAGTTACTTAATTGAGCCATGTAACAAAGAAGCTCTGCGACTGGATTCTGTCCAGGTCAAATGTCTGAGGACTAACCTGGTGCCAGTTACTGGTGCCATGAAATCCTCCCCCATAAACGCTCTCCAGGTAGAATGTGCAGAACCTCCTCTTAATCTTCGTAGACAATACTTAGCGGATCGTTTCCTGTCAAAAGTTTGCTCCCTTTCGTCCAATCCGTTACTCCCCATTTTGGAACAAACCTACCTCTCACTTAACACGTCTTCCTACTGGAAGTATAAATCTATTCCATTGATGAAAAGGTACAGAGAGCTTGAACACCTCTCCTCAACTGTTTGTCAATACCCCACCCACACTTTTGAGGTGGCCTATTTCAGGCCAAAGGTCGTTTTGGGACTTGGTATCTCCAAAAATTTCCAGAACGTAAAAGGCGACTTCGATCGAACCATTAAAAGATACTGGGATGGTTGGCATTTGTTTTACACGGATGCATCCAAATGGGGAAGGCAACTCTCAAAACGGCGCTGTCGTAGCTAGTTCCCAACACAAGCTAATAATACAAGGCGTGATGTGGTTTTATTTTATTTTAGCGAAAATTGACGCGTTATTGTGTTCCTAGATACTCCGAAATTGGAGTGCACCATTTCCCGAAAGACCCTAAAATTTGAAGATTGTGGTTTATAGCTATTCGTTGAGATTTTTTTGAGTTCGAGTTTGTGTCAAACGTTTTGAAGAAAGTGATTACGAGGAAATATTCAAGGTTTAAAATGCTGTCACTTTCCATGTCAAGTACTTGTTATAAAATACTGAAATAACCGAAAATAGTGAAATAAAATCAAACTCATGAATGAACACAAAATTGAATGAATGAACGATATGTCAAATTTATTAAAGGCCGTAGGGACCTAGCTATGGTCGCGCCATCTACAATTAACTTTGCCCGACCTTCCCCATTGTCTTCATCAGGATGTACCGGTGTTTCGACATATTTTAAAATTCAAAAATTGCTCTTTTATTCTAATGCCCGCCAGAGGCCTCTGTATTTACAGGGGAATGCATCGGTATCCTAGAAGCCATCATTTTCTCAGATTCTCGCAGTAGCATTTAAGCTTTAGCTCAAAACCAACTTAAATCTAAAATGCACAGCAAAACATTTTCGATTTTCTTAATTAATTATTCACTTGTTCGAACAACGGTATAAACATTAAAAAGCTTGGGTTTCCAGTCACTCGGGAATAGGTGGCAACGAGTGCGCTAACGCACTGGCAAAATTCGCTACTTCTAACCCGATGGAACGGAAGCACTATGTGGTGCATAGTTACGACTTCATAATCACAATATTTTATTTGCTTAGAAAGTAGTTACATAAATAAGGTATTTACAACATTTGTGATCCCTGTACAATCTATCTTAAATTAGGCATGCCAATTTATGCCATTCGTAGATCAATAGTGATAGTGTAAACAACAGCTCTGTAATAAAAATTCAATAAAAATAATAAAATCGTATAAAAGAGACAAATAAAATATGTAACGTGTGTGTATACGAACAGTAGTTGCAACAAAACGTTTGCGAAATAAACTGTGCATAATAACATTAATTAAAATTGAACTACTCGAACATTGTGATAACGTTTCGTACCAATAACTTCTAATTTCTCTTATAATATGTTCCAAACTCGTTACTATGATAATAACTGTGAATAAAGTACGTAGTGTAATAAAATAATCGAAGTTTCTATGTGAAAGCTAGTGAAAACCATTTTTTTTTTGAAAATCTGCTCTTTGTAACTGTTGATTTTGAAATTTTGAATTTTGGCGGCCTAAAATATAACACTGTACCACGAAACTAATCTGCCAAAAATATGAAAACAGTGCCATCTAGCGTCGAGTAGAGTAAAATAGCTGATTGTGCCCATTCAAAAACCCATAACAGGTTTTCACTTCATGTCCTTAAACGATCAGAGCAGAGACAATGTCAACAAATTATCTTTTTCTGAAATTTATAACCTTTCCGATACGAATAATGCCTTTGAAACATTTCACGAAACAATAACTTTATTCTATATGTTGTGTTTTCCGCTCATGAAAGTAAAAAACAATTCAAAGGAATATTAAATAATATTAATATTTCCAATATTTAACTGCTTCTTTTATTGCTAGGCATTCTAAATAAATTGCTTTTTTCTTTTTCTGTACTTCATTCAGTTTCTTGGAAAAATAAGCAACTGGCTTTTCTTTTGTGTCTTTTTGTATCTGTTTTAATACCGCTCCTACGCCTAGTATACTTGCATCCGTATAAATTAGTATCGGTAAGTCTGGGTCAAATATCTCTAAAATAGGTTGAGAACATAGTAGTTTTTTCATTTTCTCAAAGGATTTTTGACAATCTTCTGTCCAAATGAATTTTTGATTCTTTCGTAGTAAGTTGTGTAGTGGATCCAACGTGATAGCAATATTTGGTACATATTCGTTATAAAAATTAATTTTTCCCAAAAACTGTCTCACATTTTTTTGATTTTGTGGTACCGGAAATTGTTTTATTGATATTAAATTATCTTTTATTGGGCGTACTGAATTGTTATGAATAATGTGCCCTAAATATTTCACCGAATCCGATGCGAATGTGCATTTAGAAAATTTCAATCTGAAGCCTTCCTTCTTTATTGCTTCTAATAATTTTGTTAAATGGCATATGTGTTCGGGAAAGGATTTTGAAAAAATCAATATGTCATCAATGTAGTTTACTGTGAATTCCTTAAGTTCATGTCGTCTTATAATATTACTCAAAATTCTTTGAAATATTGCTGGAGATGTTTTTAGCCCAAATGGTAAACACGTCCACTGAAAATGTTTGTCCTGTGTTACAAAAGCTGTTTTTCTTCTGTCTTCGATTCGTAATGGTATAGACCAAAATGCAGAATTTAAATCCAGTGTAGAAAAGTATTTGCAATTTCTTGTTTTTACCATCAAATCTTCAATTAACGGGAAAGGTTGTGACTGTGGAATAATAAGTTTATTTAAATCCCGGAAGTCGATACAAAGTCTGGATTTTCTATTGGTCTTCTTTTTTGTATGCCAATTTTACCGGAGCAGCAAATGGGCTGTATGATTCCTCAATTAGATTTTTCTCCAATAACTTTGATACTTGACTTTCTATTTCTTTCTTATCCTCAATATTGCATCTATAAGGTCTTTTACTACAATATTTATCGACCATTAAATCAATTCTGGCTTCATAATTTTTGACCGTTCCAATATCATACTTGTCTTTTGCGAAGATCGATTTGTATTTTTCAATTAGTTTATTTATTTCCACTTCTTGTGCAAATTCGAGATGGTTTATTAGGATTTTAAAATTTGTTTCATCAACATGTTCGTTAAAGTTCACTGCAAATCTGTCACAAATTTTGTTTGTTTTTTCCCCTGTTTCCATTTCAACAATTCTATTTATGTTTTGAGTAATTTCTAGGTTTTCATTTTGGCTCAATTTAAATTGTTTTATTATATCCAATCCAATTAAAAAATCGTAGTTGAAATTGTTTTTGTTGATTACAAACACATTAACTTCTTCTTCTATTCCAAAGATTATTATTTTCAATTTGACGATTCCATTAGTTTTTTTCACACCATTAATCGTAGTTAACTTCACAGTCTGTGCATTATTTAATTTTTCCTCCTTTATATTCAGCAATTTTGAATTAATTAATGAAATATTTGAACCTGAATCATATATTCCAAATGCATCCAATGTGTTATTTATTGTTAACTTGACTTTGATTAATGGTGGCACTACTAGTTTTTTTGATCCATGTCATTTAATTCTGTTTCTACTTCAGAATTGTTAACAAAATTGATAACATTTTGTTTTCCTTTAATGCCTTCATTCAGTTTAAACCAGCATAAGTCTTCAGAATGAAATCTATTACCTTTATTTAATTTTCTACAAATCTTGCATGGTTCTTTAACCTCTCTGGTTTTAACTGTGGAATAAGTCATTTTCTTTTTATCAAAAACTTTTTTGTTAACCAAATGTTCCAAGCTTTTCACTTCATTAAACAGATCTTTAGTCTCATTGATTTTCTTTCTATCAATCCTGTCTGTTATAAAACTTGGTAGACCTACTGCAATCAGATCAATCAGAGTACTTTTGTTTATTGTGCGATCCATTTCTAACAACATTTTCTCTTTTCTTATTGCATAGTCTAATAATGATCCTGTTTTGTATCTAAATTCTATTGCATATCTTATTGGTGTCCAACCTTTATTTTCATAAGTATCACAAAAATCTTCCTTCCATTGTTTCCATTCTGAAGTCAGTGTAAGTCTCATTAGCATAGAACTGTACCAATTTACACACGATTTTTCCAAAAACAGTCTAAAAATCTCTATTTTTTTTTCATCCTCAACTATTTCCAATCGAGCACATTCTTTTTCAAAAATAGCCATCCATTGAGTTACATTTGAGTTTTCTCCGTTGAATTTCTCAATTACAAATTTTTCTGAGATTTTTTTTTATATTCGCCTGCTTAGGTAATTGTGGATATATATTAGCAATTTTTTCTAGAATTCTGGACAGTGATTCTTCAGATATACCCTCATTTATTATAGGTTGTGTAATTTCAGTTGTACTTATCACTTGTTCCAGGAAATAATTCTTAAATTGTATATTTTCATCGTCATCCATGTAAGTTTTTCTTAGTTCATCTGACAAAGTTATCCATAAACTCCTTGTTTCATGCCTCCTTTGCAATGTATTTTTTAATGCTTTATAAGTCTCGGTTTCCATCAATTTTCCATGGTTTTTTATTGGCTGCAGTTCTTGTGGTACAAGGTAAGCTTTACCATCTCTTGTCGTTATTGAGGTAACTGCCAATACATTAGTTTTTTGGTCATCAAAACTTTTAATTGTAAACTCAAATTTTAGTTTATGCATTTTTGTAAAACGTCCTTTGCAAGGAATGTTGTTTTATAAGATAAGGTAGCCGACGTCCGAAAGTAAACTCAACTGCGTTTCTGTAAATAAAGTATTTTTTGTTGTTTTACAGTGTTGTCTTAAGTAGGTATCTATTGCTTTACAAAATAGTACTTTACCTGTAAATAAAGAAACAACATTCAAAGCTTTTATTTCACGAATATCGTCTCCTTTATATCTTTTAGGTATTTAATTTAACATAATATTTTATTAACCTACAGATCACCATGCCAACACAAAACATTTCACACTGACACTTCACTGTCTGTCAGTTCAATCCGTCAAGGAAATATCCTTCATTCATGCAACCTATCATTCTACTATAATCACTCGCGCTTCAATGAGAGCGCGTTCAAATTGAGGAATTGATGGGAAATCATTTCCTTACATGCAGTAAATTAAAATGGCTAACCAAAGGGATTAAAATGAGTAGTAACACCAAACGGCTATGATATAAATATTATTTAAACAAAACAAATGATAATAAAACTAAATGTATGGCATTTTCGCTCGAGCTGTGCAATGACCATGTGGGCGAGCTGGGCTTGGCCTTTCTTGAGGTCGTTAGTTGCTGCTTCGAAGCTGATGAACCAGAGCCGTGGTCGATCGCGCCAGAATGGTGGAATTCTCATGATGAGAAAGTGAGTGGGAGTCATCGGCGCGATGATATCGAAATTCTGAGAAGAGCAGAGGTTGAACAAGTGTCTCCCTCTGGAAGAGGACCTGGTGCTATTCCAGGAGGGATGTTTTGCGTTGAGATCACCCGCTACGATAACGGAGTCACTCAGGCTAAATAGGACAGAAAGATCTTCAGTGAGGAGTTGGAAATTCTCCGAAGTAATAATGGGAGGGAGGTAGGCCGATACTATGGTGATCGGTTGATGACCTGATATGCCAAGCCGACAGCAAGTCACTTCCAGTCTTGAAAGTGTGGGAGGGTCAATGGGAATGCAGTAAAGCTCCTTTTTGTAGTAGATAAGGGTACCGCCCTTATGGCAACGCGTCCTGTCATTGCGAACTGTACGATAGTTTGCAACTGACGGATTTCGGTACGTTTCCTGAACAAGGAGGATGTCGATGTGATGGTCGCGGAGGAACTCGCTGATTTCAGCGCGTTGTCGCAGGATGCCATTGGCATTGAAATAACCTAACTTTAGGGATCGGGGTTTGGTTCTCGCGAGGATTCCTTTATCCATTATTAGGGTTGGGTTGATTGGTAAAGGACATCAGGGCTTGCGTAATGTCCGGGTACGCGTTATATATGCTTTGAATCATGAAGAGGTTGCCGGCATTTCTGGCGGCAACAATTTCGCTGGCCATTTTCCTGGCGTGAGGGGTAAGGAAGGCCGTGAACGTGCTCGAAATCACGTTGAAGGCGTCCATTGGGTTCTGGCCGACCATACGGATGGCTGCGGCTGGAGCTGAAGCGGCAGGAGCGGCTTTGTTGACAGGCACAGGAATGCCTGGGGGCGCGTTGACGCGGATGCGGGGGTCCATTGGTGGAGAGATGGCCGCAGGGACGGGTCTGGGAGCTAAGGCTGGAAAAGCCTGCTGGTGGTGGTAGTAATTCCAGGGCGAGGGCCTCTGAGGACTGAGTCGCTCCTGGTGATGAGTCGTTGGCCACGCGTGGGCGTAGCGGGGGCTTTCCCTTTGTTGACGGGCGTCTGCACGCTTCGTCAGCTTGGGAGATGAGGCTTTGGGAGCCTTGGGGCACCCACGATAGTTGGCTGGATGGCCTGAGTCTCCGCATAGCACACAGCTTGGCGGCTCTGTGCACAAGGTGCGGTCCTTAGGACGGGTGCATTCTGCAGTGCCGTGATCGCCCAGGCACTTGACGCACCTGGGTTTGGCATGGCAGTGCATCTGCGAATGTCCGTAAAGCTGGCAGCGGTGACACTGCCCTATGACACCGGTCTTGAAGGGTTTTTCAATCTGCAAGCCGGTGAGGTTGCAGATGGATCGGACGTAAAAAATGGGGTGGTGACCCTCGGTAGGAGGACAGACCACGAGGACCACGTCGAATGGCACTCTGCCTCTGGCGCGGTGCATCCGGTGCACTTCGGTGACTGGGACGTTTGCTTTAATGTCGTCCGCGGGTATTTCTTTCGGGATCCTACGGATCACTAGTCTAGTTTGTCGGTCTTCGGGGAGGGCGTAGGTGTGGAAGGACACACCTCTGAGTCTGAGAGTTTTAGTTAGCTCCCTGTAGTCATTCGACGTGGGGACTTGAACCTTAATACCCTGTTGGGTGGACTTGGCGCTGGTGTAGCCGATTCTCAGATCGGTGCACCATTTGGACACATCTGTCCATTTCCCCTTGTCCTGGATGAACACAGGGGGAGGGGGGGCGATCTTTTTTGCCGCAGAGGGCTGGGCAGAGGGCTTGGCAGCACTGTGGCTGAGGGAAGAGGTTGAGGCCGAGGCGGCCTGGGAGGGGGCAGTGGCGGATGGAGCCACGGGAGCGGAGGTAGCTTCGATAGCCGGTTTTTTGTCCTTGTGTCAGGACTCTCTTTTATTTTAAGGCTCCTCTTTTTTGATCCGACCGTATTGAAGACGCCTTCGTCGGAAGAGGGGGAGGAACTCAGGGAGTCGCTCTCGTCTAGATAAGGTGAGGTCGGGCGAGGGGATGACTCGCTGGTGTCCATGTGGACAGCCGGCGGCGAGCAACTTGGAAGTTGCGACGGAGAGGAAGAGGGCTCGAGGGCATCGCTGAATGTAGCGATGTCTGAGCTGGCGGTGCCTATTTGGTCAGACGGATCGGGGACGGACTGCCGCAGAGCAGCAAATTTGGCGCCATACTTGGCGAGGAAGTCGGGGTCCTTGAAAAGGACCTCTTTGAGGAACGCCAAGAGGAGGGCGTCCCCCATGGTCGGAGGAGGGGGGGCTATTTATGGGACGGAATGGTGGAAATTAAGTTTCCACTTAGCCTACTAACCCTATACCTATCTCCCCGGGTGGGTTGGCCTGGGGATGAGTTCCCTCCCTGTCGGTTGCAGACAGGGAGGTGTGTACCTATTGGTGAGCTCTAAGCCAGTCTTATTGTGCGAACGGGGCCCTGACCAGTCTAGCGCGAAGGGTGTAGACACACCCTAAAGACACTAGGTGAGTAGCTGGAAAGCAAAACTGTCACCAGAGCCGACTAGGAGATCCCCCAAGGCCGGTTATCTGGGACCCGTCCAATTAACTGCCTCGCCCTGAAGGGGTTCGGCGGGTGTGATTGGGACAACACCCCACTCGGCTTCGTTGGCACCGTAAGCTTTCAACCGAGGACCACGAAACTGTGGTTTTACCCAGAAGGGGCCTAGTGAAGCTACTCACAAAACGCGCGAAAAAGAAATAAGATTTGCCTTGAAAAAGGCACTTTTTAATTGATTAAAATCAAAATCAATTTCTTGATAGTGATGTCGTGATAGTGATATCGGTGTAGTCGGGGCGACTACGATGACGTCACGAGGTGGCGACGAGAATGATAGGGAAACACAACACTGGGCCTGAGATAAGATAAGATAAGATAATATTTATTTGCTTAAACATGTGTCATACATACAAGAAAATACATGCATGCAAGATGGTAACAACATTATTAGGTACAGACATGTTTGCCACATGATGTGACGTGCAAATGTCAAGAAACTATTACAATTTAAAACATTCTCTTTCAAATCATAAAAATAACAATCAATTAAGTAATTAAAGAGTAATAGTAATATTGCAATAAATTTAAAATAACAATAAATTAGGTAATTAAAGAGTAATAGTAATAAATTTAAAATATCAAAAATCATGTCAAAAAAAAGGAATAAAAAGATCCAAAAAATAATTAAACTATTCCATTGTAAATTAACAAACACAAACAATTAATAATCAACTCAAATAAGCTACTATGTCAATACAAATCTTTCCTCTAGGAACTCGTTAATGCTATAGTATGCTTTATTTACTAAATATGTCTTCAGTTTGCTTTTCAAGTGAACAGAGTTAAGCTCCTTCCAACTTTTAGGCAACTTATTGTAAACAATTGGTGCCATACGAAAAATACTTTTACGCATATGTGCAGTCCTACAGGGAGGTACACATAGTTGGGTTTGGTCACGCCTGTTCCTGGGAAACCGATCTGCTCTGCGCGGGAATAGTTTAGGATTGTTCCTGACAAACATAACGGTTTCAAGGTTATACAAGGATGGCAATGTCAAAATTTTATACATATTAAAATAGGGTTTGCAGCTCTCCGTAGTTTTCAAATGAAACATTGCTCTAAGGCATCTCTTCTGTGCTTTAAATGCTACTTCTCTATTAGTCGAGTTACCCCAAAAAATAACACCATATCTGAGAACGGATTCGGCCAGACCATAGTAAGCTGTTAATAACGCTTCCCTATTGACATTACGCGACAGCAAGTATAATGCATAGGCACTACTACTAATTCTCTTACTCAGAGAATCTATGTGGTCCTTCCAATTTAATTGTCGGTCAATAATTAGTCCCAGAAACTTCGTTGTATTAACGGTGTCAATTGTTATATTATTATATGTTATGTCAAGATTGGAAAATGTCAATAAACGCTGCCTAAAATGCATAATAACTGTCTTACTTAAATTAATTTTTAAATTATTATTGTCTAACCATTGTATAGTATTGGTCAATGTATTATTAATGTCATATTTATATAGGTCTTTATTTTTACAGGGTATAGATATAGTACTGTCATCCGCGAATAGTGTCACAGGATGGTCAATTGATTTTGGAAAGTCATTTATATAAAGAGTAAAAAGTGGAGGTCCTAAAACACTTCCTTGCGAAACTCCATAGGTAACAGTTCGTTCCTCCGATTGAATGTTCTCTTCATGTTTGGTTTTTGAGTTCACTCTACTTATTTCGGTTATTTGTTTTCTGTCGTGCAAATAGGATTTTATAAATTCAAGAACATTCCCTCTAACACCGTACGCATCAAGTTTTTTAAATAAAATATCATGTTGGACATAATCAAATGCCTGAGTCATGTCACAATATATGGCACAGACTGGAGTACTTTTGTCCATATTTGACATAATCGAGTGCAAAAAGTCATAAACTGCCATATTTATTGTTTTTTTCTTTCTAAATCCTTTTTGTTCATTACAAAGTATATTGTTCACTTCTAAATATAAACTAAGTTGATTATAAATATAGTATTCAATTACTTTCGAGAACATCGGTATTAATGCAATTGGCCTTTAACATTCCATTAGTTCCCTGTCTTGTATTTTAAACAATGGCTTTATTACCGATTTTTTTAACGCGTCTGGAAAAATACCTTCACATATCCACAGATTTATAATATGACTGAGAGGGTGACATATTACATCAGCTACTGTTTTTAGTATTTTCGTACTGATCCCGTCATAACCCACACTATTTGTATTGTTTAAGGCTAGAATGATTTTCGATATGTCATTCGGAAAACTTGGAGCGATAAACATAGAATCCTTTCTGTTCAAAAAATTTTTTTTTTACTCTATGCCCTGAATTTATCGAGGGTTGAATTTTGTCAATAAAATAATCGTTAAATGAATTACAAATCTGATTTGGATCCGAGATAATTTCATTATTAATTCTAATTTCAACGATTTTATTCTTTGGTATATTTAATTTTGATTAGTTTATAATTCGCCAGGTGGTTTAAGATTTATTTATTGAGGTCTTTATTTTATAATTATTTTGTGCGTTCTGTGTTAAATTTATTATTCTTTTAAATAGAGTAGAGTAAATCTTGAATCGTGTTTTATTCTGTTGAGTAGATTTTGTTCGATACTGCCACAATAATTGACGTTTCTTCTCACTGCATTTTTTAATACCGCGCGATACCCATTTTTGTTTATTATGGACGTTAACTGAAATAAAATTTACGGGGAAGCACTGATCGTATAACAAAATGAAAATGTCTAAAAACTCCCTATAAGCTACATTTGGGTCACTGGCTGCATAGACGTCAGAAAAAGTTAGGTTTTGCAAATAGCCTTTAAACTTACTGATGTTGTCGTTATTGTAGTCACGTCTTTTCTTAGTCCACCGTTTAAAAGTACATACTTTACTACTTGGACATTTCAATAACTGCGCAGTATGATCAGACAATGCTAACTCCAATACTGTGGCTTTACAGGACTTTTTAAATTTATGCGCAAAAATGTCTATGCATGTTTGGCTCTTAAGACGAGTCGGTTGATGAAGAGCTAGTTTTAAGTTAAAGCTCAATAACATATGGTCAAATTCTGTTGATTGCCTATTTCTCTTAAGAACATCTATATTAAAGTCACCTACTAGAACAATATTTTTATAATTATTTTTCACTATAGTCTGTAATATCAATTCCAATTTATTCATACATTCATTGAAATTTTTAGCATTAGGTACTCTATAAATACAAACACAAACAATTCTATGAGCAACAAGTTCAATGGCACAGCATTCAAAGATACCCGTTGATGACATTTTTGCTATTTTAGGCAGCTCTCTCCATTGATGGCCTGACTTCACCAGTATGCATGCACCACCTCTCTTGCTTTCTTTTCTACTGAAAGAAGCTGCCAAGCAGTAATTCTTTAGGGTAAAGGGGTTTTACATAGCCTTCTATCATGAAATGTTCCGTGATGCATAGAACATCCACGTTTATGTTACTATCTAACAATTCATTCAGGCTGACTGCAAGGGCGTCACATTTCGCCAGCAGGCCTGCGATGTTTTGGTGCAGGATATGTATATGTTTAGTCACGAAAAAAATTGTCATCGGTTGTAGTTCCTTCGCTTACGTCGATACCATTTTGTTGTGTGTCAGCGTAATTATGAGTAATTTCAGTAAACAATTCCCATAAATGGTTAAATATTGTACGTAGTCCAAGATTATTGATAGTCCCTGTGAATATATTAAACATGCTGTCGTCATATTTTAGATTGAGGTTGCTGTCTAAAAGGTATGCATGTCCATGCGTCATTATGTCCAAGTATAAGAGATTATTGAATGTCTCTACTCGACAGTTGAATAAACTAGCGTCAAAGGGATACTTATATGTAGGCAAACACATAATTATGTTGGTATTTCTTATATCTTGAACTATACTTCTCAAATGGAATATAATATCATAATAGTCATTAGTTTTTTTGAAGTCTTCTTGCCCAAGGAGTATGATGCAGCAATCTTCCATAATATAATTTTTTAATTTGGTACCCAGTCCATCCAGAAGCTGTTTCGTATTTCCATTTGGTTTTAAATAATGAAATAGATTGCAGTTATTCTGAATAGACATGCGCAAAACAGTGCGTTTTAAAGTGATGTCATATGACATTACATTTCGTACCGAGGAATATTGCATTACACCATGACTCCAAACATGATGCGAAATGACGCGCCACACGCGATGGCTATTGTAATGAAATGCTCGCGTTGTAGAAGATATACATCATTTCATGAGATACCGCATTAAATTATGATGTAATGTGACAACCGTCAAGCGCAATGCGCCCTCGCGTCGCCGAATTGCACACTTGCTTTTGTTATCATATTCATAAAGTCGATTTTCCTTCATACTTAACCCCTTCTACGGAATAATTAAATCAAAAGGGCATTCCAGGCTGACTGGCAATAAACATGGATTGCGATATTGATTATTGACCATGGCTATGAATATTGGGTAATGTAAATCTATTTATTTAGAGTTTCTTAAAATATCGTTTAACACCTTATTAATTAATAATTACACAATCATATCAGTGTCCTATAGTAGTACAGTGCGAGTCATGTCATGATTTAAAACATCACGTAGGCCTAGGCAGTACGCGGTGTCAATTAAACGTAAACCTTAATGCATCAATAATACGGTTCTATATATTAGTTCACTTATTTCGCAGCCAACCGACCGGCGCATGCTCCTTCTCACTTGCTCACACAGCGAAAATTACCGAGATAATACGAAGTTTACGAACACCGAACAGCGCGCCGCGGCCCGCGCGTCATGCGTCATGTTTGAATGTCATGTGCCATGCTTAATTTGGTCGAGTCATGTGTAATGCTACATTACGCGGTCGGGATATATTACGCGCAATGCAACAATCGCATTACTTACACAAGTCTAATTCTGAAACGCATTATCAGCAGTTAACCATACATTGTGTTTATTATTACTACATATTATGCATATTTTCGGCCTCGTCTTAGCCGTGTTGCTGTTCGGTTCTGTTAAAGGTGCTTGAGTAGTTTTTAAATTTGTGTTATTATTTGCAGCCTGACTTCCCGAATCAGATCTAGGCTTTCTCAGGCAACCTAAATCATAAGCAGCATTTTGTTGAGTAGATTTCTTTAACGGAGTTGATGACTTCCTTGACTTTTAATTTGGTGAGCCTACGTTGGTTGTTAACGTTTTAGCTGTCTTTTCCATGAGCTCACATTTATTAGTGACTTCAACCAGTGTTGATTTTAAATTACTGTTCTCAATTGACAGACTTTTTATTTCGTCCGGCTGCTAATAGCTCCAATTTTAATTTTTCTATTTGACATTTAAAATCTTCGGTTTCGTCACTTACATCGTCGGATATGTTGGGTAGACTACTAGCGCTGCCATCTATCGTCAAGTTATTTGTACTTGATTCTTCGAATGTAACCTCCCCTATAAATATATATATAAAAAGTTTATTTCGGAACAATAACACACAGTACAAAAAAAGTAAATGAAAACCCTAGTGACTGAGCTCGTGTTCTTCGTAGCGTGATATTCTCGGAATAGTTCATTTGGATAAAAATTGAATTGATAGGGACAAGAATTGTAAAAATGGAAAGGAAAAATTGAATACCGCTTCTAACGGGGATCGAACTTGCGACCGACAGGTAGGGAAAAAATATATCGATATATCGATGTATCGATATTTAATAAAATATCAATATCGACCTCGATATATCGAGAAAAAAATATCGATATATCGATGTATCGGTCAAATTTTCAGAAGTTCTCGGTTTTAAAATAATAATGCATTTATTTCAGTCTGGTTCAATAAGAGGTCATATTAATTTTTATACAATATTTTAATGTATGAGAATCTTAATAAAACGAAGGTATTTTAATTATTATTCTTTATTATTATGCAAAATTAGAAAATATCAAAGCTAAATAGCAAAATTGTAATATTTTAAGACTTATTTATTATTTCAGGCAAACCAGTATTTGTCCGGTAGTGAAATTAGAAAAATTCTGCTTTTCACATGCTCCGCTGTCATGTGGCTTTGAATTTCTTTTAAAATATTCTGTTGTTATTAACAGAATATAATACATACATAATCAGCCTATTATGTTCCCACTGCTGGAAACCAGGCCTCCTCTCTGTGAGAGGGAATGGGCCGTAATCCAACATAATATAATACCTACACAAAATACAATCTCCACTAATATTTTTAACATCTTCCCTACAAAAAACGCTAATCGGTTATTTTTGTTTACTTATATTAGTATTTTCTGTGTAAATGATTATTGTAATCGTTTGAGAAAACAAATGTCTTGAACAGAAATAAAAAAAAATTGAAAAAATATCGTTTTCGATACGATTTTCTAAATTGAATATGAATGTAAATAACGCGATGTATGTTGTTGAACTCTCAAAAACAACAGATTACTCGTAATCGTTTACGAAAATGTGTTACGCAATTAGGCTGCTGGTTTGCCTGATAAAATAAATTTTATTGGTCTTAGAAATATTAGAATTTTGCTATTTAGTTTTGGATATTTTCTAGTTTTGCCTAAAAGTAAAGAATAATGATTCAAATACCTTAATTTGTTGAGATTCTCATACATTAAAATATTGTACAAAAATTAATATGACCTCTTATTGAACCAGACTGAAATAAATGCATTATTATTTTAAAACCAAGAACTTCTGAAAATTTGACTGATACATCGATATATCGATATTTTTTTCTCGATATATCGAGGTCGATATTGATATTTTAATAAATATCGATACGTCGATATATCGATATTTTTTTTCACTTCCGACATCCGGAAGCTCCGGTGCCGGCTGCTGAATGTTTTTTTTTTTTTTGTGTATGGCATCTCGTAGTTGACCTTGAGAGGTCGTGAGTGACTACTTAACCGGACTATCCTGTGGCTGCCTTAAGCGGACTCAAAGCCTCCAGCCAGGGGCGTAAAACTACTTACATTACTAAGCGAACGCTCGCTAAGGGCACCCCCTGTGGGGTACGGACCTCGGCTTAGGGCGTCGCTGACGGGAGGACAGCAAGATGGGACAGGCTGGATCAGATTTTGTTGATTATTATTATTCGGGGAATTTAAAGCTACAGGCTCAGCTACGGCGCGGGCTGGCACTTCATCGAGCAAGGGTCGGGGGGGACAATTACATCGGGATCTTCGCGAGGAACCTCGGCGGCGAGGTCGGAAAGTCGGTCTGTGTTTGTGCACTGTACTGGTGGCCCTACTGCTCTCCTGAATGAGAGTTATGTGGTCATCGGGATCGGTGAGGACATGCTTGGGACGGCGGACATGACTAATGGAGGAGGGAATATAGCTAGCGGCTTTCACAACCAGAGGGTTGCGGTGATTCGCGGCGGTCTCGAAGAAACGCTTTGAAATGCGTTTCATGAACTGACGGATAGTGGGCATCCTGAGGTCTACGTGGAGGATTTCGTTGCGAACGTACCAGCAGGCTTAGCATGGCGTTTTCTGTTTCTACTCTACTGTAGAATAGAAATCGCTTTCTACGCTCCTCGAAATCTCTTTTTCGCGAGCACGAGGACACACTTAGATTCAGGTTGCTTTATAGACAGTGATTTTCCATAGCAACGGGTTAGTTGCTAGTGATGTGTATAACTACCAATTTTTACCGTACAATTGCGTTTCGTTTCTGTGTAGACAGTAGAAAACTTTCTACTGTCTACACAGAAACGCCATTTTTGTCTACTCTTCCGTCGACAATACGCTTCTCTAGGGCGCTCGTGCTAAGCAGCGGCGTGCAGGGGGAGCCTGTTATCCTACGGAGGAACTTGTTCTGGAGGGTCTGCATTCTATTGAAGCGAACGGGCTTGGCGTGTGCGAAGACTGCACTGGCATAGGTCATGATCGGGCGAATGCACGCTGTGTAGATACGCAATTTGCACTTTAGTGACAATTTGCTACGTGCATTGAGGACGAAGTGGAGTCTACCTAGAGCGAAGGCGGCGCGCGAACGAGCCGCCTTAATGTGCTCTGAAAACGAGAGGTGTTCGTCGAGAACTACACCAAGATATTTGGCTCGCTTCTCCCAAGGGATCGGCTTGCCAAACATGGTGATCGGTCGAGACAAATTCATATCAGCCGACCTCCTCAATTTATATCGTCGCCTCTGTTCTTGTGACTTTGTAGAGTTAGCTGAGTTTAAGTACCCATCGAATACCACAGTACAACTCATCGGCGGTTGATGTAGGTGATATATCAATCACAAATCGTGGCAACACAGGCATTTTTTTGCCAAATTACTCTGTGCAGTAGGAATCCACCGTCCACCACTTTGTCCATTTCAGAAAGTTCAACAGCTTTGGTAGTAGAATCGAATATGCTGTACAGGACAGATTTAGTGCCAAGGGAAATAGAGCCAACTCGAACTTCAAGAATTCCGACAAATCATCCTCCGATTGTTTGTTTATGCACATTCGCTGAAATAGCAGTGTTGGGTCAACTGCAACGTTTTCGTCTTAAATTTTTATTGATGAGCTGGCAGAAGAAAGTGGGAGTGCGCGATTTTTGCGAGACAACTTTATGTCTGAAAATGGCAGGCCCACTATCTTATTCATTGCTTCAGTACCGATTCGATGAGCAATATGGGAATATGGAATGAAAAGTGACGACCCGCTTCTGCTCCATTACCACTGGTAGAAAACAAGATCTCAAACTGTTACCGCCTTCACCGCTTGGAGGTACTCCCAGCTTATGGTATCAATAAAATACCTAATTTATATACTAGCTCATATTTAACATTCGGTAATGCTTGTCACATAACACTAAATGAACTCCATTTTCACTTTCTTCGGAGCACGATACTCGAACACTGGTGGAAAATTTGGAAAAAGTGTATAAGACAAGTGTAGATAAAAGTTTTGATATCCCAACGGCTGTACAGATATGGATAAAATTTAGTAAATTGATATAGTAGGATTTGATTTAAGATATAAGATACTTTTTATCCCCAAATAACGTGAAGGAAGTAGAATACAAAAGGTAGTGTTCAATTCAAGTAGTTTTTTTTTTCAATTTTCACTTTTCCGGAATGTGTAGTTCGAAAATAGGTAGGAATGTGAAAAAGTGTATAAGATAAAAGTAGTACATCATTTTATTAGCTTTCATTGCGTAGAAGACTTCTTATCTCCATGACGCACCGTTTAAAAGATATTAGCGAAAAACTGAAAAATGGGAACTTTAACCCCTCCCCTAACCCCCTAGATGTCAGGACTTTTAGTAGGTATGTTAACTCTATAAGCACCCTGAACAATTTTCTGAAGTAATTGCTTAAGGCCTTGCTCACGCACTCTACAATCTCTTTGTTGGATGGACTAATTGTAATTCAGACGACCAGTGTGCTTAGAAAACATCACATAATCACAGGACAAATCCATATTAGAGTCAAAAATTTCAGCTTAATTATGTGTTTGATTATCCAAATACAACATATTATTGAAGGTTTCGACCCTGCAATTGAATATCACTGCGTTGATCTGATATGTAAGACGACATAATATTATGGACTAACGAACTGACACCAAACATAAATTGTACAACTCGTGGTCAGAAGCAGTGGTGGCCCAGTGGTAACGGTCCCGACTTACGGGTTGTAGGTCGTGAGTTCGAACCCAAGCAGGCGCTTTACTTTGTGTAAATAATTTAATCACCACTGCTCTCAAAACGGTGAAGGAAAACATCGTGAGGAAACCGGCACGTCCTAGAACCAAAATTCGAAGACATGTGACATCTACCAACCCGCACTGAGCCCGCGTGGTGGATTACGGCTCACTACCTCTCATAGAGAGGAGGCCTGTGTCCCAGCAGTGGGAACGTTATAGGCTGATTATGCTATGCTATGTGGTCAGAAGTGTGGCTAGTAAGTTCTAAACTCAAGGGGGCCTACTACGCCAGTATTCAACCCGACATCCGGCGGAAACCTTGGTGTATTAGAAGAACTTCTGCAACCATGTGTAGACTGAAACTTGGTCACTGTTGCGGTCCAGTATTTCTAAATAAGATCCAT
This sequence comes from Dasypolia templi, assembly GCA_963555695.1. Classification (NCBI taxonomy): domain Eukaryota; kingdom Metazoa; phylum Arthropoda; class Insecta; order Lepidoptera; family Noctuidae; genus Dasypolia; species Dasypolia templi. The sequence continues at coordinate 31,777,110 of OY743145.1, read as the reverse complement.
GGTCGAAACAGCTCCTTGTGCGAATGCGGTCTTGATGATGGAACTCTGGACCTTTTTTTTTTTTCATGTCTTTTGAACTCTCAATCCTTTGACTTGTATGTACCATAAGCTTACCAAAATTTAAATCCCCTTCCTACTAACATCCATTCCCTCTTGACTAACTTTTATCCTAAAAAAATCCAAGGTTTATCATTTTTTTTAATGTAAATGAAATCAAAATGTAGTTTGGTGTGTAGTTATGTGTAATAACTTACATATTCTATGTTTGCTAATCAAAATTGTCTTGTCCTTTCAGCTACTAACATATTTTAACTATATAGGGCTCACCTTGTTGCTCTGCCGTCACCACATGACGCTGGCAGAATAGTCGACATCGGCTCAGTTGCCAAACAAGGAAAAAAAACTGACTTTTTTTAAATTAGGCCTACCTAACGTATTTTCAATCATCATTATTTCACAAAAATGCTTATAGGACTAACTTTTTTTAATATTGTTATTATTTTACCAAGTACAACTTATTTCTATCTAAACCCATTAGATTAAAGATTACTATCACTAAGACTTATTAATATAATAAATATGCTTAATGCTTTCAGCAACAACACAATATTTTTTTCTTCAACAACCATTAGTTCCAAAATAAGAGAAGTGGAAAAGCAGCAATCGTAACGTTCTGCGACGTTACACGGCCGCTTGTGCTGTCACTAGAAGCCAGACAGAGTACACTAAGCACTGTGGACACTTGTGTCATAAGTATATACTCCTCAAGTATGAGAACATACTCCTAACTATGGACTACAACATGATACCAGTAAAAACATGCCAGTTCATATGCTCATTCCATTTAGTTCATAAAAAACATAGCATCAAACATAATGAAATAAACAAATGCAGTTTTAATATGAAGATATTTTACAATTCTTAAAAGTTAAATAAATGTTAAATCTACCACAAAGTTGGAAGTGTTAAACAACAGCTTTTAAATCTTCTGGTAGGTCATTCTTAGGATGCTTGTTTTCAAAATGTTGTTTGTAGGTCTTAGGGTCAGGCATCTGCGCCTGAAACCAAATTACATATCCTGCTTGAGTATCATAATTATTATAAGCACAAGCTAACACTCTAGTCAACTTCCACCCACCAGTTAACAAAGTTTGATTATTGTTTTAGGGATTGAGATTATAATGTACTGTATGTCTTGGCTCAGTTCGATAATTATTTATAAGCACAAGTTGAGTAGTTTGAATTGGACAATTACACCATCAATATACTAAAAGTGTGGTCGAAGATTTATTAAAGGCCCACTTTTTGCATCTTTCGGGCTTAAACACATGCATGGCTTACAAAAGCACTTATAGTAAAAATCCCAAATAAATGTTTATTACGGAACAATAACACAAGACTAAATACAACAATTTATTAAAACAATGATAGCTGCAAGAGTATATAAACTGTAGCGCAGCTAACAACTCCCCTCTCCAGATACAGACTCAAACTCAAACTCAAATCATTTATTTCAATTAAACCATTTACAGGCACTTTTGAATTGTCAATTCAAAAAATTATAATTGAAAGAATAGAATGATGTTCCATGCAAAAAGTGTTTAATAGGTAATTAAGTTAATTTTAGTTAACTTAGACATGGTGGAACTCCCACAAACTCATCTGAAATACTATGAAAACTATTGGCAATGTTCAAACCTGACAGGGGATACTTGGTGTATAGTAATGGTAGGAGAGCCAAATGATATCTAGCAATCTAAATTTTCCTGTACCTGTACAGGATTAAATCAATGCATATTAAAAATTATAGTCTGTCTGTGTGATGGCATTGTTCTTATAAACAACACAACAGATTTTACGTTGGTTTTCACCATCATTTACAGAATAAAATTGTTACTGGAAGGTTTATGTTTTTATCTTAGATGTTAGCACTGAAATCTCCATGTTTTGTCAAGTTGTGAGAACCATGCAAAGTAAGGACGGGTTCCTAGAGTTATTACAAAATAAAGTAAATAATAGAAATCATAACATGCATTCTACTTTTAGTCCAATCTCCATACAATTTGCATGCATGTAGAATGGTTTCAACAATTTTTGTGTTGAATGAATACAACAAATGTTTACCTTGCAGACAGCACAAACATGGACAAGGGCTTTCTGTGCAGCTTTCTTCTGGTCATTGGCACTATGGCCTTGCTGTTTCTTCATTTTGGACTGTTTCTCAGCTGCTTTTGCTTGTGATTGAAGTTTCTGCTGCCCGCGTGCCATCCTTTAATCCTGGAAATATAAACAAGATGTTTCCTATAAAACAACAGGCTACTATGGATCACTTTTAACTGCGCGAGGTAGACCTCTATAACAGAATGCAAAGGTATTTTATAGGTTTGCCAGAATTTTAGTGATGATCTCGAGTATTGTTCATTATCATCATCATTGTTTACGTGGACATGATAATCATTATAGCATTGATTTTATACAGGTTACTTTAGCAACGTCCACGTAAAAAGAAAGGGAATTGAGCAAGATGCTATTGGAAAACAACTAAAACTTGGTCGTAAAGATAGAAGTAGATTGCGAAGATTTTAGTCCCTACGAATTCGACGTTATGATAGATGAATTAAAATATATGCAGTAACAATGCCTAATAACACCATAATATAGCTTTCGTACCTCAAACTTTCTAACGATCCCAATAAATAATCGAGTCTACACCAAAACAGTAATGTATTGTTCGGTATTAGCGCCTATGTCATCAAATACCACAAAATAATAATCTAAGTGAAATAAAGATAAAATGCCGAGAGATAATAAATGGATGGTTGAGAGACTGAGAAATGGATGGAGTGGCTGCAAATTTGGTTGATGAAAATGTTAGAAGAAAATGAAGCAAGCAAGCAAATTGAACACAGATAAGCGTAAACTATCCTCTATGTCTGTGCTATCCTCTATGTATAATGTACTCTGTGCACAGAACATATCCGTGGCTGGCGAGAATACATTGTTAAATCGACATACAATTTTTTTATTTTATTAGTTTAGACGCTTCGTAGGCCTGTGTTTCTATAGGAAAAAAAATGACAGTCCCACATATTCATGAATTTTTAAGATTTTACCTTCGGTAATAATATTATATCTCAGTCTTGAAGGTTCAATACATAACAAAACGACATGTAAAATTAACGATTCCCGGTATATTCTGTTCACGCATTGATATAACGTTTTATCAAGTTATGCTCGCTAACCAAAGCTCATAATATTACTGTACGAAACTAGATAGCTCAATTTGTTCATTTAACATTTTATTGTTTTAATCATATTTAAGTTGATATTAATACATATTATATTGTGTACAAACAACCTGCCAATCTTGAACCATGATAATTATGATTATCTTTTTATATAAGATACTTGTACCAACTTTACTTTAATAACATTGGTAAACCTCATTTCTAGATTTTTTTAACATTATATCATAATAATAACAAAGCTTCAGTATCTGTTTGTTTTTTTTTTGCAAATAATGTTATTCACAATTTCATATTTACTCGAAGCTTAAAAAGTCATTTATAGTCTTATTTACATTTATGTTCTTTATACAAAAATTTGTTTGTGACTAAATTAAACCCATGACCGCCAGCCAAAGAGTAATATAAGTAATACAGGATAAGAGAGCCCTCTCTCGAACCTTTTATGCATGACGGTTTTATACGCCATCTGTATTTCTGAACAGGAACTAATTCCCAATGTATACTATGTATAGGTACCTATATATTATGATATGGATGGATAATTATGTAGGATGAAGAAAATAGCTTACCATTGACGTAAGTGATTTTCAAGGTAAAATAATGTGCTGGAAATTGGAATGAAACAAACTAGTCTAGTAGTATATTTTATTTTCTATTTTTATAATTTTTGTGCTTATTAAAATAAATTTGAGCAGCATTTTTGACTTCGTCCTCTCCATCATATTTTATTTTGCCGGATAAAATGCGATTGACTGACCTGCACCAACTATAAATTAAAACATTTAATGAAATATCAATAAAATATGATTTTAATTCATTTTTGTGATTTGGACATGTAAATGGACCATCCGTTAAAATATCCAAAAATATTAAAATATTTACTTTTATTTTCTTTTTTGGCACGTTTTGCTTTAGAAATGCTGTGACTACATTGTTTATATTTTTGAAATATGTTGCTACTTCCTCAGATGGGTAACACAGCCAGTTTTTATTTTGGTATTCTTTTGCTCTTATAAATGTGTTACTATTTTTGGGATCACTATTGTCTATTAAATTCAGCCTGCATTGTTGACAACTTTTTACAATTTGTTTCATGCATTTTTTTATGACCCAACCGCAAACATAGTTGCCCTGACCAGCATCACTATCGTTGAGCTGGTCAGAGAAAATTTCATTATTAAAATGAATAGTATCGTTTTCTTCAGGAACATCAGGAGTAGTTTCTGTGAGGAAGAATTTAAAACTCTGGAGGCATTCATTTTGGTCTTCCTCACAGTTTGCTCTAATTGAGTGTGGCGAACTACAATTATTAAGCATTAGAGCTTTGAACGCCCCTTCAAACGCCACAGTGTTTGGAGCAACATTTCGTACGCCATAGCTCCTGATGTTCCCAAAAAAGTTTTCAATCGGGTCTTGGTTTAAATTTCTTGTCAACAAAGCATCTAAACCATACTTATTAGATAATATCTTCCAAATCGATTCCATGCCTTCAATAGTTTTAATAAAATTTGTTATAGACGGTGCAATTGTTTCAGTCAATCGGATTCTATCCCCAACTTTTACTTTCTTTATATATTTTGTAGATTTTAACATTTGCTTGGCTTTGTGCCATAATTGATGATGAGGCGAGTTACGCTTAACAGGCCCTTTATAAATTTTACCGTTTGGTACAGTTAAGCAGTTAACATTGAGGCTATCAAATAAATTGTCTATCATTAATGTGAAATTAATTAAACTTCGGCAATCGTTGGGCAAGTCTCCTCTTCCTGTAAGGTGTTCAGTCACAACCGCAACACTGTGACTGAACAGTTGGGTAGCCGTCTTCACTCGCATTTTATTTATTTTCTCTGGATTGACATGTGCCTCTGTCAAGTTGTGTAAAAGTTGCAACTGACCGTATGATTTGTCTGCGGCATATACCATTTGGTAATAATCCCATTTTACAATTTTTGTCTGGTTGTCAATTGTATAACTTAAATCCTTCGTTATTAAATTATTTCGAAGTCCTTTAATTAAATGTGGAGTATCATATAAAGGAATGATATTCTGTTTATTTAGACGAAACATATCATGACGCCATTGTTTATTTAACCTTATATATAAGGCTTTGGTGTCATTGATTAATTCATTTATTGCCCCAACATTAACGGGACTTTGATCGCACACAGTACTGACAACAATCAAACCTGCCTCCGTTGTATGTTTGATAACACTTTTAATTGCTTGTTTCAAATGTATTTTACTGAGGCTATTGGTAAAATAGTATGCTATTGGTTGCTTAAAATTGCATTTTATGCCTTTTACCATGAATACCAAGACATGGTCAGCAAATGAGTTTTCTGCATTGCACGCAAAACCTTCAAATGCATCTTTATGCGCATTGTACGTAACTTGGGGAATTAGCGACATTTCATCAAAGATGACAGTGCACAGTCGATCACAGGAATCTTTATTTTTTACAGTATTTTTAATTTTGTCAAAAATTATATTATTAATACCTGGGCTCAGTTTTATTCGGCTCAAAAGTCGTCTCATCGTCTTTGACGACGGGAGTGTAAAGTATTTACACAAAAGCCTGTAGCACTTTGGGCTTTTTTTAAAAAGGGATGAGGCCAAAATGTTCTCGTTTAAGGTAAATCGCCGCCCCTTTGGTTTCTTGGCAGATTGCAGCTGCATGTGTACAAAAAGTTGTGCTGGCTTTGTCATATTTTTGATGACATGTTGAAATGCAATATCATTTGACAACTTTCTAGCATTAGCAAATCTTTCTTTAAATGATTGCCCTCTTTTACGCAAACGACATATTTCGTTATGCAGATATTTTATTTTCCTTTGCATATGTTTCATCCGTTGGAATCCTTCACCTGCAAAAATAATAATTATAAGTAATAACATAACATCACGCCTTGTTTCCCCGAAGGGTTGGGCAGAGGTGTACCTATAGTACACCCACATTTCGCCAGTTATGTTTAGGTCCCATGTAATAGGGGGCGAGCCTATTGCCATCAACCGGGCACAAAACCAGTCTCCGGGCTGCTACTGAGAAATTCCAGATAGAAAAACCCAATAACACGATTTCCCGAACTGGGAATTGAACCCAGGACGTCATGCTCAGCAGTAGCGATTGCACCACTAGACCAACGAGGCAGGTTAAAGTAATAACAAGAATTAAAGTTAATTACATTGTTCAATTTTATAAATTCAGTATCAGTATCACATACTATTACCAGCGGAAGCACACACCTACACATCATTTCTCGTTAATTGCAATACAGCTGGGTTATAATGTATGTTACTGAGGCAAGAACCTGCATTTGACCAATACATGCACAAAGTAGCTGCAATTTAGTTTGGCAGTATTATAAACTCCCAAATTTATCTCTTTTTTAAATATTAGTAAGTAGAAAGTTTATAAGAAGTATCAAATGTTACCTGAAGTAGATACTTGAGGACTAGCAGCAGCAATGGTATGTTCATGTGCCGTGGTAGACTGTACTGGAGCACGGAAATTAACACTGCTACCTGAAAACCATACAATTATTAAATAAAAATTCTCATTAATTTGCAATACTGCTTGGTTTTAACTTGTTTTACTGGGGCAAGAGACAAAAGGTCTATAAACCAGCTGCGATTTAGTTTCGCAGTATTAGAAACTCACAAACTTTTCTCTTTTTTAATATTAGTGTTTATAGGAAGTATCAAATGTTACCTGAAGTAGAAGCAGTAGATACTACTTGAGGACTAGCAGCAGGAATGGTATTTTCATATGCCGTGGTAGACTGAACTGGAGCACGGAAATGAAAACTGCTACCTGAAAACCATACAATTATTAAATAAAAATTCTCATTAATTTGCAATACTGCTGGGTTTTAAATTGTGTTACTGGGACAAGAGACAAAAGTTCTATAAACCTGCATTTTGGCCAATACATTCACAAAGCAGCTGCAATTTAGTTTCGCAGTATTAGAAACTCACAAACTTTTCTCTTTTTTATATTAGTGTTTATAGGAAGTATCAAATGTTACCTGAAGTAGAAGCAGTAGATACTACTTGAGGACTAGCAGCAGGAATGGTATTTTCATATGCCATGGTAGACTGAACTGGAGCACGGAAATAAAAACTGCTACCTGAAAACCATACAATTATTAAATACAAATTCTTATTAATTTGTAATACTGCTGGGTTTTAACTTGTGTTACTAGGACAAGAGACAAAAAATCTATAACCTGTGTTTGGCTAATAAATGCACAAAGTAGCTAAGATTTACGCCCAATTTGTGTGTGTATAGCGTATCTCAATCTTGATCTGCGGTTTTTTACAGCTGCTAATGATTCGCCCTCCCAAAGACTTAGATTGGCAAGCTCGGTCGTTGATTGGGAACAGACAAAGATCGGCATCAAATAAGAGTTGTAGGCTTACAGGAAGTATCAAATGTTACCTGAAGTAGAAGCAGTAGATACTTGAGGACTAGCTGCAGGAATGGTAGTTTCATGTACCAAGGTAGCCTGAACTGGAGCAGGGAAATCAACAGTGCTACCTGAAAATCATACAATTGTCCAATATATTTTTTTTTACAATACTACTGGGTTTTAACTTGTGTTACTGAGGCAAGAGCCAATATTTCTATAACCTGCCAATACATGCACAAAGTTGCTACAATTTAGTTTCGCGTAACTATAAACTCACAAACTTTTCACTTTTTTAAATATTAATTGAAAGCTTTTATGAAGTATCAAATGTTACCTGAAAGAGAAGCAGTAGATACTTGAGGAGTAGCAGCAGGAATGGTAGGTTCATGTACCGTGGTAGCCTCAACTGGAGCAGGGAAATTAACACTGCTTCCTGAAAATCATATGAATAATAAATAGATGTTTGTCATATTTTATAAAATACAGCTGGCTATAAAACCATAAGGACTTGGATATAATAATTTTTAAATACATTTTGTATTATGAATAACTGCGTCCGTGGTCATGGGTCATATGTAAAAATTAAATATGCATAATGCTGCTAACACACAGCAAATAATTATTAAGGAACACAGTTCATGTTGTTGTTACTTTAGAGACATGATCCAAAATCTGGTGTTGGTGCATGATAGTCAGCCTATAGTTTTCCCACTGCTGAGACACAGCCCTCCTCTCGGTGGGAGTGAGTGGGCCGTTGCCCACTGCTCCATTGCTGCTGGTGTGGGTATTGTTTTTTATTTCAAACAAAAGGTTTCAATACTGGCAAGTTTTCTATTAGAATTGGTACAGGACTTATTGAAAACTTACCAGGCAAATTTAAAGTTGGTAGTGCTAGTGCATTGAGACGTTTATAACGGTTCCTGTGTTCATCAGAAAAGTGAATGTCACAAACTCTCTTTTTCTTGTAGAGTTCATAATCGGATGGGGTTTCCAACTTCCCTCCAAGAAGACTAACCCAAGCTTGAAAACGCTCAGGAAATTTGGCAGGATTTGGCATTACATGCAACACAACACCTGTAAATAAGTACAAATTATACTAACAAAAATACTGTTATGCAGACAGTCCCAAGGGTTAGGCAAAGGTGTACCTATGGTACACCCACATTTTGCCAGTTATGTTTAAGTCCCATGTAATCGGGGGCGAGCCAACTGCAATATATTTGGCAGAAATCTAGACAACGGGCTGCAACTGAGAATTTAATTGTGGGAAAATTCAACGACACTTTGCCCGACTTGGTGATTGAACCCAAGACCTCGTACTCAGTCACACTTGCAACCACAAGACCAACAAGGCAGTCATTACATATTACTTTGTATCAAATTTCGTCAAAATAAGTCCAGCAGTTTATCTGGGAAAAGGCAATAAAGGGCAACAACAGAGAGCTTCTTTCACGTTTATGATAGTAATAATTATTGTCTGTAATAGACATTTAAGCACTGTATTTCGGTTTATCACGGTTTTACTTATTGCATTTAAACTATAATGTTGTTGCTAGGAGAACGTCGAGAGGTCCATTAACATTAAATACTGGTTTGCATGCCTGCATTCATGAAATTAAAACCCAGCTTAGAATCAAGAATTTAGAGTATTAATGTCTTGTAACTTACCAGTATCGGTGTTTTTACACCCAAACGCGCAGCGGTGTGGCATGTTGTTGAATTTGATGGGAACACAACACAAAAAACAAAACAAAATAGCGTCTTTTCTCGCGAATTAGGTACCCGGCGTACTTAGATTATTAATCTAAGCCGGCGTAATACAATTTTTTCACACGGCAGAAAAAAATGAAGTACTGGTTTTCAGGTAATAGTCTAAGTATCAGGACGGAGGAGTACTCTCAACTCAACGTTTAATAAAGAGAAAACACTCGGAAAACCACAAAAATTACACAAAATATGAGGAAGCAAAACAAGCGCAGACGCACGTTCCGGCAGCCATATTATGTGTGCGTCACAGAGTACATTATATAGATGGTGTGCGTCAGTGAGCGTTTCCGTCCGTGTGTTCAATAGACGAAGCAACAACTACAATTAGCACAGTAAATATAATTTTTTAAAGTGTAATATAAAATTTTCTTTATTTTATGAGTAATCTATGAAATTTGTTTGTTTATAAACATTATATCATATGTTTTATTGTGACAGTTGTAACATCTATCGGCACTTTTTGATACTTCTGAAGACGTTTCCCAGTTCAGCAATGTAGATGGCCCTACATTCTTTGCAACGTGCTTAATGTTCTATGTGTCCACCCCCTGCCGCCAGCTAAGCGGTTATACAATGATCAGAGAGGTTGTCAGTCTCCAAAAAATAAAAAATCATCGGAGGAAATGAGGTCTGTCCGAAAACACATTTCCAGTTTCCCGAGCTACGAAAGTCACTATTGCAGGAAATCCACTGGCAAGAAATATCTTGCTACCGATTGCAAAAATGTTTCGGGAATATAAAGAATCTACGTCAAATCCTGTTTCTTTCAAACTATATGCAAAATGCTTCCATGACCTAAATCTTTCGTTTAAACAACCCTCAAAAGATACCTGCAATACATGTGATGTCTTCAATGCTAAAATTAAAGTAGCAGACGCCGATCGAAAAATAAGTTTGAGTGCTGAGTTAGCCGAACATCAATCTCGAGCTGAAAAAGCTTATAGTGAAAAAAGGATTGACAAAGATATTGTAAGGAACAACTCTTCGGTTAGGGCATTTACATTTGATCTCCAACAATGCTTGCCAACGCCTTATTTAAAAACTTCGGTATCTTTCTATAAACGACAGCTTTGGTCCTTTAATTTAACTATTCATGACCTAGGAAGCAATGAGGCTACATGCTATATGTGGGACGAGACCATAGCAGCTCGAGGAGCAAATCAAATTGGATCATGTTTGTGGCACTTTTGCAATAGATTGCCATCAAATGTGAAGGAGATCATTTTCTACTCAGATACTTGTGGCGGCTAAAATAAAAATAATATTGTTGCCATGATGTTTATGTACCTACTAAACAACCATCCTACGCTGCAAACAATTCACCACAAATTTCTTTTAAGTGGTCATACTCATATGGAGTGTGACTCTGATTATGCAATAATAGAAAAAACAAAGAAAAGGACACATGAAGATTAATCACTTAAATGGTTGGGTACAGCTGGTGAGAACATGCAAACTTCAAAATCCCTTTAGAGTTGTAGTAATGACTTTAAAAGACTTCTTGGATTTCTCAGAGTTAAAATCCAAGAAAGGACCATTTTCTATAAAGAAGAATGATGCTTCAGGACAAAGGTTTTTATGGCAACCGATTAAATGGTTGCAATACAATAAAACGAGTTTCGGTACAATTCATTTTAAAGATAATCTTGATCGGGAATCCGTTTTCAACACCGTAAATTAAAAAAAAAAGAGGAAGGCCGTGTACTTCTGCTGAATCTTTTAGATTGAACCAAATTTCTAAAGACCCATTACCAATCAGTGCCGAAAAGAAGAAAGATTTAATGGATCTTCTGGAGTTAATTGATGAAGTTTCCACAATTTCTTTAAACAGTTAAAAACAAATGATTGTAACCCCACTGATCCAGATATAGATGAAGACGATCCATATCTAGAAGATAAAGAAGATTGCTAATGGTTAATCTTTTATTATTTTGATAATTTGCCTATTAACCAGCAAAGCGGTTTTTTTTCAAAAACATAAATGTAGGTTCTACATACTTTTCAAACGTTTTTTTCCTGAAACAATGTTTATTTTGGATATGATTATTATTTTAATTAAAATAAAATGTTTTCTTTTGTGTACCAGACAATTAAAAAACCTATTCCCTACATATGCCTGCCTAATTAATTTGTTCCTAATAAAGTGGTAAATATATTGATAACTCATTGGTGAACAAATTGATAAGTCTATTATTACTAAAATTTAAATAGTTTAAGCGTATTTCTTAAAATAATTCGATAGATTGCATAACACTATCCTTAAGTCAAGTGAGATCCGTAAGTATATTATTTAACACGATTTAACATAACAAGTCAAACTTTAAAATTGCGCCCCTGTAAAAATGACGTTTTGAACATGTCAACATATTCACGCCAGCCACGGTTATACCCATAGTCTGTTTTTTTTTTTTTTTTGTGTATGGCATCTCGTAGTTGACCTTGAGAGGTCGTGACTACTTAACCGGACTATCCTGTGGCTGCCTTAAGCGGACTCAAAGCCTCCAGCCAGGGGCGTAAAACTACTTATATTATTAAGCGAACGCTCGCTAAGGGCACCCCCTGTGGGGTACGGACCTCGGCTTAGGGCGTCGCTGACGGGAGGACAGCAAGATGGGACAGGCTGGATCAAGTTTAGTTGATTATTATTAATCGGGGAATTTAAAGCTACAGGCTCAGCTACGGCGCGGGCTGGCACTTCGTCGAGCAAGGGTCGGGGGGGACAATTACGTCGGGATCTTCGCGAGGAACCTCGGCGGCGAGGTCGGAATGTCGGTCTGTGTTTGTGCACTGTACTGGTGGCCCTACTGCTCTCCTGAATGAGAGTTATGTGGTCATCGGGATCGCCCTACTCTGTGCCTATCGTATATCTTAAATACTAGCTGAGCTGCAAAGCCGGTCTCAATCTCATACACCCGGAAATGCCCGGAATTAGCGGTGGGTAACTCCGGAGGTACTGATCCAAAGGAGCCGGTACCGAACGCGGATACGTAAACCTTATTTATTCCTCACAATCCTTACATTCCTTACCGGCACCGCGGTACCAAATGATTCCGGAGCGCGCGTTCACTGTTCACTCTCGTTCACTCGCTCAAGTCACTCGGAAGCAGTGTTGCTAACCCGAATTTTAGAAAATTAGTAGAATATGTGCCGAATGTTGGTAGAATGTAAAATGTAAAATTGGTAGATCTACCACCTCAATTTAGAAGATTTTTTAAGATTAAAAATGCATGAACTGTTCTTAAAATGTTTTTTTCTTGGAAATGGGGAAGGCAACTGTCAAAATGGCGCTGTCGTAGCTAGTTCCCAACACAAGCTAAAAATACAAGGCGTGATGTGGTTTTATTTTATTTTAGCGAAAGTTGACTCGTTGTTGTGTTCCTAGATACACCGAAATTGGAGTCCGAATTTCTCGTAAGCTCCTAAAATTAGAAGATTGTGCTTTATAGCTATTCGTACAGATTTTTTTGAGTTCGAATTTATGTCGTGAAAATTTTGAAGAATGTTATTACGAGGAAATATTCAAGGTTTAAAATTCTGACACTTTCCATGTCGAGTACTTGATTTAAAATACGGAAATCACCGAAAATAACGAAATAGTGAAATAAAATCAAACTCATGAATGAACATAAAACGAAATGAACGAACGAAATGTCAACATTTTTGTAGGCCGTACGGACCTAGCTATGGTCACGCCATCTACAATTAGCTTTGCCCGACCTTCCCCATTATACATATTTTTATTGAAATTTTTTAAATGTTCTGCGCTAGGCTGCCCGTTGTTTGCTACGAATCTTTTCGTACGCAACAGTCCCTCTAGAGTCTCCGAGCAAACTGTATTTCTCTGGAAGGTTGATACTTTCTTGAAGCCAACCTGAAAATTCCTTGTCTTTCTTCCATAATTTCGAATATTTTTGGTCATAGTGCCTTTTTCTAGCTTTTCGTGGCGGAGTTCCTAACCTAAAACTCTGTGCATCGCTTTCGCTGCTCACTGCTGTCAAATCCATTTTATAAATAAATGCACGCAACACAGAACAAACAGCAACCAGCACCGTTAATACGTAGTTATTTAGTTTTCAAAACAAAACAGGAGCAAAGATTCACCATTGATTCCGCAACAAACCATCCGGGAATGGGCCACAGAACAATATATGTATGAGAATGTGTAAAAAGGAGTTATAGTGTTCTGTGATAATGTCCATGGGCGCGAACGGCGAACTGTTGCTGACGTTTTTTTTGTGGTTTATGGCCTGGACTCTATGTCTATGTTTGCTTGACGCATTGTCGCATGGCTCACGCAACACATCGCAACGTCCGCGTCGCTCGTCGATATAAAAATAATTCAAAGTGGTGTTAAGTCAAACTAATTTAAAAAATAGGTAGTTTTTAGGTTTAGGGTGGTAGATAGGTAGACTGAAGTGAAAATTGGTAGATCTACCAAAAAGTTGGTAGATATGACATCACTGCTCGGAAGTACTCGGAACACGTCGTATCGCTCTAACTAACCAACTGTTCAATTCAAAATGTGCCAAATGATCCAGTGAACCAAATGAATAAAATGTTCTGCGAAACCGGGGAACCAAAATGAGCGAGTGAGTGCCGGTGCCAAACGGTGCCAAAGGAATAAATAAGGTGAACCGGTACCGGACCCGGAGTCGGAATAAGTGAATCAATTCACTTGCCGGAATAAAGATTACTCACCGCTACCCGGAATACTGTTCAGACAGGAAGTGACGACTACTGTCAGGAGCACGGAATAGTAAAACAGAGTGTCAGTTTTTCTTGACAGTGGTGCCGATTCTTTTGTCACAATTAATAATAATAATGGCAACACCGTGTCAATAAAACGTCTCTAAATTTCCAATTTTGCCTATTAATATCAGTGAAAGTAATTTTGACCAAGTGTTACAATAGTTTTTCAATAGAAACCAAACCTGAAACTTGAAAATTACTATAAAACCAAAAAAGAGACCATACCACATAAAAATGTAAGAAATTTAATCTAAAACTACAGAAAAGATTAAAAGAACATGAACACGAACGAAATAAAAATGAGGAAAGTATGTTGACAAGATCAGCCGCACGTCGAGCACGCCCACCACCTCAGGACTCATCGCTCAGCTCCGCCTCGCCGCCGCCGGTACCCAGCACTACTGTGAGCGCTGTGACGACACCAGCCGCGGTAGTTGCGTCGAGCTCAAGTATTTCTCTCCGCCCACGACATCAGCACCTGCTCGTCGACGAGGAAGACGCCGGCCGCCGGACGGCTTAGGACCTCGAGGCCCACCGGCCTCTGATAGGGTCCCAGCTCCCCGCGGAAGTGTGCAGCGCATGAGATGAACACGATCCATCAATGAAAACGTCATGCGCTCATACTATGGGGCTACAGAGGGGGGAAACAATCTGACCGCGTACCGTGTTCGGATGCTCTCTCTTTTTCAGGTGCTTGAGCCAGCTGTCAACGTTTCGGCACAACGACTGTCGGATAAGCGGCGAGTAGAGCGATACACTCAGAATCGCACCTTCCAGAGCGATGAAAGGTAGGTTTATAGGGGTTGGGAGCGACCGAACCAAGGTGTGGCTGACACGTGCCTGCCAGATGATGGGCAGCCATGTGTTCTTTCTGGCGCAGTATCTGGT
This sequence comes from Dasypolia templi, assembly GCA_963555695.1. Classification (NCBI taxonomy): domain Eukaryota; kingdom Metazoa; phylum Arthropoda; class Insecta; order Lepidoptera; family Noctuidae; genus Dasypolia; species Dasypolia templi. The sequence goes on along the minus strand of OY743145.1, from coordinate 31,762,049 downwards.
CGGTGCCTGTCAGTCACACCGAAGGTGACTGGGCTCGGGAAGTCGAGCGAGCCTGGAATCCAATACCAGAAATGGGGGCTATTACCATCTGCCCCCAAGATGTAGCTCGTGCAGTCCGCCCGTTGCCTAACTGGAAGTCTCCAGGGCCGGACGGACTGCAGCACTTTTGGATCAAATGGTTCACAAGATCGCACGCTCGCTTGGCGGCTCAGTACCAGACGGCTTTGGACTTTGGTTCGCTACCCCTGTTCCTAACAACAGGAGTTACCCACCTGCTCCATAAATCAGTTAGCACCGCGGAACCCAAAAATTATAAGCCGATCACGTGTTTACCGACGGTCTATAAAGTGCTCGCATCCATTTTGAGAGCTAAAATTAACAAACATATAGACATCAACTCCATCATGTCTGCCTCTCAAAATGGATGTAGGAACGGGTCCCACGGTACTAAGGAGCTACTCCTCATTGATATGGCCATTAGCCAACAGGTTCGTCGTTCCCGAAAGGATCTGTCGACATGTTCGATAGATTACAAGAAGGCCTATGACTCGGTGCCACATACGTGGCTCATGAGGGTGCTGGAGTTGTATAAACTCTGCGCACCTTCTTGATGTCATGTATGGGGCGATGGATGACGGTCCTTCGCTATCCAGGATGTCGGATTATCCTGAGGAATAGCGAGCCGATAAGGATCGAGCGAGGCATATTTCAGGGCGATCAGGATGGAATTTGGTGTGGACAAATGTGCGGTCATGCATGTAAAGCGAGGGGAGATTGTGGAATCCGTGGGAACCCAACTCTCGGATTCCGTTAACGTCAGAGCCCTCTCCGCATCCGAAACCTATAAGTATTTGGGTATTTCGGAAGCGTTGGGCATCAATGGTGCTGACATGAAGCAATCGTTGAAGGAGCGCTTCTTTGGCCGCCTGAAGAAAGTGTTAAATAGTCTTCTGTCATGCGGAAACAAGGTGCGCGCCTTTAACGGTTGGGTCATGCCAGTTTTGATGTACTCTTTCGGCATACTCAAATGGACTCAGACTGTACTCGACGCCCTGGGTAGGAGGGTCCGTACACTGCTGACTGCAAACCGAATGCATCAACCACGCTCGCGCACGTCGAGGCTTTTTAAACGCTAAGACCCTACACAATGGCGAGATATGCAGTCTCAGGGAATATTTCCTAGAAGCCGACGTGGGGATGCATCGTGATGTGGTCGCGGTGGACAAGGGCCTCACCCCGGTCTCCTTTGCTAAAGAGAACTGGCGCAAACCTGTAGTGCTTGACACTAATGATCGCATGGAAGTATGGCAGAGTAAGGAGCTTCACGGACGCTTTTCCCGGGCCCTACATGGACCCGATGTAGATCTTCAAGCGTCCGTAGCCTGGCTGCGTTTCGGTGACCTCTTTGGAGAAACCGAAGGTTTTGTCTGTGCAATTATTGACGAAGTTATGATGACGAACAATTACCGGAGATTTATTGTGAAAGACGGCACGGTTGACATCTGTCGGGCACGTCACCGTCCGGGGGAATCAATAAGACACATTATCTCCGGTTGTTCTCGTCTAGCTAACGAAGAGTACTTGCATAGACTTGCTCTGAAATACAGCCTTGTGGAATCGGAAGTGCCGTACTACAGGTACGTGCCCGACCCAGTTCTCTAAAATGGAAATATCACATTGTACTGGGATCGATCCATCATCACTGACCGGACTATTGTTGCCAATAAGCCTGATATAGTGGTGGTGAATCGAGTAGAGCGGCGCACAATGATTGTTGACATAACGGACCCGCATGACGGTAACCTCGTGAAAGCCGAGAAAGATAAAGAAATCAAGTATCTTGATTTGGCTCTCGAGTTTGTCGACATGTGGGATGTGGACTCAGCAATCATTGAGCCGATAGTCGTGACAGCCAATGGCTTAATAGCCAAGAGCCTCGACAAACATCTGAGGAGGCTCTAGTTGGGCAGCTGGATCAAGGGCTTGATTCAGAAAGCGGTACTTCTGGACACGGCTCGCATTGTCGGGAGGTTCCTCTCTATGGAGCCCTGACCGCCGGTAGCTTGGACCCTGTTCCCGATACCGGTGGGATACTATTTTTATATTTTGAAATGTTTTTTTTTCTCAGATTTTTATAAAAAAAAATAAAAATGTAATTTATATGTTTGTAAAATGTAATTTGCGTTCCGATATATATTTCACGATTATGACAGCTAAGAGCTGTCAACAATTTGGGCATGGTCGGCGTTATCGCAAGATGACGCATGTCATGACGTATCTATAACGATTCACGGGACATCGTTATCGCGCTCACGCTAACTCGGAACGGGTGTTAGCGCGCTCAAATCGATTACAGCTCAATTCGGAATGCGGCCTCTGAGACAAGTATTCAAGTATTGTATCACCAATGTGCGCCACAGATAAATAAAGTGCGCTCGGTAGAACGGTCATGTGGTCATGGACGTATAAAACAGATAACTATAAACTCTGTTAATCATATAACACTTGCACTTTGATGCTTGGAACATGAAAGCATGGAATTATTATGTACCAGTACACAAAATGGAAGTAATGGAGGGATCTGAATGACATTGATGGGGTTCGTCAACATTTTAGGAAACTAACACAGAAATTGCATTTACAAAACAACATTGCAGCGTTAGTTTCGATTTTGGCCACGAACATGTGATTGTTGTAAGAATGAGTAATTCTGAATCATATTTTACCGGGAGGGGTAAAATACGTTTAAGTCCCTTTAACCTAAACTTTGGAAATTAGTTCCACTTATGAAATTTTATTCTTCTGCAATGGGTCTACCTATTGCAGAACTTTAAAGTTTGACGATTGATATGAAATTGATGATTATTATTCAGTCAATATACAATTCCTACAGTCGCTAATCGCAGTTTGATCAACACGCGACTTAAAACAGCGCTGCATGTTGCAAAACACCAAAGAACGTTTGAATTTGGCGGGCTACAAATTAGGATTAAATAAGTCCGCGCGCAGCCGAAATCGGAATAATCGTTTGCTGTCATCTTATCGTTTATGTCAGGAGTCAAGACAGCGTGCTGGGTGTCGGCTCAATGATTGCTGAGTCCACATCCCACATGTCGACAAACTCGAGAGCCAAATCAAGATACTTGATTTCTTTATCTTTCTCGGCTTTCACGAGGTTACCGTCATGCGGGTCCGTTATGTCAACAATCATTGAGCCGATAGTCGTGACAGCCAATGGCTTAATAGCCAAGAGCCTCGACAAACATCTGAGGAGGCTCTAGTTGGGCAGCTGGATCAAGGGCTTGATTCAGAAAGCGGTACTTCTGGACACGGCTCGCATTGTCGGGAGATTCCTCTCTATGGAGCCCTGACCGCCGGTAGCTTGGACCCTGTTCCCGATACCGGTGGGATACTATTTTTATATTTTGAAATGTTTTTTTTTCTCAGATTTTTATAAAAAAAAATAAAAATGTAATTTATATGTTTGTAAAATGTAATAAATGAGACGATAATAATAATTTTTATTTCACTTTCAATTACATTCAATTTATAAAAATATATAATGATCAATGGGGAAGGTCGGGCAAAGCTAATTGTAGATGGCGTGACCATAGCTAGATCCCTACGGCCTACAAAAATTTTGACATTTCGTTCATTCATTTCATTTTATGTTCATTCATGAGTTTGATTTTATTTCACTATTTCGTTATTTTCGGTGATTTCAGTATTTTAAATCAAGTAATTGACATGGAAAGTGTCAGAATTAATATTTCCTCGTAATCACTTTCTTCAAAATGTTCACGACATAAATTCGAACTCAAAAAAATCTGTACGAATAGCTTTAAAGCACAATCTTCTAATTTTAGGGGCTTACGAGAAATTCGAACTACAATTGCTGAGTATCTAGGAACACAATATCGAGTCAACTTTCGCTAAAATAAAATAAAACCACATCACGCCTTGTATTTTTAGCTTGTGTTGGGAACTAGCTACGACAGCGCCATTTTGACAGTTGCCTTCCCCATTATAAGCTAAGTCAAGTTTTACAAACATCTGTGTCTGAACTAGATAATTTAATATCTGTATCTCAGACAACAGCGCTATCTTTTAGTTACTATTTCTTTTTAGTTACTATACTCTATTATTCCATTTCAATATGTCATTTGGAGGCCAACAAGTACCTCGTCCGATCACCATGTTCGGCAAGCCGATCCCTTGGGAGAAGCGAGCCAAGTATCTAGGTGTGGTTCTCGACGAACACCTCTCCTTTTTTAGTTTGTTGTACAAGAGAATCGACACCAGTAAGTAACTACAAAATCATGGAGTTAGAGTGCGCGCTAGTTAAGTCCACGCACGACGTTTGACCTTTAAGATTTTATCCCTGCCAGCACTTTTTTAATCACTAATACGATGGCGATTATTTACTTTGGAAAACACGGAACACACCCAGCACGCTGTCTTGACTCCTGACATAAACGATAAGATGACAGCAAACGATTATTCCGATTTCGGCTGCGCGCGGACTTATTTAATCCTAATTTGTAGCCCGCCAAATTCAAACGTTCTTTGGTGTTTTGCAACATGCAGCGCTGTTTTAAGTCGCGTGTTGATCAAACTGCGATTAGCGACTGTAGGAATTGTATATTGACTGAATAATAATCATCAATTTCATATCAATCGTCAAACTTTAAAGTTCTGCAATAGGTAGACCCATTGCAGAAGAATAAAATTTCATAAGTGGAACTAATTTCCAAAGTTTAGGTTAAAGGGACTTAAACGTATTTTACCCCTCCCGGTAAAATATGATTCAGAATTACTCATTCTTACAACAATCACATGTTCGTGGCCAAAATCGAAACTAACGCTGCAATGTTGTTTTGTAAATGCAATTTCTGTGTTAGTTTCCTAAAATGTTGACGAACCCCATCAATGTCATTCAGATCCCTCCATTACTTCCATTTTGTGTACTGGTACATAATAATTCCATGCTTTCATGTTCCAAGCATCAAAGTGCAAGTGTTATATGATTAACAGAGTTTATAGTTATCTGTTTTATACGTCCATGACCACATGACCGTTCTACCGAGCGCACTTTATTTATCTGTGGCGCACATTGGTGATACAATACTTGAATACTTGTCTCAGAGGCCGCATTCCGAATTGAGCTGTAATCGATTTGAGCGCGCTAACACCCGTTCCGAGTTAGCGTGAGCGCGATAACGATGTCCCGTGAATCGTTATAGATACGTCATGACATGCGTCATCTTGCGATAACGCCGACCATGCCCAAATTGTTGACAGCTCTTAGCTGTCATAATCGTGAAATATATATCGGAACGCAAATTACCGATGTGAGCGCTGTCAACCAATATGGTCTAACTCGGAATGCACCCAGAATGTCTTAGGTCATTCACATTTCATCAGATTTATTTCATTCAAGAAACCCGAAAAAGAGCGGGAATCTGTAGAAGTGGAAAGGCGCGTTTTTTCAAACAAATTTACTTTAAAATATATTTATTTGTAATTTAAACATTTTCTTTGAAAATATTTTTATAAATGGATTGTTCATAGTGTAAATAATACTTTAGGACCCCGAAATGGTGAAAAAAAAGCGAAGGAAGGACGAAATGTCCTATCCTGACCTGCACCAGCAGCAGTCGGTTGAGTCTTCGGACTCTGATTCAGCGGAGTCTGAACAGACGATAGTAAGCTCCAAAAATAACGACAAAGACGCAAAGGATAAGTACGCCATCTACAAGGTAAAAGGGTACATACGAAAATATCCGGAGGAAACCAAGCAAACGGACCTCATTGCGGCTTATTGTATTTTTAACTCACTACGAAGACAATTGTGACATTAAGCGACAGGGACCGTATGGCCCTACCAAAAGGTTTACGGGAGCATGACGTTTCAGGCGTCATGCATCTACGTTCAATTAATAATTATAAAGTCGGCATAACATTTGACCTACCAAACAATGCTAATATGTTTTTACAGAACAAAAAGTTGTTCGATCAATTGTTTCTAAACGCAACTATACCGGCTGGAGATACCGAAGTAACGGGAGTCCTTACTTCGGTTCCTGTAGAAATGTCCAATAAACAGATTTTCTCTTTGATTGTTAGTTCCAAAAATGTCATCCAAGTTAGGCGCTTCATGCGCAGGGTCAGAAATGACGCTGGCGTAGCTTTCGTCCCTACACAGGTTCTTGTAGCAAAATAATAAGTTTGTTTCAGTCCTACAATCTTGTAAATCTATTTTTGGAGCCAACAAGAATTACCCCTACTAATGCCACATGCCTAGATAATATTTATACAGATATTGTACCAAGCCACAAAGCAATGATTAATTAACTAGATTCTGATAATTGCGGACAAAGGATTACTATTCAAAACCAAAATAACTAAAAGGAAATCACTGTCAACCCCTAAACTACAAGCCGCTTAGAGGCTTTTAAATTTAAACTAATTAATAAATTACCAGTTTTGTATTCTCCTGTTCATGCTGATCCTAATCATCTTGTTGTTGTACCAATATCTGGAAACAGAAATAACTTCCGGATCACATTCTGTCTCAGTTTCCAGCTTCTCCAATAGCTTATCATACGAAACTAAGTCGAAGGCTTTCGACAGATCCAGAAAGCAAGCAAATACAGGAGTTTTCCGATCACTGTAGTATTGCACAAAGCAAAGCCTGCTTGAGACACATGATGGCACTCTCCGTGGACAAAACGGCAGCCTAATTGCGTAACACATTTTCATCAAATGATCGAGAGTAATTGTCTTCGTTTAGACCGCACTCTGCTTGATTTTACGACTTTCGTAATGCGTAACTCCACTAACATATGAAACCAATTCTAGTCTGTTTGAGACGAATAGAGTGAACGATATGCCAGGAAAAATTGGGCAAGCGCCTTTGTTTCGAATTGTGCAACCATTATGACAAGTGACAATCGGTTTGGATCACTGACATGAAACTAATTACTAGTCGCATTGAAACCGAAGTCAAGCTTCTGTCCGCTTTCGTTTTCCGATCCACATATTTTTGGATTTAAACCTATTATCTCCTTATATAATTCGAAAACATGTAAGTGGTAGTCTTCCTGATAAATTGTGAATGTGATTTAGTGTAAAACCTAAATGATAAAACAATATTAGTGGTGTTTTAGTTATCGAGTCGGCGAGGTGGATTTCTTGGAATAATTGTGAAAAAAATCTTCTGATAAAAGTGCTTACAACTTAAACTAAAGATACATATGGAACCACTGTACTTTAGCGCCGATCGCTTTTTTATAGTAGGGATTTTTTTTTGGGTAGAATATACCCTGGGCTCCTTCTTCTGGGTGGTTTAAAAAAAAATAACCACGAAGAGGATGGCGGGGTCTTTGTTCGCTCGCAGAGTCCAACACTTGTACGACACTTAACACTAATGAGTTTGTGATCGGGAGATGAAGCAGCAAAACACGAAGCCGGTGCTTCGGGGACGACATGCTGTTGTGTCAATCAATCGCTCGACTGTGAAGTGTGAGTACGACGAGTGACAACTGTCAAACGTTAAAGTCACTTACATTCGATTATTTTTCGTTACCAAGTTGGTAACGAAAAATAATCGAATGTAATTTTATTTGTAAAACTTTAATTATGTTAATAATTAATTATAATTATGTTAATAATTAACTATTTTGCTTCATAATTGAGTTCATGGCAGTAGCAGACATTTAAAATTGAATTAATGTTAAAAAGTAACAATTATTTTACACAAACCGTTAAAATCCACTGTTACCATGTCTCAACTTAAAACGGAACAACTTGAAAGTGAAATTCTTAGATTAACTGTGGTAAAATGTCGATTTTACTATGTAATTAAGTTGAATTTTCTGAAACTTTAGGAATTTTTTTCTCAAAAACTAGGCGTCTCCTGGGTGTAATATTTTACGAAAGTGTTTAACTTAAAGACATGTACACGCTATAAAATTGTGAAGCTTCGCACGAGTAGGCGCTAAAGTACAGTGGAGCCTACAAATTTATAATAGAGACTAAATGATATTTAATTACGTATTATGATTTCTTGTACTTATTTCTATGTACATTATTCGTTATAATAATAATACTTACTAAGTTAAGGAATAATTCATGAAAAAATTAAATTAAATAAATAACTAGGTACATGAGATAGCTCAAAATTACCCTGAAAATACTGGAACTGGAAGAAATAAAATTAAAACAATGTGTTGAAAAAATGAAAATGTGTTCAAGTTTAGCTTGACATTGACAGTTAAATGACGTTTAACCTTGATTTGACGCAAAGACTAAAATAAAATGACTCAATTTAAAAATGTATTAAATCTGCGAAAGACATACTCTATAAAATAAATAATGTAATGATTAAATAAACGAAAAACATTATTTTTAAAACTTACAACGTAAGAAATTCTACACGAAAGACGAGCGGTATGGTCGAAAGGCCTGCCCTTTGGGCGAAAAAAAAAAACATTATCAAATGTCCATGGTCAAAAATGTGTAAACTAGCTTGCTACATACCTACCTATTAGTAATCTGTGGTGTAAAGTTGTAAACCAATAAACAGTTTTTTTTTGGGCGGGAAAGTCAAAAAAGGCGGTTCGTTTAAAAAAAAACCTCCGAAATTTTAATTGAAATAATTAGAATTTCTTGATACTTTTTGCGAAAAGCTAATTGAAAGACACCATTTCGATGGATGGTGATGAAGATGAGGGTTCAGGTGGACCCAATTCAAAAAGAGCGGCTAAGCGGCATTAGGATCCTGAGCAGCAACAGCGGCAGCAACAGGAAAGTAATTTTGCTCCTTTTCTCAAACCAAATTATATACGGCAATACCCTGAGCATGCAGTAAATACAGAATTTAAAGTATATGTAGAATCCCTGGACAAAAATGAACGATTTGGAAACAAACGTCCGATCTATCTCAATCATACATTTACAACAGAAATAAACGGTGTGGTGACCCTACAAAGAGTCAATGCATCCAAGATTGTTGTAGTATTTAAACTGGCCAATACTGCCAACAACTTCATCGCGAACTCTGCGTTTTTGGCTAAATATAATTTAAAGGCATTTATACCAGCGGCTCAAATCGAAAAAACAGGTGTGATAAGATTTGTTCCGACTAACATCTCAACAAAGGAACTGTACTCAAAACTTTCATCTCACTCCGAAATCATCGCTGTTCGTAGTTTCTCGAAGAAAGTGGGGACACAACGAATTCCTCTACAGACTGTTAGCTTGACTTTTCTCTCCAATAACCTACCGGAAAATGTACAATATGATCTTTTCTCATATAGGGTTTTTGATTATATTCCGCCTCTGCAGCAATGCTACCGGTGTTTTAAGTTTAATCATTCAGCAAAAGTATGTAACGGTAAGCAACGGTGTAGTTGCTGCGCCGGAGACCACCTTTATACGGAATGCGATAAAAGTAATGAGCTTTGCTGCGCCAACTGCAGGGGACCACATGTGGCCGTTTCAAGATCTTGTCCTATCAAAATTCAAAAAATGTTAGAAAAACGAAACAAAATTACCTATTCTAGTGTCGTTGACACCAAAAAATATGAACAAATTTTTCCAACAATATCCGAAAATGTAAATAAAAAACGTGTTGTAAATAACAATTCAATTAAAACTACATTTGTTAATAAAAATGTACAAAATGTAAATAAAACTATACAAAACCTAAATGATAAAATTACTCCTAATAATAATAACGTTCCTGTAGTTCCTATTGCACAGGCTCCTAAAGTTAATATAAGAGACCAATTATTAAATAATTCAGATCTAAACTCGGCAATTATTCGTACTATTCTTGAAATTAGTAATAAGGGTGATGAGACTCCAATTAATAGCGAAACTGTTGGCGACATGCTACTTAAAAACCTTACTTAAAATTATGGAATATAAATAACACCTCATCACAGTCACAATTACGCATAACACAGTTTAATACACAAAGTGCACATAATAAAAAACCCTTACTAATAAAATTGTTAAAACATGAAAATATTGACATTTGTCTCTTAAATGAGACATGGTTTAAAGATAATAGATCATTTAATATTCCTGGATACAATTTACATTTTCCTAATGCAAGCAATAACCATGGAGGCGTAGCAATATTAGTCCGCCCTTTTTTAAAATATAAACAGTTGGATATTCAGTTTTATGAAGATTTACAAAGTATAGCTATATTGCTAACTACAAGACATGGTCTTCTTTCTATTTTATGTGTGTATTCCCCACCTACAAGTGGACATATTAGAATTAATAGATTACGAAACTTAATCAATGCATTGCCTCCTCCTGTTTTCATCAGTGGTGATTTTAATGCACATCATATAGCCTTTGGTTGCGTAGCCACAAAAGGACGTGGACAGCAACTTTATGACATAATTGATGACTCTAATTTATGCATACTTAATGATGGTAGCTATACAACTATTCAATACCCAAATCGTAATCCATCTGCTATAGATGTTACTTTTGTCAGTCCCTGTATTGCACCGCTTTGCGATTGGTCAGTTTATGACGATAACATGGGTAGTTATCATTTTCCAACAATTACTTCTATATCATTATGTGTTGATAAATACAAAATAAACCCTCCTACAGAAAAGTACCTGTATAATAAAACTGACTGGGAACAGTATAGTGAGCTTTCCAAAGACTATTTTAGTAATGTAAATGTGGATCATGAAGACCCGTTACAAACATATAACATTTTCTGTGATCAACTTAAATCTTTAAAAGATGCATGTATTCCTAAGTTTGTTCGAACATCTAATTACAAAAGTAAACTTCCAGTACCATGGTGGAATGATAAATGCAAACAGAGTGTTATTAATTCTTATGAAGCACTAAAATACTATAGGAAAAATCCCAGTATTGAAAATTTTATTAATTACAAGAGGTTAAATGCTATTAAGAAAAGGACAATTGCTGAGGAAAAGAAAAATGGATGGAACAGTTTGTGTAATAGTTTCAATAGGACAACTCCCATTAGAAAAATTTGGAATCAAATTAAAGGTTAATAATAGGTCTTATTCAGATACATTCATTGATTCGTTTTTAGATAAATTATCAGAAAAGGGCTTAGAAGTCCCCAACTTAGAAACTTATTTTAATATTAATAATGATAATGAAAATACGAAATTTCTCTTAGCAAAGTTTTCATTCCAGGAATTTTCTGCTTCTTTGAATTCACGAAAAAATACAACACCTGGTCTAGATGGATTTCCTTACATTTTAATAAAAAAGCTTCATCTCTCAATTCAAAAACTATTTTTAGACATTCTTAACAATCTATGGATTAATCAGATTATTCCAGAGTCATGGAAAACACAATGTGTGATACCAGTTTTAAAAGCAGATAAACCTCCCGATAACGCAAATTCCTACCGACCTATTTCACTGTCATCCTGTCTAGGTAAATTACTAGAAAACATGATAAAAACTCGACTTGATTGGTTTGTTGAGCACCATGGCATAATACCAAATGTACAATATGGCTTCAGACGAGGGCGAAGTTGTGCAGACAGCTTTGTATCACTTGTCTCCGATCTGAAATGTGTAAAAAATGAAAAAAATAGTGTGATATGTACTTTTTTAGATGTACAAGGGGCATTTGATAGCGTACAACCAGGTATTTTAGTTAAAATTCTATCACAACTTGGCATTCCTGGACTTTTATGTAAATGGATATTTAACTTTTTAAATAACAGACCTTTATATGTTAGACATAATAATATTATTTATGGACCTAGATCTGCATCAAAAGGCACAATGCAGGGACTCCCATTAGAAAAATTTGGAATCAAATTAAAGGTTAATAATAGGTCTTATTCAGATACATTCATTGATTCGTTTTTAGATAAATTATCAGAAAAGGGCTTAGAAGTCCCCAACTTAGAAACTTATTTTAATATTAATAATGATAATGAAAATACGAAATTTCTCTTAGCAAAGTTTTCATTCCAGGAATTTTCTGCTTCTTTGAATTCACGAAAAAATACAACACCTGGTCTAGATGGATTTCCTTACATTTTAATAAAAAAGCTTCATCTCTCAATTCAAAAACTATTTTTAGACATTCTTAACAATCTATGGATTAATCAGATTATTCCAGAGTCATGGAAAACACAATGTGTGATACCAGTTTTAAAAGCAGATAAACCTCCCGATAACGCAAATTCCTACCGACCTATTTCACTGTCATCCTGTCTAGGTAAATTACTAGAAAACATGATAAAAACTCGACTTGATTGGTTTGTTGAGCACCATGGCATAATACCAAATGTACAATATGGCTTCAGACGAGGGCGAAGTTGTGCAGACAGCTTTGTATCACTTGTCTCCGATCTAAAATATGTAAAAAATGAAAAAAATAGTGTGATATGTACTTTTTTAGATGTACAAGGGGCATTTGATAGCGTACAACCAGGTATTTTAGTTAAAATTCTATCACAACTTGGCATTCCTGGACTTTTATGTAAATGGATATTTAACTTTTTAAATAACAGACCTTTATATGTTAGACATAATAATATTATTTATGGACCTAGATCTGCATCAAAAGGCACAATGCAGGGACTCCCATTAGAAAAATTTGGAATCAAATTAAAGGTTAATAATAGGTCTTATTCAGATACATTCATTGATTCGTTTTTAGATAAATTATCAGAAAAGGGCTTAGAAGTCCCCAACTTAGAAACTTATTTTAATATTAATAATGATAATGAAAATACGAAATTTCTCTTAGCAAAGTTTTCATTCCAGGAATTTTCTGCTTCTTTGAATTTACGAAAAAATACAACACCTGCACCCTAATTGCGTAATACACAATCAATCGGAATCTGAATCGTTTTGAAACAGATTGCTAATCCATTGCTTCTTAAGTTCGATAAAATTCTGCTCAACAATTTAAAGAACGCAATGAATGTTCTTGAACCGTCAAAATCAAACAGATTAGTCGTAATCGTTTACGAAAATGTGTTACGCAATTAGGGTGCTGGTCTAGATGGATTTCCTTACATTTTAATAAAAAAGCTTCATCTCTCGATTCAAAAACTATTTTTAGACATTCTTAACAATCTATGGATTAATCAGATTATTCCAGAGTCATGGAAAACACAATGTGTGATACCAGCACCCTAATTGCGTAATACACAATCAATCGGAATCTGAATCGTTTTGAAACAGATTGCTAATCCATTGCTTCTTGAGTTCGATAAAAATTCTGCTCAACAATATATAGAACGCAATGAATGTTCTTGAACCGTCAAAATCAAACAGATTAATCGTAATCGTTTACGAAAATGTGTTACGCAATTAGGGTGCAGTTTTAAAAGCAGATAAACCTCCCGATAACGCAAATTCCTACCGACCTATTTCACTGTCATCCTGTCTAGGTAAATTACTAGAAAACATGATAAAAACTCGACTTGATTGGTTTGTTGAGCACCATGGCATAATACCAAATGTACAATATGGCTTCAGACGAGGGCGAAGTTGTGCAGACAGCTTTGTATCACTTGTCTCCGATCTGAAATATGTAAAAAATGAAAAAAATAGTGTGATATGTACTTTTTTAGATGTACAAGGGGCATTTGATAGCGTACAACCAGGTATTTTAGTTAAAATTCTATCACAACTTGGCATTCCTGGACTTTTATGTAAATGGATATTTAACTTTTTAAATAACAGACCTTTATATGTTAGACATAATAATATTATTTATGGACCTAGATCTGCATCAAAAGGCACAATGCAGGGCACAGTATTGTCCCCTCTATTGTATAATCTTTACTGTAGTGAAATTTGTAAATATGTAAATTATCCAAATATTCTTCAATTTGCTGATGATCTTGTTTTATATTGTACAAATAGAAATATTGACCAAGCTGCATGTACTTTGAATGATTCTCTAAAGGAATTACAAATGTATTATAATACATTGGACCTCAAAATCAATACTAGTAAAAGTAGAGTTGTAATTTTTGGCCAGGAATCACCTAACACAATTATAAATTTTAACAATGAACCTATTCCACAAACAGACAGACATAAATTTTTAGGCATAATTTTATTAATGCCTGTGTTTGCACCAATCAAGATCTTCTAGTTTTTAGATCACAATAGGCAATATTATAAAATATACTGATGGTAGTAAAGGAGACTCTCATGTGCGTAGTGCCATTTATGATTCTCAAATTAAATTTGTACAACGTTTTATTTTAGACACTAGTTGTAGTATATTTACTGCAGAGGCTTATGCAGTTTTAGAAGCCCTTAGGTAAACGGCCGCTATGGCCCACGTACAATGGTCCACACTAAGTGCGGAAACCATACCCTCTAACATAGAACATAGCCCTTAGGTACATTAATACTATAGACAAATGTACATATTTTTTAATCCTTACAGATTCTCTTAGTTTAATTCATAGTTTAAAAGGATTCAACTTTAATTTTAAATACAATTACCTACTATTTAAAATTAAGATTTTATTGAAAAATCTTAAGTGTAGAGGAAAAGACGTATTTTTTAATTAATGAAGATATAAATGAAATATGGAGAAGTTTTTGGAAAAAAAGATCAAGTACACAAAGGAAAGTGGTATGGAAGTATCCAAACAGACCTTCCCAGTAAACCCTGGTATTACCAATTGAAGACAGCAAGCCGAGATTTCATTACAACAATCAATAGACTCCGGTTTGGGCATAACACCACACCCGCACATTTGAGTAGATTCAAAATAATAGACGATCAGACATGCACTGCTTGCCACAAGTTTCCAGGAACCCTAGAACACATTATTTTTAGCTGTGAAGAATACAACATCCAACGATTAATTCTTGCAAGCGAGCTTTTTGAACTATCAGAAGAAACGTTAACAAATGTCGAATCCCGCCGCCTAGAAGTGTTGCTAAAAAAAAAAAGATTGCTATATGCCGCTTTATAAATATATCAAAAACACTCTTGGAAAAATTTGAAAAAAAAAAGAAGAAGATACGCCAAAAGAAGATATAAAATCATTTCATAAAATATGAGCAAGATATAATATAAAGATTTGGCATAAAGGCCTCGTATCCATGCCATATACATTCAAAAAAAAAAAAAAAACAATAAACAACATAAAATAACCCCAAATCAACCAGCTCCGTAAACGTAAATAAGTACATCAGTAAACAGGTTTTTTATTTTTTAAACAATACGTTTCTGCTACATTTATTATTTATTTAAGTGTAACTGTGTATCCTCTTGGTTATAAAACTTTATTACCGTTGACTTTAATACAATTTCGAAGGTACAAAGAATTGGTAAATAAAAACATTAAATTGCACATGCACTGAACACTTATTTAATGTCAATATCTTATTTTACATTGCTTTTGAAGAAATTTTAACTGTTGAGATTTTAGATCAATGCAGTGTATCACACGGGTGTTTCGTGATGTCTACTCGCCGTGCGTGTTAGCGAGATCACGTTCCAAGAGGTCACAAGCTAATGGCACAAAGGACGAGACTCCGCTCCGCCGCTTGTTAGACGATGCTAGTTCGTTCGGCGAAGCATCGACGGAAGCGGCGGAGCCCGAGCTGCGCTGGGCCACGCAGCCGTACGCCGTGCGCGCGCAGGCCCGACGGCAGTGTGATGCTGTCCGCGTGGAGCCGCGCGACACCACGGTGCTCCTGTTCCCGGGTCAGGGCGCTCAGCAGCTGGGCATGGGCCGCGCGCTACAGGCCATCCCCGCCGCCAAGCAGCTGTACGAGTTGGCCTCCAGTGTAGTTGGGTAATTTATTCAACTGATTCTAGTGATTTGTTCAAACGTTACTAGGTTTACGAAGCACTTAATTTTTTAACACATGCACTGATAACCAGTGATTGGATAATCTGGTGCTAATATACCTAAACTTCACTTTTATTCCCAGAAAATAATAATATGGACATGCCTTTCATAATCCCAGATCCCAGAATCTTTTGAAATTCCTGATATTGCTAAAAACCTAACTGCATACAAAATATAGCTAGAACTTGTCGTGAAAATTTAAAATTTCCTTGAATAATGCTTACATTCTTACTTTGTAACTGTTTATTTGATTCTGTTTCTCTGGTTAAAAGTTCCTTGTTAAACTCGCACTGTATTTTTTATATATATGTAGGATCAGGAGTGCCGAGCGGTATTTCGTCAGGGTTTGGAGTTCCCATTTTATTGGGATAAACAAGACCGTATAAACAATTACAGGGTTTTAATAATTTAAACTGTTACAAATTAAACTATTACAAATTAAAACAATACAATTAACCGAACAGACTTTTTCAGGTCTCAGTTCGTATAGTGGCCAAGCCACCCAACGACGAAGTGTATTGCTCGCTATCAGTAAGCCAATACAGCTATGTCAATATACAGCAGCGCTGTACCAGGTAAACCGACAGTTTTGTCGGGAGCAGGAGAGCTCTGTAATGAGTTGAATCCGAAGATCGACTGACTCGCTAATTTTTTTTTTTTTTTTTTGGTATGGCATCTCGTAGTTGACCTTGAGAGGTCGTGACTACTTAACCGGACTATGTGACTCGCACACAGAGGGCACGCTATTTTATAAGACGATGCCCAAACCTTGCAATCCATCCACAACAACTCTGTCCGATGACGCACGGAAGTACGTCACGTGTTTACTTGATACAAAACACTAAAATGTGCTGAATCTTATAAGACTTACATTATAAAGTAATCAAATAATACAAGAATGATTGTCGTAAACAAACAATGGTAAATTTACATAGTAAACCACTATAAAATTGAAATAACATTGTCATAAATTGTTTTGAACAAAACCATGGGTTACTATTATTGAAATAAGTTGCCAAGAATCAAATAGTGCGTACACAGAGCACTTCATAAATTATGTGTCGATTTATTAGACAATAGTTAATAATAAAGATCACTTGTAATTGTTATCCATCTCCGACATATATTTAAAAATCCTACTTTAATGGAACTTTTAATCTACAATGAAAGTATAAATGAGAACTGGTTTTGTACCAGGCCAGCAGCCTTAACTACTTATGGAATTGAAATCAATGTAATTTTATGTGTAGCACCATTTCTTTTCCTACAAAAGCAAATTATTATAATAAAATCTTTCACAATATTGATTGAAAATAAATACTATTTTTCGTATAAAATACAATAAATAAGTTTTAAATAAAATTTAGATACTAAATCAGAAACCACTGCAATAATTTCATTAAGTTTGTTATAGTTGTTGTTACAAAATTGTTCAATCCCGGGAACCTGGGATTTCTTATTAATTCAGAAAGGAATGTCCATATTATTCTTTTGTGGGAAGAAGTTTAGGTATATAAGCGCCCGGTTATCCGATCACTGCTGCCTCACCGATCCCGATGACCACATAACTCTCATTCAGGAGAGCAATAGGGCCACCAGTACAGTGCACAAACACAGACCGACATTCCGACCTCGACGCCGAGGTTCCTCGCGAAAATCCCGACGTAATTGTCCCCCCCGACCCTTGCTCGATGAAGTGCCAGCCCGCGCCGTAGCTGAGCCTGTAGCTTTAAATTCCCCGAATAATAATAATCAACAAAATCTGATCCAGCCTGTCCCATCTTGCTGTCCTCCCGTCAGCGACGCCCTAAGCCGAGGTCCGTACCCCACAGGGGGTGCCCTTAGCGAGCGTTCGCTTAGTAATGTAAGTAGTTTTACGCCCCTGGCTGGAGGCTTTGAGTCCACTTAAGGCAGCCACAGGATAGTCCGGTTAAGTAGTCACGACCTCTCAAGGTCAACTACGAGATGCCATACCAAAAAAAAAAAAAAAAAAAGATCACTGCTGATAACACATGTGGTGGTGAACGTTGTTAAAATATTTCAATGCATACTTCACTTGTGTATAGGCGCCACTACCAACTAAACAATCATGTATAGGTGCCACTACCAACTACTCACTCATGTATAGGCGCCACTACCAACTACTCACTCATGTGTAGGCGTCACTACCAACTACTTACTCATGTATAGGCGCCTCTACCAACTACTTACTCATGTATAGGCGCCACGACCAACTACTCACTCATGTATAGGCGCCACTACCAACTACTCACTCATGTACAGGCGCCACTACCAACTACTTACTCATGTGTAGGCGCCACTACCAACTACTTACTCATGTATAGGCGCCACGACCAACTACTCACTCATGTATATCAAATCAAATCAAATCAAAATATTTTATTTCACATAGACCTACATGGGCACTTATGAAACGTCAGATTCTAGGTGCACGGTTCCAATTGGTCGTTTCCCATGGAGAAGAGCCGGCAAGAAACTCCATGGTTACTCTTTTAAAAATATGTCTTTTACAATGTTTTCCAATTACAGTGATTAACAGGTATGGGAGGACAGTGTAGGCCTGTCAACAGGTACCATATGTTAAACAAATAGACAATTGTCTATAATTTATAATCCACAGGGCCTACGACGTTCTCACATTTACAAAATATAAAATAATCTAATAAAGTAAAATAAAAAAATAATTAAAAATTTTAGGTATATAATGTCAAATAATGAAAGATATAGGCGCCACTACCTACTACTTACTCATGTATAGGCGCCACTACCAACTACTCACTCATGTATAGGCGCCACTACCTACTACTTACTCATGTGTAGGCGCCACTACGAACTACTCACTCATGTATAGGCGCCACTACCAACTACTCACTCATGTATAGGCGCCACTACCAACTACTCACTCATGTGTAGGCGCCTCTACCAACTACTCATGTGTAGGCGTCACTACCAACTACTTACTCATGTATAGGCGCCCCTACCAACTACTCACTCATATGTAGGCGCCACTACCAACTACTCACTCATGTGTAGGCGCCACTACCAAGTACTTAATCATGTATAGGCGCCAGTACCAACTACTCACTCATGTATAGACGCCACTACCAACTACTTACTCATGTGCAGGCGCCACTACATACTACTTACTCATGTGTAGGCGCCACTACGAACTACTCACTCATGTATAGGCGCCACTACCAACTACTCACTCATTTGTAGGCGCCACTACCAACTACTCACTCATTTGTAGGCGCCACGACCAACTACTCACTCATGTATAGGCGCCACTACCTACTACTTACTCATGTGTAGGCGCCACTACGAACTACTCACTCATGTATAGGCGCCACTACCAACTACTCACTCATGTGTAGGCGCCACTACCTACTACTGACTCATGTGTAGGCGCCACTACGAACTACTCACTCATGTATAGGTGCCACTACCAACTACTCACTCATGTATAGGCGCCACTACCTACCACTTACTCATGTGTAGGCGCCACTACGAACTACTCACTCATGTATAGGCGCCACTACCAACTACTCACTCATGTGTAGGCGCCACTACCTACTACTTACTCATGTGTAGGCGCCACTACGAACTACTCACTCATGTATAGGCGCCACTACCAACTACTCACTCATTTGTAGGCGCCACTACCTACTACTCACTCATGTATAGGCGCCACTACCAACTACTCACTCATGTGTAGGCGCCACTACCTACTACTTACTCATGTGTAGGCGCCACTACGAACTACTCACTCATGTGTAGGCGCCTCTACCAACTACTCATGTGTAGGCGTCACTACCAACTACTTACTCATGTATAGGCGCCCCTACCAACTACTCACTCATATGTAGGCGCCACTACCAACTACTCACTCATGTGTAGGCGCCACTACCAAGTACTTAATCATGTATAGGCGCCAGTACCAACTACTCACTCATGTATAGACGCCACTACCAACTACTTACTCATGTGCAGGCGCCACTACATACTACTTACTCATGTGTAGGCGCCACTACGAACTACTCACTCATGTATAGGCGCCACTACCAACTACTCACTCATGTGTAGGCGCCTCTACCAACTACTCATGTGTAGGCGTCACTACCAACTACTTACTCATGTATAGGCGCCCCTACCAACTACTCACTCATATGTAGGCGCCACTACCAACTACTCACCTCATGTGTAGGCGCCACTACCAAGTACTTAATCATGTATAGGCGCCAGTACCAACTACTCACTCATGTATAGACGCCACTACCAACTACTTACTCATGTGCAGGCGCCACTACATACTACTTACTCATGTGTAGGCGCCACTACGAACTACTCACTCATGTATAGGCACCACTACCAACTAATCACTCATTTGTAGGCGCCACTACCAACTACTCACTCATTTGTAGGCGCCACGACCAACTACTCACTCATGTATAGGCGCCACTACCTACTACTTACTCATGTGTAGGCGCCACTACGAACTACTCACTCATGTATAGGCGCCACTACCAACTACTCACTCATGTGTAGGCGCCACTACCTACTACTTACTCATGTGTAGGCGCCACTACGAACTACTCACTCATGTATAGGCGCCACTACCAACTACTCACTCATGTGTAGGCGCCTCTACCAACTACTCATGTGTAGGCGCCACTACCTACTACTTACTCATGTATGGGCGCCTGTACCAACTACTCACTCATGTGCAGGCGCCACTACCAATGAAAGCCTGTAGCAGATTAAAGTAAAAAAAAAATCAAATTGCAGTGCCGTTTTACGTTAAATCATTATTTTGATCATAATTCAAGGCACGGCAATTATAAAAAATACAAAATGTAAGCTACGCTTGCGGCTCGTGGATGGGTGACCATCCAATACAACCTCACACAATGCCAAGTCTGTCAAGCAGTCTCCAAGGTGGAGGTAGACTACTGGTATTCAGCTGCATCCGGATAGACTGGAAGCTGTCTCCAGTTGTGAAAAACTGGGCAGATTGATCAGATTGATTTGAAAGACCTTATTACAATAATATAAATATCAATATCAAGTATTTGATGGGTAGGACTAATACAACAATTTATAGCTAAATAAATATAATTCCATTTTGTTGATTACAGTTTCACCTGTTGGAAAATGCTCATATATTCATCCTTTTCTAACGTCAAATGCAACTAGTGTTTGACGGATAAGACTATAACAACAATTAATCTATACTAATATTATACAGAGGAAAGATTTCATTGTTTGTTTGTATTGAATAGACTGCGAAACTCCTGGGCCAATTTGAAAAATTGTTTTACCATTATAAGCCGAAATTATGTCTGATGAACATAGGCAACTTTTTTTTTTCTTCTAAATCCACGCGGACGAAGTCACGGGCGAAGTGCTAGTATTATAATTCCATTTTGTTGATTACAGTTTCACCTGTTGGAAAAGGCTGATTTATTCATCCTTTTCTAACGTCAAATGCATCCGCATTGATGTCCAGATATTACGCTCCTACATACAAACAAACAAATACAAGAATTCTACGGATTTCTCTCTTTTTTTTTTTGAGGTAGTGAATATAGACGTGGCCCATTTTGAAACATATCTTTTGACCTTTCTACAATATTAGTATCGATATTAGATCATCTCCTTTGCGAGACTTCGGTCAGTCCAACGTTTTACTGAAGAGGTCACATGGATCCTCGGGGATTTCAATATCTTACGATGACGACGGCGGACCGATCGGCGCAGGTGGGACGTGGCGCGCGTGTGCGTCGAGGGACCCGAGGACGAGCTGGCGCGACGCTGCCAGACCGCTGTGCTGGTGACGTCACTGGCGGCGCTGGAGCGCGTGCGCGAGGAGCGGCCGGGCGCGCTGGAGCGCGTGCGCGCGGCCGCCGGCTTCTCGCTCGGGGAGATCGCCGCGCTCGTGTTCGCCGACGCGCTGTCGCTGGAGCGCGCGCTGCGGCTCGTGGAGCTGCGCGCGGCCGCCATGCACGCCGCCGCGGCCGCGCGGCCAGGCGGCATGCTCACCGTGTGGCTGGCCAGCGACGCCAACCTGCCCCACGCACTGCTGCGCGCGCGCGAGCACGCAGCCGAGCGCGGCGTGGAGGCGCCCGTGTGCCAGGTGGCCAACTACCTGTACCCGGCCTGCAAGGTGGTCGCCGGGGACGAAGAGGTCGGTAGGTGCCGGTCGACGCGCGGGCTCGGGCCACGGCCTCGTCACCCACTTCGCTCCTGTTCGCAGGCGCTGCGCTTCCTGGAGCGGCGCGGCGGCGAGTTCGGCGTGCGGCGCGCGGCGCGCGTGCGTGTGGCGGGCGCCTTCCACACGCCGCTGATGGCGCGCGCGGAGGCGGCGCTGCGCGAGGCCGTGCGCGCCGTGCCGCTGCGCGCGCCGCGCCTGGCCGTGTTCTCGTGCGTGGACGCGGCCGCGTACCGCGACGCGGGCGGCGTGCGGCGCCAGCTGCCGCGCCACGTGTCGCGCGCCGTGCGCTGGGAGCAGACGCTGCAGGCGCTGTACGCGCGGCCGCGCGGCGAGTCCTTCCCGCTGACGCTAGCGCTGGGCCCGGGCGCGGCGCTGCGCTCGACGCTGCGCCAGGTGAACGCTCGCGCGTGGGACTCGTCGCTACAGATCGACGTGTAGACTGTAGAGCGGCCGGGGTCGACGTGCCCGACGTGCATAGACTTCTTGTTTCTATTTGCTCGTTTTCTAGAAAAAAAAATCATCTGATATCTGTTTTTGTAAATATTAGTCATAGATCATTTAGGTCCTATCTGTATCAAATAGGCTAAAACAAGATAATAATAAAAAAATCTCTAACCTGTGTCTTACGTTTGTGGACTGAAGAATGATGAATGCTGAATGTTTGTGGATGAAGGCTTTTGACTCTATCGAGACTTGCACGCTAACTGCGTAACACACTTTTATGATAAAATAATACCAGCCTTTTAATATATTGTCCCACTGCCGGGCAAAGCCGCAAAGGCCTCTTCTTACACAGAGAAGGCACGAGCTTTAATCACCGCGCTTGCTCAAGACGGGTTGGCGATTTCAGACATGTAAAGTCCAGGTTCCTCACGATATTTTCCTTCATCGATGTCAGTAATGTCCAAGATAAACCCGGATAGTACCTAAATATGAATTGAAAAAGTTAAATTGATACTTGCACAACCTCGTGCATGAGAGGCGAGGTCTTTTAACCACCGAGCCACGATATTTTTAACACACTATTAAAAGTTGCTAGACGCACCGAAAACGCCTGGAAGAGCTAATGGTCGATGAAAATTCTCATTCAAAGTCAAAGCATTTATTTCAAATAGGCCCATAAAAAGGCACTTTTGAACGTCAACATTTAAATTAAAAATAGAACTGATTCTAGGCGCCACTTCCAAAAAGTAGTTTCGTATGGAGAAGAAGTGGCAAGAAACTCCACCGTTACTCTTTTAAAATGTTTCACAATATGTTGTATACATTAATTATATTTCTATATGTGAAGACGATGCACCAAGAATAAAAATACTATACCACTTTTGGTACAAAAAAATAAAAATAAAGCAAAGGTATATAAATTAATCACGTGATAGGTACATTGTGCTCACATATTTACAAACAATTGTAAAAATATATGATTTTCCTAAAATATTAACTTGTAATAATACAGTGTGTGAGTAAAGTAAAAATAACCAAATATACAATACAATAAGCAAATAGTATGATTTTGTCTAGCCTCTAGATTGTCCTATGGAGCAGGACCAGCATGTTTCCAAGCATTCTTATCAAGGATATAATCTTCTAATTTGTAATATGCTTGATTACAAAGTGTTTTTTTAACATGAGTTTTAAACTTTCTTTAATTTAATTGCAATATTTCACCAGGTATTTTGTTGTAACATTTAACACAGTACCCCATAAAAGATCTATGTACTTTAGATAGTCTGAAAAATGGTTGATCTATTTTATTTTTATTTCTAGTGTTAATATTATGTCTATCACTTATTTTATTAAATAGATGCAGATTTTTTCTAACATACATAATATTTTCATAAATGAACTGGCAAGGTACAGTCATTATATTAATCTTCCTAAATAGTTCCCTAAGAGATTCGCGGCGACGTAGATTGTAAATGGCTCTGACAGCTCTCTTTTGCAAAATAAAAATGGATTCAATGTCAGCAGCCCGACCCCAATTAAGGTGTTCACACCATCCACTATGTCCTTTCTGGTAATACCAGTACTATTTCCTAATAGCAAAACCATAGTAGAATAATTTTCTAGGTTTGTATTTGCAATTCTTTTAATCATTTGTTTAAAACTTATGTTATGATAACTATGGTTAGTAAAACTATGGCTAAGGTAATTGAGTAAAATTTTTCCAAAGCCAGAACCTAATTCGTCACCAAAAAATATTGTCTTATTTTCCTTTATATTAACACAGGTCTCTGCTGGAAGAGCCAACACTGGATGGGGCAAGTTAGGCTGAGGCTGAAAAGGTGGAGATTGGTTGGCACAGCTGCTGGAGAGATTATTAGTTAGAGACTCGTATCTCTCAGCATTGCACTTCACCAAATCCAGTAGTTCCCCAGCCTCAAACAAGCGGTCACTTAGCTGCCGTTGTGAAGTCTCATTAGGAAACCTACCAATTTGCCTTTAACGTAAATTAAAGGACATATGTGCATACTCCCTATCCTCACATACGGCGCTCAAACCTGGTCTTTGACAGTTCAGCAGAGATCCAAGCTTGAGATTTGTCAGCGAGCAATGGAGCGCAGCGTTCTTCGAGTCAGATTAACGGATCGTGTTATGAACACAGTGCTGCGCTCTAAAACCCAAATCGCCGACGTCACTCAAAAAGCAGCCAAGCTTAAGTGGGACTGGGCCGGACACGGTTGCCGCATCTCGAACGAGTCATGGCCAAACCTACCACCATGAGGGTCCCCGAAACAAAAACGTCCGGCGCCATCGAGGCAGACCCAGGAGAAGATGGCGGGACGAGCTTGACACCTACAGACAGGATTGGTTCACACTAGCTCAAGACAGAGAAGAGTGGAAAAGAGAAAGTGAGGCCTTTGCCCTGCAGAGGCCCTTTCGTCCGAGCAGTCGCCCTGAGCAGTTACCCGTTTTAAGCAATTTTGAAACCAAATAATATTGCTCAATTTGTCCCAAGTTATCCTAAACTATAACATAAAGTACAGTCCACGGCACGTAACTTGGCAAGAGTCGTTAGATGCGCAGAAGTAGATTTTTAGGTCTCTTTGGTGGCCAAGCGGGACGCGGGGTATGAGGTAGCGCCGATCCGAGCGCGCGATTGATGCGTCAGTCGACCCTTGCCCCCCGCACCGCGTCTACATTCCGCGTTCGCTCCCGATTACACTTGCTTGCACGCAAGTTGTACCCTTTGATTTTGTTGAGTTGTTGTTTTTGTTTTAAATTTAGTTGTTGTAACGTGGTATTGTTATTGTTTTAACTTTAGTTTTTGTTACGTTGATTACTTTGCCAAGACCAAATACCGTTTTCGCAGACATGCCAGAAAAATGATATACGATGTGTACTGTTTCATGGAGAAAGAAACTGAAACTGAAAAAGAGACGGTAAAGCGGACTGCAGAAGCTACAAAAACGTCAGAAAGAACAGTTAAACGTATAGTCAAGGAAGGTAGAAATTCCGAATTTATCACTGTCTTTAGGACACCGGGAAAAAACAGGAATAAAACAAAGCCGATTACAGAGATCGACACTTATGACCAGTCGGTAGTAAGAACCTGTATCCATAATTACCACATTACCAATAAAGAGCTGCCCAAAGTAGAAAAGCTAAGAAAAAAACTAAGAGATGACATAAATTTTAATGGGTCGGAGCGCAGTCTGCGCAGGATTTTGAAAACCTTAGGCTTCCGGTGGAAAAAAGCCGAAAACAATAGAAAACTTTTGATTGAAAATTCTAACATTAGATTGCTAAGGATAGAGTTCCCTAGAACTATTAGTAAATATAGGGAACAAGAAAGACCTATTATTTACACAGACGAGTCGTATGTTGATTCATCCCATTCAAGTATGTAACAATTATCATACTTTGTTCTCGCATAGTGTCCTGTTAAATTGTCAGGACTTTACGAGAGATATACTTACGAAAAGTTATCATTATATCTGTTGACGCCGTATTTATATCCGAACGTAACAACCGTAGCTGTCTATATCTCCAACTGTAATCTGCAGCCGCTGCCTCCGCCCGATCATGACATATGCCAGTGCAGTCTTTGCACACGCCAAGCCCCATCGCTTCAATAGAATGCAGACCCTCCAGAACAAGTTCCTCCGTAGGATTACAGGCTCCCCCTGGTACGTTCGCAACGAGATCCTTCACGTGGACCTCAAGATTCCCACTATCCGCCAGTTCATGAAACGCATTTCAAAGCGTTTCTTCGAGACCGCCGCGAATCACCGCAACCCTCTGGTTGTCAAGGCCACTAGCTACATTCCCTCCTCCATTAGTCATGTCCGCCGTCCCAAGCATGTCCTCACCGATCCCGATGACCACATAACTCTCATTCAGGAGAGCAGTAGGGCCACCAGTACAGTGCACAAACACAGACCGACATTCCGACCTCGCCGCCGAGGTTCCTCGCGAAGATCCCGACGTAATTGTCCCCCCCGACCCTTGCTCAACGAAGTGCCAGCCCGCGCCGTAGCTGAGCCTGTAGTTTTAAATTCCCCAGATAATAATAATAGAATCCAGATCCAGCCTGTCCCATCTTGCTGTCCTCCCGTCAGCGACGCCCTAAGCCGAGGTCCGTACCCCACAGGGGGTGCCCTTAGCGAGCGTTCGCTTAGTAATGTAAGTAGTTTTACGCCCCTGGCTGGAGGCTTTGAGTCCGCTTAAGGCAGCCACAGGATAGTCCGGTTAAGTAGTCACGACCTCTCAAGGTCAACTACGAGATGCCATACCCAAAAAAAAAAACAGCCGCTGCCAATAGCGGCCCTTCACCGCTCAAGTCCCGCTGGTCACATTTGGGTTCGGTAATCGAAAATTCTCTCAAGCCCCGCTGGTCCCATTTGGGATCCAACCGTTTCGCTCGGTTTTATCTCTAACAGTAAAATAAATAAAGCTTATATTAGTCTGTGGTTTGTGTCAGGGTCGAGCCAGATAGTTACTCTATTCATATCAGTCGTTCGAAACCATAAATTTTGTCGTTTTTTTTTTTTTTTTAAATGTTAAAGTCGCGTAGTTTGTCGCCGTGGTGGTCTGTCAATGGCGCATGTTCGTTTTTTAGTGAATTTTAGTGTTTTTGTGTTTAAATTGACTGTGAGTGGATTGATATTTACTTGTGAATAGTTATTTCATTGTTGTTGATAGTTATTTGAGCGAAAAATCATAAAAAAAAGTTTTTGTGTGCAAAAATGTGTTACGTAAACAAACCGTTTTTGAAAATTGTAAGTAACTCTCGTATTACGAATACTGTTTTTATTTTGTAATATGGTATGTTTATTCAAGAACCCAAAATAATTTACTTATAGTGGGTGGAATCTACCAAAAATTTATGAAAAAGTTTTTTTTTTATCAAAACCGCGTAAACGGCGAATTTCCGCGATATCGCGAAATTTTGCGAGCGTTTTGCCACATGACGTTAGCCGTTTCCGGGGCCGAGAAAGGTTCACCATGACGTGATATCTCCTCAACCAATGGCGTGACTGCTACATCCCGCCATATTTATATTATAAAGTGTATTATCTATGGCCATATTCGCCGCCCGCCGGAGAACGGCCGCCACGACACTTACTTGCTCGCACTTGCTCGACTGCCGCCTAATTATTAACATATTTTCTGCTCCCTATTTATAATTGTTACTCTAACTTTAACCATACATTTTTTATGTCTTGTGTCTATTTTAAAGCACATAAACCTTGGTCAAACGTGCCTAGTATTTTATTTATAGTTTTGTTCCCTATAACGAACAAAAAGTGGCGACCGTGACAGGACACGGATCGACTTCAATAATCGGCTTGGATCTAGTATCGTTTGGCAGGAGTTTTGGGGTAAAAAGGGTTGAAGATGGTACTGGTGGCTTCCCTGATTATAACGCTACCACTCTTTTTACAAGGTAATGCGTATTTTTCGAGAAATTAATAATAAATGTTTCTAACCTCAAATTAGATTACAGCGTAACGAAACGTTAAAATCGGCGATTGACAACCAAATCTGTACTAGTGTATTGTCTGTGGTGTAAAATGTCGTGCCAAATCGGTGAAACGGAACGTAAAAAAAAAAAAAAACGCTATTTGCGTCAGTTTCTCCCAGAGTAGTGAGAAGTTAGTGTACCCACACTTCATGGTTAAAATAGGTCGACACTGTTCCAAAACCGAATCGGGGCACCCCGACTCCACGTAGTCTTTTGGCTCCTACCCCTAGAGTGTTTATAAAAATCCCTGGAAGTAACTGACCTAAACTATATAGAAGCTTGGTCACCTCTTTGCAACCGGTTTGACAACAAGAGGCAACTAATTAATAATCATTTAAAATCCCTATTTACTATTGAATCCGTGCGTGAAGCTGATAAGTCTCTCAGATACATTATTGATCATGTGACTAAAAACTTACGCGCCCTCTGCACGCTCGGACTCCCTACTGACAAGTGGGATGTACTAATCATTCATCTTCTTGCGGCAAGGTTAGACAACAGTACTATGTTCAAGTGGGAAGAACACCGTAACACTATATCTGATATACCTACCCTAGATGAGTTCTTTTCATTTTTAAAACATCGTGCAGATATTCTTGAGACTGTTAACAAAAACAAGACAGATAAAACAGACGGAGCTAAAAAAGCTCCCCACAACCCAGCCTTTCACAATAGGAAAAGTACAGAGACTAAATTATTAGTTGCTACGTCTAAGGAATCCTCGTCTTCTCGAAGCCGATTTGAGTGTGTAGTATGCTCAGGCCAGCATCGCGCATATGAATGCCCCACATTCAAGTCTAAGACACCTGAAGATAGGAACTCCACTGTTGCAACACTAAATTTGTGTCGTAATTGTCTGAGGCCGGGCCACGATAGTAAAACTTGTAGGCTCCCTGGTTCTTGTAGGTCATGTAAACAAAAACACAACTCACTACTTCACTTACCTGATGCAGTCTCGTCCGTCCTTAGCCCACCTAAATCTGTAGTCATGTCTGCATTGTCCTCCCCAGAGGTTCTTTTGTGTACCGCTAAGGTGCGACTAACAAACCCAACTAATAACAAAACTATTAGCGTTAGGGCTTTACTTGACAGCGGGAGCCAATCGTCTTTCATCACTGAGCGTGTGAAACAGGTACTCAATTTGACTCCTCAGCCATCAAACGTCAGTATTGTAGGTATAGGTAACAACACCCTAGACCTAAACCCAGAACGCTGTTCTATAAAACTCCAATCTAATTCAACTTCCTTTGAAGTTCTAATTTGCTGTCTAGTATTGAAAACTAGAACTGATGACTTGCCCAAGCATCATTTCGATATTAGTTCACTAAACCTAAACGACTTTGAGCTTGCAGACCCCAGCTTCAACGAACCATCACCTATTGACATGCTTATCGGCTCAGACCTGTTTTGGGACTTGATAGGTTCCAAACAGCAGTCCCTAGGTTCCAACAAACCTAACCTTCGAAGCTCTAAGCTCGGATGGCTCATTGCAGGTCTTGCGCCTATTCAAAGTCGCACTCCACCTACTAAGTCCCTAATGTGTAATTTTCTATTAAAAACTGAAAATCCCACAGACATCCAGGAGGAACTATCTAAATTCTGGGAGCTGGAAAGCGTACCTAAAATCCAACCTCCATCCGAGGAACAAACGCTTTGCGAAAGGCACTATCTCTCCACTACTAGTCGTGAAAGCAGCGGTCGTTTTTGCGTAGGTATTCCACTAAGAGACGGACTAGATTGTCTGGGCGAATCCTACTTCATAGCAAAAAAAAGGTTCTTCAATCTAGAAGCTAGATTAAAAAAAAAAACCCGAGTTAAAGAAAATGTACAGAATTCATTCATGAGTATGCTTACCTAGGCCACCTTTCCGAGTCTACGGAGACTAAACCCCCTAACTCTTATTTTCTTCCTCATCATCCAGTCATGCGAGAGAAAAGTGAGTCAACCAAACTTAGAGTGGTATTTAATGCGTCGGAACCCACAACTTCCGGTCTCTCGGTCAATGACCTCCAAATGGTAGGCCCCCCAATTCAGGATCCATTGTTTGATATTCTTCTGCGATTCCGTCAGTATCGCTACGTCCTCTCGGGAGATATAGAGAAGATGTACCGTCAAGTAAAAATAAGAAAGTCGGATCGCAACCTCCAGCTCATACTATGGCGCGATAACGACGACGAAAATCTTCCTACTTTAAAGCTAAACACGGTAACTTACGGTTTCGCTAGTTCAAGCTTCCTTAGTACTAGGTTCATCTGGCAGGCCGGTGAGGAATGTAACGAAACTAGAATTGAAACTATTATTCAAAGAGATTTTTATTGCGATGACCTCTTAACTGGGGCTGACACAGAAGAAGAGCTCCGTTACATTCAGCGATCGGTATCTGATGAACTTGCCAAAGGCTGTTTCCCACTCAGAAAGTATCGATCCAACTTACCTGGTCTGCTATCTTCTGACTCCATCAATTCTGAGGATTTAATTATAAGCAATGCCTCTAGTACTCTAGGTATCGGCTGGTCTTCTCAGACCGACCATATTAACTTCCCTCTCGCCTATGCACCTGACACGATCTTCACTAAAAGAAGTATTTTGTCGTCAACCTTTAAAATCTTTGACCCTAATTGACGCTAATAGTGCAAAGGGAAAGTAAGCCTAGGGGCTTACTTTCCCTTTGCACTATTAGCGCAAAAATATTGCTACAAAAACTTTGGTCCGAAAAAATGCATTGGGACGAACGCGTTCCCTACTCTATCCAAGTTATTTGGAATAAATTCAGTCGACAACTTAGCACTCTATCGTGTCTTGAGGTCCCAAGATGGGTATGTGCCAATAACTCATGCGAAGTTGAACTTAATTGTTTTTGTGACGCTTCGCAGCTAGCCTACGGATGCTGTGTCTACCTCCGATCTATAGACATAGATGGAACACCGGGGTGGTTTTTAGTCAGTAAGAATCTGACAGACCCCTCCGCCCGCCCCAGGGCGGAGGACATCCATGAGGATTTTCCACCCCGGGAACAAAAAAAAAAAAAGTTGGCTAAAATCGCCTGATAAGACCAAAACCTTCGTAGCTAACCGAATAGCGGCTATAGGTGAACTCAGCGACCTTAACGCTTGGCGTCATGTTCCCACTACTGTCAATCCCGCAGATCTTGCTTCACGAGGTGTGGAACCCCAAGAGGTCAAAGATTCGGTTCTATGGTGGCATGGACCTACCTTTCTCAAGGAATCAGAATCATCATGGCCTTCTCTTTCAACCGGAAGGGTGGTTGACCTACCTGAATTGAAAGCGTTGCCTGCTTTGGTGGCGGAGGATGCAACGGTAGTACCCTTAGTAAATTTTGAAAGGTACTCAAAATTATTTATTTTACAAAGAACATATGCATGGGTCTATAGATTTATCTTTAATTGTAAAAATCCCACAAATAAACTAACAGGAACTCTACAAGTTCATGAACTAGGAAAATCCATGGCTGTTCTCACTAAAATAGCTCAAACTGAATCCTTCAAAAAAGAAATAACCGACCTAAAATCCGGCAAACCACTTAAAACTAATACTCACCTGTGCTCACTAAATCCGTTTATAGATGATGTAGGTCTAATTCGTGTTGGAGGACGCATTGATACGTCTGCCTACCCCTATGAAAAAAGACATCCTATTGTTCTAAAATCTGATCACTATTTAACAAAACTACTTTTTAAATCCAAACACATTCAGCTCTTGCATGCTGGACCACAGCATCTACTCTCGTCCATCCGTGAGCGCTACTGGCCTATAGGAGGTCGCAAGCTCGCTAGAGAAGTAGCAAGAAACTGTTTTGTCTGTCGTCGCTTCAAGGGGACCACAATGTCCAATATAATGGGAAACTTACCCACTGATAGGGTAGAACCTGACTTTCCGTTCAGTACTGTAGCACTGATTTTGCCGGTCCCTTTCTTATAACCGATCGCAAGGGACGAGGATGCAAAATAACTAAATGCTATCTCTGCGTTTTCGTTTGCTTTAGGTATAAGTGTCTACATCTAGAATTGGTAAGTGAAATATCCAAGGATGCTTTCATACAAACATTAAAACGGTTCATTGCTCGCAGAGGAGTGCCCAAGCTTATTTACTGCGACAACGGCCGTAATTTCGTTGCCGCTGCCAAGGAGATTGGCCACTTTCTGCATTCTAATCGTGACTCTATATGTGACTTTGCTGCTAGCCGGAGCATTGAATTTCGCTTCTCTCCCGTATACGCTCCTCATTTCAATGGTCTTGCGGAGGCCGGAGTCAAATCAGCAAAGTTTCATTTGCTCAGAACAATAAGTCACTCTCACCTAACATTTGAGGAATTGACCTCTGTGTTTGCACAGATAGAAGCTATCCTAAATAGCCGACCCCTATGTCCTTTGAGCCCGTCCCCTAACGATTTCCAGCCTCTTACCCCAGCTCACTTTTTGATCGGTAGACAAATGACGGCGCTCCCCTCACCAAGTTACCTGGACTCCATCACAAATCGTCTCAACCGGTTCCAGCGCCCAGAACAAGCCAAGCAGCACTTCTGGAACAGATGGTCTTCCGAGTACGTTGCTGAGCTCCAACAAGGAACCAAGTGGCGAGTGAAGTGCCGGGATCTCAAAATCGACGATCTGGTCCTGATAAAGGAAGCCAACACGCCGCCTCTCTGCTTGCGCCTGGGAAGAGTTAGCCGTCTCTACCTGGGCTCCGACCAGACACCTAGAGTAGCTGATATAGCCACAGCTCAAGTCACAATAAAAAGAGCTCTCAATCGTCTGGTGTTACTTCCAACCTCTGAGATAAACAATGCTTGAAAGCTGCACTAGAGCTTTCAACGGCCGGGAAGATGTTGACGCCGTATTTATATCCGAACGTACCAACCGTAGCTGTCTATATCTCCAACTGTAATCTGCAGCCGCTGCCAATAGCGGCCCTTCACCATGACGTGATATCTCCTCAACCAATGGCGTGACTGCTACATCCCGCCATATTCGCCGCCCGCCGGAGAACGGCCGCCACGACACTTACTTGCTCGACTGCCGCCTAATTATTAACATATTTTCTGCTCCCTATTTTATAATTGTTACTCTAACTTTTACCATAATTTTTTTATGTCTTGTGTCTATTTTAAAGCACATAAACCTTGGTCAAACGTGCCTAGTATTTTATTTATAGTTTTGTTCCCTATAACGAACAAAATCTCTTATTACAGGTCCTAAAGCGTGGTCAGATGGATCATTAAAGGGGCTTAAAAAACTCATTTCGAAAGGGCAACGGATTGTGATAGTGCACGCTGGATCCGAAGCTGGATTCGTTCCCAATGCACTACTCTTATTTAAAGCTGGAACAAAGTCGGGGGACTTTCATGACAACATGAATTATAATATCTACACCAAGTGGCTTCGCAGCCAACTAATACCGAACCTGCCGCCAAATTCGGTGTTAGTAATAGACAACGCATCGTATCATAATAACAAGCAGTATGATCCTGCACCTACCTGGAATGCCAAGAAAGCCGACATGCAGAGGTGGTTGGCGGAAAAGGGCATAGCATACGAGGAAAGTTTGCTCAAACCACAATTATACAAATTGATAAAATTCTACAAACCAGAGTACAAAAAATACAGTATTGACCAAATACTTGCAGAACACAACCATAGTGTTCTGTGATTGCCGCCCTACCATCCGGACTTAAATCCTATAGAAATGGCATGGGCGGCAATTAAAGGTTATGTAGCCAGCAAAAATATTACATGGAATGTGACCAGTGCAATGGAGTTGGTTAAGGAGAAAGTTTTATTAATGGGCGCCGATGAATGGTCGAAATTATGTGGAAAAGTTAAAAAAATTGTGATACTTCTAATTTGATGCCAGGGGTAGCAGTATTATTAACTGATAGTGACGACGAGAACACATAATTTTGGACTATAGTATTTTTTTTTTAATAAACTTTAATTACTTTTAAATGCATATATTTCATTTATAACAACCTAAGAAATGCCACGAATTCCTCTCCTTTCTTTAAATTCATGATTAAAAACAAATGATGGCAATAACCGTTGAATAATGACAAGCATATTAAAAGTGCCTACTTTTTTGTTCCACTAAGTGCACGATGCGCGAACTTACCCCCACTACGCTAAAACCTTGCCAAGTTACGTGCCGGGGACTGTACTTACCTACAATTTTAATTTCAACTTTTCATTACTGGCTTTTGTGGACAGCATGTTAATCGGATTTGTGTTACAGTTGAAATGGCAATCATGTCATTTGGTTTAAATTAGCTTTTTATTTTACTCTATTAGATTCTTTTATATTTTGTAAATGTGAGAACGTTGTGGTTGTAGGCCTTGTATATGTTAAATTTATAGACCATTGTCTATTTTTTAAACATATGGTACTTGTTGTCAGGCCTACACTGTCCTCCCATACACCATTAAACACTGTAATTTGAAAACATTGTAAAATTCTTTTTTTTTTTAAGAGAAACCATGGAGTTTCTTTCCGGCTCTTCTACATAGGAAACGACCAATGGGGAAGGCAACTGTCAAAGTGGCGCTGTATACGATTGTTCCAAATTATCTGTCAAATTCTATAGCATCTTATAAAATATGTTCACAAATAACATAGAAATTACAAAGTGTTGTGTAATTGGGTGTTAAAACGTAGGCCAACACAAATTTCCAATAAATCGTATTAAAAGAAGAAAGTGGATAGCTGCCGTAAGGATTAAAAACTGAGCTTACTAGGACGACGAGGTTATGTCGAGATCATTTTCATGAAAATGATTACCAAACATTAAGTGTGAGTACAGGTGGGTGTTTTAAACGATAGTTCTTCTATTTAAGCTAGTATCTATATACCTAAATTGTTAACATTACATAATATCTTTAAATACTTATCATTGTTCATCTTGTTTTAAGGTTTGCCCTGTGTACACAAACTTTTAAAGAAAGAAGCAGTACCAAGTCTCTTTTCATGGAACCAGAAAAGGATGAAGAGAGGATGAAGGAGTGCTAGTGTGAGAGACGAAAGACATGCTAAGAGAAACATTCAAAAGAATCTTTTCCAACATCTTTCAAGCAATCAAAATCCACATCGTTCTATTTATCGAGAGTGTATCACAAAATAAAACTCATAAATAACTTTTAGGTGTCTTTATTATATTATAATAATCTTTATACAGATATTTATTCATAATTTCAGCCTTTATATTGTTATTGTAAAATAATCTAACTTTGTAATATGTTTTCTATGAACAACTCATCTTTTTCAATATAAATAAATTACAGAATTTTCTGCCACTGCAGTACATTTGTCCTTGTACATCATATAGGCAGGTTTTTTTTAAATAGTAATTCCCCATTTTGACTCTGTATATAAGGTACAGATTCAGGGCTAATAAGTCACTCGACCGATCACCATGTTCGGCAAGCCGATCCCTTGGGAGAAGCGAGCCAAATACCTGGGTGTCGTACTAGACGAACACCTCTCTTTTTCAGAGCACATTAAGGCGGCTCGTTCGCGCGCCGCCTTCGCTCTAGGTAGACTTCACTTTGTCCTCAATGCACGTAGCAAATTGTCACTGAAGTGCAAAATGCGTATCTACACAGCGTGCATCCGCCCGATCATGACCTATGCCAGTGCAGTCTTCGCACACGCCAAGCCCGTTCGCTTCCATAGAATGCAGACCCTCCAGAACAAGTTCCTCCGTAGGATAACAGGCTCCCCCTGGTACGTTCGCAACGAGATCCTTCACGTTGACCTCAAGATTCCCACTATCCGTCAGTTCATGAAACGCATTTCAAAGCGTTTCTTCGAGACCGCCGTGAATCACCGCAACCCTCTGGTTGTGAAAGCCGCTAGTTATATTCCCTCCTCCATTAGTCATGTCCGCCGTCCCAAGCATGTCCTCACCGATCCCGATGACCACATAACTCTCATTCAGGAGAGCAGTAGGGCCACCAGTACAGTGCACAAACACAGACCGACATTCCGACCTCGCCGCCGAGGTTCCTCGCGAAGATCCCGACGTAATTGTCCCCCCCGACCCTTGCTCGACGAAGTGCCAGCCCGCGCCGTAGCTGAGCCTGTAGCTTTAAATTCCCCGATTAATAATAATCAACCAAACTTGATCCAGCCTGTCCCATCTTGCTGTCCTCCCGTCAGCGACGCCCTAAGCCGAGGTCCGTACCCCACAGGGGGTGCCCTTAGCGAGCGTTCGCTTAATAATATAAGTAGTTTTACGCCCCTGGCTGGAGGCTTTGAGTCCGCTTAAGGCAGCCACAGGATAGTCCGGTTAAGTAGTCACGACCTCTCAAGGTCAACTACGAGATGCCATACACAAAAAAAAAAAAAAAAAAAAGGTAATAAGTCAGTTTCTGCTTACATGCCATGCCATGCCATGCCATGCTACGCCATGCCATGCCATGCCACCCTGGGGGCCTAGACAAAATCCCTTTTCTGTAAGCGTTACCGCCAAAGGAAAACTCAAATTGTATGGAGCTGACATTTGCTGACCACATGTCACGTGAGTGCTGCTAAATTGGTAGACAAAGTCAGTATTCCTCATGCGGAAAGGAACGTCGCAATGATCGTGACACGTTAACGACAAAAATGTTCATCAAAATGGTAGACAAGTGCCACTTTTGACAGACGCCAATGATTTTTTGGCGTTTCCGCAACACGCTTCATTAGCGGGAGGTCGAACCCTGACGCCAACGCAAAAAAAAGTAAACATTCTTCTAAAAGTAACAACTTTTGTTATGATTAATGTACAGTGAGGATAAGAGTCAGTAAACATACAGTTTACTACTAGCATTCTAATACCCTATATATGAAAGAAGTATAAAGGTTTGGAATCGAGTTTATCTTTTTATGAATAACAAAAGTAAGGTACCTAATCATTTAAGCGCACCATTGTGCGGTTGTTTACATTATGCATTCCATAATCTCAAGTAGGTCCATACTAGTTAAATGGTAATCAAATTTGGAGTAAATGATAACGTTTCGGAAAAAACCTGGCTTTCCATAAATTCCATCAGCAAACTAAATGGCTCGGGACTCGCCCGAAGTCTAGATTCCATATAAAATTTAAAAATATGTATTAATTGTACTCATCGAACTAGAAACTATTTTTTTTTCAAAAATACTGACTAGATCACAGTTCTTACATTAACTGGAATTACTATTTAAATCCGTTCACTCACTTTAATTGTAATAAAACACTCTTCAATTACTTTCAAAGTTTCACCACCCACAACACTTTTGAATTATATTGTTAGCGCGCTATTGCGTTTGACAGTGACAGGAACACTGAACACAATATTGACACTTGCTACACACTATTCCCTATAGTAAATATAGAGTGTTTCGTGTAACGCTGCGGAATGGGCGTTATGCTTTCCATGTGTAACTTGTCTACCATTTTACACACGCTTACGTCAAGTCCTTAGCGTGAACCGAAAACACTTGAACGGTAAACGCTTGGATTTTGTCTAGGCCCCCAGGTCATCTATCTTGATGTCAACTTGATAGTTGAGTTTTTTCATTGTCTTCTTGACAAATCCTTTTATATAAAAGTGATCATTGATAAATGCGGATCTTATCAATATGAGGAATCTGTCTTCATATAATTTTTCTGATGCATCTGTTTTTTGTTGAATCTTCAAAATTACAGAAATATTCCGTACTAGTAAAATAGGAACTACCTACCATCACATAAAATAAAACTGATAAGAAATATTGACCTTTCAAAATAATCTAATACATTGTCTTTCAAGCGGAGGTAAAATAGAGTTAATATTTATGTCATTGTACATCTCCAATGGTAGAAGTATGATAGAGGGTTCTGTTGGATTTGGAGAGAGTTGTGGTGTACTAAAGTAAAAGTTTTTGTCATACAGCTCTTACCTGGAAAAATATAACCAATTATTCATCTCTCTTTAACTCCAAAAGTAAAAAGAACTATTACTTAAGTAAAGTTATGCATTAGTTAAGCTGTTGTAAATATAATCCTCAATATTGATTCAATAATTTTAACTTATATATGTCGGCGTCACCGTTAGCGGTAGGTACAGCGGGCCGAGTTACGCTGTGCAAAGCGGACGTTCGCCTCCCCACTCTCCCCACTTCTCGAGCAACTTAATGTAAGCTAGTGCGCAGCGAAGAGGGGGAGCATTCTTGTGGCAGGCTCGGCCCGGTGCGCCTGCCGTAGCGCCTAGAGCTATTATCGCGATCTAATTAATTAATTAACAAGCTGTCGGAATAAAAGAGTTGGTTACTGCTATATCTCATACTTTCATTTAATATGTCGGACCTCTGCCTTCAGGTTATTTCATGGTGATTATTTTATAAGACATTGTGAGTGAAATAAAGTGATTGTGCTGTAACTAGTATCTCCATTTTCTTCGCCCGACAATCCACGCCTACTTACAAAGTGCAAGTGTAATATCGCTGATGAGGGCCTATCCCGATATCAGAATTGGGATTCTAAGGGCAAAAACCTGAAGAAAATAATGACGACAGTGAAGTGTGGGCTAACGTCTAATCTATTCAAAATATGAAGTTTTTGCTAACACGACTTCCGGCAACCACTTAACCGCAAACGTCAAATTTCACCGCAACTGCGCGACTGATACGGTTTGATCCTGATAATGACAATCGCTTCAATGGCACATGCCAACGTTAAAGCACAACAGTCCAAAAATCAAGTGATTGAAGCAAGTGGCAGTACGAACCTTTGACCGAAGTGAAGAATTCGAATCGAGCACCAGCACCGAAGAGTCGTGATACGAACCGTCTCACCTGCTACGTGTATGGACAACCACATCATCCGGTGAGCTCGTTCCTTTTCTTTTTAATAGATAATCTGGTAGTTCGTTTGTAGCTTTTAGCATTGTCAAAAAAATCCAGGGTACTATGCGGTGTGATTTAGTTTACCTTACAGGTATACCTGTGTAAAGAAAACGTTAAATATGAATCGCAGAATAACTGAGCCGTGGTGAAATTCAACACGTCAGTGTCCTTTTTGTTTCATGTTGTGCCTGTTAACTCAATTACAAAACCAGTTATTATAGGTAGGGATCTATTAGATAGTAGATCCATGTACGTACGGATTTTGCTAAATTACATTCTATTTGGGGTAAGAAAGTTAACGTTACTAAAGAGTTTCATTATCATATACCACAACATCAAAACTGACCTACATGGTGAAGATAAACTCGCATTAGTTCAGTGCGAAAGGATAATTGATTCTTTATTGGTGGTATGGTGTTTATGGTTTAAGAAATTTATTTCTCGATAAGAAATTACAAAGATTTCACTTACTTGAGAACGTTTTTAAACTTAAAATATGACTTGGACACACAAACTAAGCAGCTATTGTTTGAATTTATATTAAATCATCTAAGTTGTGATACCATTTCTTTTCGTCCGCAAATAACATTATTAACTAACACAAAACTTAAAACTTTTCGATCCACCCGCAAAAGAAATAATTACCGTAGATAAGGAATGCGATCCCGGTGCCACAATAAAGCAATGCAGTAGTAGGGCAAGTCTGTTTAATGGAGTAGTGTTTGATCACTTAGAAAGTGATTAAAAAAAAAAAAAACCAATCGTTTAGTTTGCATTCTTTACTTCTACAGGTAGCTTATTACATTGTTGCACTCCGGCAAAAAAAAAAAAAATTCTCTCTCCATTTACTGTCCACACTCGCGGTAGTAAAATGTGATCCTTCCTACTATTGCTGCGATTGTGTACCTGATGTATTTTTGTGTGAATGAACTTACTTAGAATTTTTAAGTATTCTGGTGGAATATGCAGGAAGTTGTTTAATATTCATGAGTTTCGTTTCCCTGTAAATTTTAACTGTAGGTGTAAGGTAATCATAGTGAAATAATAGTTTAATAATTTTATTTTGAGCGATGTGTAGGTCCTTTAGATTAGTTTTTGGCGGATTGCCCCATATTTCACGTGTTTTACGTTAAGAATCTTGAATCAAATTAAAAGGGCCTATCAAATGGACAGACAAGATATTTACAAGAAAGTGATCGAAATACTAACATCAGAACGGGTTCTGACTAAAATGATTTGACTGGAACGCACTGATTAAACTTCACACTTGTGTGCTGGGCCTCAAGGGATTGCTCGGGGCTCACTCCATCCTATGCTTAGGGTTTCTGCAAAATGTTATACTGTACATTTAGACATCGCGGAGAAGTTGTGTGGAGAAATCGATGGTAGGGAGTATTCTTGTCATTGTTGACTCTTTCACTAAATGAGTCCTTCTCGAGTGCACTTCTTAGTTTGATGCAGCAGGTGCAGATGAAGCACTAAAGGAGGCTCTGTCTTTTCGGTGCGACTTCGCGGATCATTTCGGATCGGGGTGGGTATTGTATTGGCGCAGACAGAGCAGTTTTATGGTGAACATGGTGTAGAGTTGCACCTTGTTTCTAACGGTTCTGGCAGGGCATGTGTTCGGGTAGAGAGAGTCATGAGGACATTGAGGTGCTTACTTGTTATAATCGAAAGTGAATCTGGTGGGACCTGTCGCGGCGAGCTTCTCGCTAGATTTGGGTGAAATTCGTAAGATAGCATCGGAGAATATTGGGAGAGTTGCTGCGTCACAGTAGGAAAAATGAGACCGTTCTACAGTGGTGATTCCTACTTCATTGTATGTGACCCCCCTCTGGGTTCGATTGGGCTTCGCAGGGAGTACAGACTTCCCTTTGTTGTGTGTCTAATAGAGAATGCAAATATGGTCGTAAGCATTTTCGTGCAATGCCCGGGGGAAGTGAGGGCTTGGTGCATTTAGCTACCACTTTGACGGGTAGCTTGAAGGAGGCCGAGGTGGCGGCAGTCCGCGATTGACGAATGGAGTGGGCGTCATCGGGTGGTTTTAGTGATGCTTTGTCTATTTGTAGTTCACGTACGTTATCCGCCAGCTCTGAAAACCTCTCGGCCTCTGAGAGTGAAGAAACGTAATTAAACGTAAAATTGGTACTAATCTGTGAGATAAAGTAAGGGTCCGACTCATGCGGGTTGACGTCCTATGGTGTGTGTTATTGGGTAGTCTAAAGAATTGGCTTATGCAGGCCGATGTTCTGGGTCATATTATAAAGTGATCGTCTAGTCTGAGAGGCTATGAGATCAATGGAGATATGTGTGGTACTAGTGAGTGATCGGAGAGACGCTGATTGGCTGCCTGGTCCATGTTATCTGGAGAGATAACTAGCTCAAGGGAGGCCTATTTAAGTTGTCCGGCTCAGCTCCTAAAGGTTGATTTTGTGGGTTATAAAACGTTGTAATGTATGTCACCGATGGACGAGCGTACAAAGTAATGTATCTACCAGTTTTATTCTTTTTACAGAAAAATGGGCCCGCGGTGACTTTAAGGGGATGGAGACGCACAAGGACGTGTGAATGTCAGTCTGGCCGTAACGGCGCTTCAATACTTAAATTAGTGTTATTTAGTTTTCATAGATGTCGTTTGTTAGTTTAGAGTGTTATGTGTGTGTGAACATGAATTATGTGTCTGCTACGACACATTTAATGACATGACACTCAGTGAAATTTTGCTGGCTGTATGACATGAGACTCGGTCGGCATCGCACAGGCGTGCTACGCATTCGGTGGAGTGTCTAAGTCAAGTCTATTCTTAAGATTAAAATAGTTTGTTTCTGTTATAGGCTCTAAAGTAAATGACTTTGGTGGTAGTGAAACTACCAATGAACATAGCATGTGTGGATTGTTGAGACAAGTACTTTAATACATTTGATTATATAATCTACAGGGACCATTTTAGTCCGGACTAAAAAATGAGACAAAAAAAAGAGACAAAAAAAAGAGACAAAAAAAAGAGACAAAAAAAAGAGACAAAAAAGAGACAAAAAAAGAGACTAAAAAGGAGACAAAAGAGAGACAAAAGAGGTACAAAAGAGAGACAAAAAGAGAAAAAAAAAGAGCTAAAAAAAAAGAGAGAAAAAAAAACTGTATAAACTGGAGTGATCTTGTAGGGTCATTCATGACCGGACCAAGCAGTGACAATCCTGAAGGGTTTGTTATAACCGGACCAGGAGATTATAACTCTGTAGGGTCGTAAGACCGGACCAGGAGGTTATAATTCTGAAGGGTCATTTGACCGGACCAGGCGGTTATAATTCTGAAGGGTCGCTGGACCGGGCCAGAAGATTATAACTCTGAAGGGGTAAACCGGACCAGATTGCTAAAGTTCTGAAGGCTCAATAACGAGCGGTCCCGAATTAGTAGTAAACTCTGCAGGGCTGAACCGGACCAGATTACTAGTATAAGTCCTGAAGGCTCAATATTGAGCGGTCCAGAGTTGGTTGCACAGTCAGTAGGGATGACCTGGATCTTTTTTGCTCATCGAGATTGCTAGTCAGGATGAACGAACATCAATAATAACGTTATGTCTTTTTAGACAATGCTTGATGAGTCTACGCGTACGAGGACGTCCGCACGTCAGTATGGCCGTGTCGGCGTCACCGTTAGCGGTAGGTACAGCGGGCCGAGTTACGCTGTGCAAAGCGGACGTTCGCCTCCCCACTCTCCCCACTTCTCGAGCAACTTAATGTAAGCTAGTGCGCAGCGAAGAGGGGGAGCATTCTTGTGGCAGGCTCGGCCCGGTGCGCCTGCCGTAGCGCCTAGAGCTATTATCGCGATCTAATTAATTAATTAACAAGCTGTCGGAATAAAAGAGTTGGTTACTGCTATATCTCATACTTTCATTTAATATGTCGGACCTCTGCCTTCAGGTTATTTCATGGTGATTATTTTATAAGACATTGTGAGTGAAATAAAGTGATTGTGCTGTAACTAGTATCTCCATTTTCTTCGCCCGACAATCCACGCCTACTTACAAAGTGCAAGTGTAATATCGCTGATGAGGGCCTATCCCGATATATACATACAAAACATGACAGTATTCACCAACAATATAAAATTTAAAAATTTATAATAAATATGCATACTAACGACTACCAAGTTATTTAATTATAAAATTATTCGTTCAAACATTGTAATCGTATTGATTTCAAAGGTCTACGTTGAACTAGGTCTAGGCAAACAGCTCCTAAAAAGTTTTTTTCAAGAGTCCTACCTTTCCACTTAATCAGCTTTTCTACGTTTAACAGACGCCCCTCTTCTCTTTAACTCGGCTTTAAGTTCAAGCAAGCTCCAAGTAGAATACATTTTCGCGTCCATGTTATCAAATAAACTACACTAACCGCCCACAATGTTCGTTTTTTTCGTTTGTTTACACGATTCAAGAAAT
The DNA here is from genome assembly GCA_963555695.1 of Dasypolia templi. NCBI lineage: Eukaryota > Metazoa > Arthropoda > Insecta > Lepidoptera > Noctuidae > Dasypolia > Dasypolia templi. The sequence goes on along the minus strand of OY743145.1, from coordinate 31,718,685 downwards.
GACATACTGACGCCATTGAGAACAACTGTACGCAGCGCCATCTGAGATTAGCTTTAACTTGCCATCCCCATTGGAACCGTGCACCTAGATTCTGACGTTTCTTAAGTGACCAGGTACATAAGTAAGTTTAAAAGTGAAATAAAATATTTTGATTTTGAAGAACGCGTAAGCGAGGCGCGCTACTTTTATAGCATTACAAAAAAGTTTTGATTCCAAATTTTTACTCGTCTGTGGCAGCGCCCACTTTAGCGCATGCGCGGTGATGTGCTGGGCTTAGCGCCATTCATACGTTTTGTTGTACTGAATTTCGTGGGTTTTTTTTTTAAATCTTGCAAGAAAAATCTGAAATCATTAATGTAAAGAAAATTTGTATTCGGGGTGGGTCAGGTTCAGTTAAAGAGCTTTGTTACACGATAGAACTTTTATTAAAAGATTGTATAAGCGCGCCATTTGATTTCTTAAAACTACCTCCTTTCACAACTCACTGCTGTCCAAAGACATCTTAAACCTGATTGGTTCTAACATAATTCAAACTGACCAATCAGTGATCAGTAAGCCTTGTCCTTGAAGTGACCGTGGCCACCATTGGTCAGTGCGACAATAGACAAACTCTATTGTCTATGGGCGCGTTCGGAAACGCGATACCGCCGAGGCGGAACACCTTTGCCTTTGCGACCAGAGACTATATGACCATCCGCTAAACACTCCCCCTCGGGTTCATGAAAGCGTCCGCGCTCAGGAACGTCAGAAACAGGCTGAATATGACGAGGCCGGCCTCCGTTACGCTTTGGCATAATCGGATGAGGAGGCGCGTCATCTCTATTGACAAATGTCGTTATTTGGAACGCGCGTGGAACCTACCTAAGACATTGTCGGGAGCATTAAGTGCACAAACGAAATAACTGGTAGGACTAGCTTTTTAAGGATCGTGTAAGGGCCATCCCTTTTTGGCACAAACTTAGCCGACAATCCTTTACCAGCATTACTCAATACGTGCGACTTTACTAAAACCTGACCACCGACATCAAATTCTTCAGGTTTGCGACCCTTGTCAGCATAGTCTTTACGTCTGTCCTGTTCTTTCTCTACCTTATCCCTAATAGAAACTAAAGAGTCTACAAGCTTCTTAAGATAAGGTTCTTAAGGATTTGTGGAACAAAATTATCTTTCTGTAAAACAGCCCTAATGTCAAAATGAACGTCAACGGGTGAACGGAGATCTCTAGCGAAGGTCAGAAAAGCTGTTGAAACACCTGTTGTATGACACATAACTGAATTCATTCAGAAACAAACCGATGGTAAATGTTTCGGCCAAGAAGAATGTTCAGATCGCCTCATCCAAAGGGTACAAAACGCTTGCGCTCCCCCTTTTCCTTACCTTTTCTAAATAAGCACTTTACACTTAAAATGAAGTCCAGACGCAAGCTGCACTTTGCTTGCCTTCTGTTCGGCGTGGTTAAATATCAGAAACCGGACTACCTATATAACAAGCTTAGTTGGGTTACGAGTAGACGGGAATGCGGGAGAAGGCAATGCTCGCAACAGCTCTCGACTCGGTCTCAGGGTACAGCCGCTTTTAGAGGCAGCTTTCGTTATGCGGCTTCCAAGGTATGGAATAACCTGCCACCACCGATTAGAATAATTAAGACGATAGGCGCTTTTAGACGACGCTTACGGCGGTACCTCATTGAAGCGCAACGGAAGTTGGACAAGATTACACTAAATGTCTCAATTATATGATGTATGTACTTAACTACTTAATTATGTCAGTAATTCTGTCGGTTAGTGTTGCACGAAAATGTAAAAATGGCTGTTGTTATACTGTACAATTTAATTGCTGTGAACCGCTCTTGATCTTGCTCAAGCTCCGTTTAGCTCGCTGGCTCATGTCCCGTGTATCCTCGGCCCGGAGGGTGTTGTTGCGATATCCGCAGCATTGCTGCGTCCCATTCGCAGTTGTGAGACCTGTAGAATATGAGACAACACATTAAAATAAACGTTTATTTACAATTTTATGCATTGCTATTCCACGTTTTACGTACCCAATGTGTCTGGCCTACTTGCACGCAACTGAAATGTATGATGTCAGGATGACGCCAGTTGTCCCATCCTTCACCAAGTCCTAGCAGCGGGCGACCCTCTGTGCAGTTTGTGATTTGTCATTCCCATAGATAAGCATAAGACTGTAGAAATACACCGAGAAATTAGAAATTGAAAATTAAAAATTAGAAATTGGTATGTGGGTAGGTTACCTACCTGTCACCTTATAAAGAATTAATGAAACTGTTTATTTATTTATTTACTTCCAATTTCACTTTCACAAATGTATTCATGTTGATAACCATCGTATTTGGGCAAACTAGATGCAAACCATAGCTAAGAGTTTAAAAAAAAAAGGTTTGAGGTTACAAAGTGTCCGTAAATAGTCCACCGCGCTCGGCTGTTTGCAGCGTATTGTACGTTACATCAATGTAGTGCACGGATTAATTAATTATACAATGCGTTGGAGCGTGGAAGTCTGGCATCGTTTAAAACAGGTTTTGGTTTGTTCCGGCTCGTTTTCGTTGTTTTTTTTGTTTTTGTTTTGCATTTTACTCTATTTATGTACTTAATCATGACTATTATTATTTGAAACAATTTTATTTTTATATGTATGCATACACACGTCACTTTGCAGTATAAAACTGATTTACATCCGTTACCTCACAATTCAGGTCCAGTTGAAAACCAGCGTCAGGCACTAGTTGTCTGGCATTTTTTGCTGAACTGGGCCTTTTTGACGCAGCCGTGAGGCACACTACCCTGCAAGTTTCATACTTCGCGCTGTACACTTTTTTATTATTATTTGTATGTTTTTTTATTGTTTTTCTTATAATTTTTACCTGCTTTGTGTGCCTTTTAACCTGTGCTAAATAAACGTTTTTTCTTTTTCTTTTCTTTCAGTGTCGACCAACTGAGCCAGCTGTACTTAAGATCTCTATTTTTCCGTTCGGCCGGGTTTGCCTCCGGATGATATAAAGGTAATAAATGCTGTTTAATCCCCAAAACAAACATGCACTGTTGCATAACGGCTGAGACAAATTGTCCGAGACAATACGGCGCGGTAAGCCATACCTGAGGAAGTACTCCTCGATTAGTGTACGGGCACAGGCTTCTGAAGTGGCATCAACAAGAGCGAAAAGCTCGACCCACCGAGTAGCTGTGTCCTCGATTATTAAAACGTATTTCTCCCCCTGCTCTCCAGGAGGGAGCGGGCCAAACAAGTCGATCGCCAAAACCTCTCCCCTTTGATGTAAATCTGGGGTATGTAAAAGGCCTGAAGGCTTCAAGTTCGACGACTTGTAGCGCTGGCACGTCGCGCAAGACTTAATAAAGTCGGCGACATACCGTCTCATTCCAGGGAAGAAAAACCGCTGTGATAGCTTGTGTAAGGTTCTATCAATACCTCGCAGGTAGGACGACTTAACATATTAGCGACAACTGAATATTGAACTCCTGTAACTTCAGTGCCCGAACTAATCTACCAGACGGCGACTTCAAACTCATCATTTCGGAGGTTGATGGTCACTACCTAATATAAATTGTTGACCTTCAATATAACCTCTGAACCGATCAACTGACCACACTACCGCAAGAGCTTCCCTCTCGGTAGTGCTGTAATTACGCTCGGCTGGGTTTAAAAGGCGGCTTGCATACTCAATAGGCCTTCCATCATTTTCCTCACCTTGCAGCAGTACTGCACCGAGAGCGTAACTGCTCGCATCTGTACGCAAGACAAATGGTTTGGAGTTATCAGCTTGGACAAGTATGGGCGCAGACGTTAAACGTTTTTTCAGCACCAGATTTTGCTCAGAGACCCATACCCAAGTCTGATTCTTCTTCAAAAGACGTTAAAGGTTCAGCAACCTCTGATAAGTTCAAAATAAACTTTCTAAACCACGAACAGGTCTGGAGAAAAGCTTTGAGATGCTGTAGAGTGCTTGGTAAGCACTCTACAGCATCTCAAAACTTTGTCCACCACTGCGCGAACTTTGTCATGATCAGGCGAAACCACATCCTGAGTAATAACATGGCCCAAATATTTCACTTCTTTGCGAGCGAAAACACACTTATCACGGTTGGCGCGTAAATTAAACATACGCAACCTCTCAAAAACTGCACGTAAATCAGCCACATACTGATCGAAACCCTCTGGTATAACGAGCAAATCGTCATGATAAGCTAATAGTGCCACATTCTTAAGTGAGGCGCCTGTGCGCAGTTTATCAATGAGACGCTGAAAAGTGGACGGAGCGTTCTTCAGACCAAACGGCATCCTTTTGAAACGGTAAGTACCGAAAGGCGTTAAGAAGGCCGTTTTGTCTCTGTCACATTCGCAGACAGACACGTTCCAAAATCCACTACGCATATCTAGTGTACTCATGATGCGATTGCGCTTGGTAGACTGCACTAATTCGTCTTTAAGCGGCATCGGATACACATCAGTGGTCGTAACTGCGTTAAGCTTTCGGTAACCTACGCAAAAACTAACTTGACCGTTCTTCTTAGGCACTAACAAAGCGGAAGAACCCCATGCTGATTCGCACTCTTCTATTATATCATCAGCTAACATCTTTTCTATTTCAGACTACATAAGCTCTCTTTTAGCTGGAGTTAACCGGTACGGAGGGACTGCGATCGGAGCGTGGTCACGGGTATCGATGACGTGCTCTGCAAACGTAGTTGGTTCGCCTCTTAATTCAAAAACGTCCTGATTTTCAGACATAAATTTGGCAAGTACCTCGCGCTCCTCGTCACTAAGCTGTGACGCTTCCTCTTCCCTAAGTACGCTACTTATAGACACACTCATAACGTGGTGTGCTGGTTTTTCAAAAAGAAGATTGAACTGCTCAGAGCTGTCAGCAAAGTGCCATTTTGCATTACCGAAATCTATACTAATATTAAAATTAATCAAAAATCTATACCTAACAGACTTTCATTACCGTCCGCGTCCAGAAAAATAAAAAAAATAACGAGTCTGGTTCTACCATCAAGAGTTACACTTACCTCGGTAGCAAGTACATTCAATAACCTACTTTTACCATCTGCGAGTTTTACATTTTCCATGCGCGAGGACATAGGATAATCTTTGGCCTTTAGGAGAGCGTATAGCGTATGTCCAGCAACACAGCATTTAGCTGCCGAATCATCGCGGTTCCGTTTTCACCTAAAATACTAATCTTTAGCACGGGCCGACAAAAAGATTTAACCTCATTACGATTACCAGATTTTTTTTGCGAACCACTGGTAATTCCACACAATTGTTGACAATCATCATTTTTAAAACAAAAATTGTTCGGTGCAATATTTGCAACCGAACAGCTCAGCACTTTTGCCCGCGTTCATTTCCATAAATGCATGTATCGCGGTAATTACAAGTTCGTACGTATTCGACTACCATTCGCGTTACTCAAACCAAACCATCTTAGTGCTAAGTTAGCTTAGATTACCATTTCATTATTATAATTAATTGTAGTATTCAATATAGCTTTCAAACCATAGAAGTTCTTATTATTAAATCAGTGATCGTAAACCAAGTACCAAACCAGAACCAGTCCGATATAGTACCAAATGAACCATTTCAACCAAATATCAACCAACCCAGATTTTAGTGCTAAACCAAGCAGGCACTAAATTCTACATGGTCCTTCGAGCATCAAGGGCCTCGGTTCGCGAAGTACAGTGAAGTGTTTGTGCGCCGGGACCTTGTTACCAGTGTTTTGTATTTTACCAGTAGTAGGGAGAGTAGGTAGGCAGTGAGATCAGTTCGGAAGAAAATTGGGCAGCTGTCGAGTAAGGAGAATATAAGGTCAGATCAAACAATTTTATACACTTTATTTTCACTTGCGTATTTAATTGACCGTTGGAAAAATGGAGCAGTTAGCTGTCAGCCAAACGGAGATTTACGACTCCTTGGTTAAGCTTCTAACTAACATCAAGAAAGACGGACCTGAACGAAAAACTTCTGATTACTGCAAGCGGAAATTGGAAATATTAGAAAATTATTGGAGAGAATATCAACGCAACCATAGAAAGTGTTGTGAACTTGCTGAATTTGACCATATTTATTTCTCGAAAAATTGTTTTGATAAGGCGGAAGAAGTATATTTGTCAATCAAACAGCTAATAACCAAAACTATGGAACACTTATTGTCAAAGCAGCAAGAACCTTACTAGCCGCCGGCAGACGCGGATATATCGAAGCAAGCAGGGGATTCGTCTCATTCACACGCACTGCAACAGCAACCTAGGGATACGCGAGATCCAAATGAAGACAGTAAATTAGAAGGAATGTTAAAAAGCAGACTATCAAATTTAGAACTTTCATGAGAACAGTAGCAACCATAGAAATCGACCAATTGGAGAACAAGTGGGAGTTCGACGATGCATTAAAGTCTCTTCAGAGTCGTTGGGCTGTTATAGATAGTCTGCACTGGGAAATAGAAGGTGAAAACGGTGCTGAGGATGTCTGGTACCAACAGGAATTCAACAGATATGTGAAAATGTATAACGACTTGAAGAAAACCATCAACTCCACAGATAGATATACCAATATTCCAAGGCAATTACCACCAATTGACGTCGTTCAAAGACTTATCCACAGAAACCATCCACAAAAATCCATCGCTATCAAACGCTCAAAAAATGCAGTTTTTAAAGAGCAAAGTAGCAGGAGAAGCTGAGCGTCTGATTCACCATCTTCCGATTAGTTCAGAGAGCTACAAGGTATGCTGGGAAATATTTCTGCTGGGGAGTTTGTTGCGCCACTTTTTCTTCCCAGCTAAAGCACTAGGAAGTGGTGAAGGGCGGGCGTTTTGGGGGACTGTCTTATGTAATTTTGACGTTCGAAAAGTGCTGACTCTCAGCCTAGTTTGAATAAATGACTTTTGACTAAGCCACAGATATGGCAACAGTAGACTTATTTTCACGTCACATGTGAACATCCTACTGAACATTCCCAGTATGCAGCAACAATCCATAGGGGCGATCCAAAAACTACATGATGTGACCAATGAATGTCTCTACGCAATTCAGAACCTAGGAGTAGATATCACCACCTGGGATCCACTGTTGGTCCTGTTGTTAACACAGAAACTTGACAGTGAGTCATTCACGGAATACATTGAGTCGGTGAAGAATCCCAGGAAACTACCAGTCCTTCAAGAATTCTTAGATTTCTTGGAAACCAAGTTTACCGCCTTAGAAGCATCGCGCCGTAAACAAGAAAAAAATAACCAAAAGATGACAACCCAACCACAAAACCATCAAAATAATCAGGCGAACCAGAAGAAATACTACAGTTCAAATAATAACCAGCAGTCATCAAATAATAGTCATCAAATAAATAATATGACAAACCATACGAAGTCGTTACACGTGTAGCGGTCAATCACCTGCGCATTGTGTAATGCTGACCACGGGTTATGGATGTGTACCCAATTTTTGCAAATGTCGAATGAGCAAAAACTAAAAACTGTCAACCATCTAAACTGTTGCACAAATTGCCTATTCAACCATTTAAATAAACCTTGTTTTTCAAATAAAACAGGTCGCAAATGCAACTCTAAACATAATTCATTATTGCATGACGCAATTACAACAAAAACCAGGCCAAACACATCAGCAAAACTAAACCATAAGGCTGTCCACACACTTGCGACATCATGCATGACCAATGATGAACAAGCAGCAGCTTCAACCAATGTATCTTGGGATGACGTGTCCGAGACACTCTTCGCTACGGCCCTAGTGGAAGTTCCAGGGTACGGTGGCACATACCATACCATGAGGGCTTTGATTGACCAGGGTTCTCAAATATCTTTAATAAGTGAGAAAGCAGCACAAGTTTTGAAACTACGATGGCACTCTTGCAAAGGAACCATATTTGGCGTAGGAGAAAAAGAAAACAGCTGCAAGGGGGCAATGACCATTAGAATGAAATCAATTTATAGTGAGTTTGCCTTAGAAGGAGAGGCCCTTATAATGAACAATTTGATCAAAAGTTTACCAAATAAATCATTTATAAAACCATCTTGGCCTCACATACAAAATATTACATTGGCAGACCCAGAATGTAATACCAGCCGACCAGTGGACCTACTGCTTGGAGCAGATGTATACTGCAAGATAGCTTTAGGTGGCCTTTTGAGAGGTGATAGCGAGGATCAACCAATAGCCCAACAAACGCAATTAGGATGGTTGCTTTGTGGGACAATGACACCTAGATACAGGTGCAATGTCGTTCTTCACAATACGGAAGATTTACGCAGATTTTGGGAAAATGAAGACATCAACCAGCAGAGTGAACTGTCTATCGAAGACCATGAATGTTTGCAATATTTTCTGTCAACAACAGAAAGATTAGAAAATGGGAGATACCAAATCCGACTGCCGTTCAAACTAGAAACCAAGGAAAAGCTATGCCTCACTAAACCATTAGCATTGGCACAATTTCGTAACTTAGAGAAAAAGTTACAGAAAGATCCAGAATTGAAAACAGAATACACAAAGTTTATGAACGAGTATTTTAACTTAAACCATATGATGCCGTCAGTAACAAGTACGAAACCCGACTGCTGCCTACCACACCACTGCGTCACTCGTGCTGAGTCAACCACTACTAAGCTGCGTGTCGTGTTCAACGCGTCTGCTAGATCATTATCAGGACTTAGCTTGAATGACGTCATGTACCGAGGTCCCAACCTACAACAAGATCTGCAGGAGCTGATATTAAAATGGAGACAGTATCGGTACGTTTACACTGCTGATATCGAGAAAATGTATCGACAAATAATGGTGCATCCTGAAGATCAATCGTATCAGAAAATACTATGGAGGGACTCACCATACACACCATTTCAGACATACCAACTTACAACCATAACTTACGGCACAAAGAATGCACCATTTTTGGCTATGATGTGCTAAATACAACTAGCTGCCGAGGAAAAACAAAACTTTCCCGATGCAGCAAAAGCATTAGAAGAGTGCTTCTATATGGATGACCACTGTGGCGAAGCAAATTCAATGTACTCAGCAAGGGTGGGTTCAACTTACGAAAGTGGGCCACAAATGAACCAAAATTACTCGCTGACTTAGAAAAAGATTTGTGGAACCAGCAAATTTACGAGTTTAAACAGTCAGACTCAACGAAAACATTGGGGCTAGGATGGAATCCGCAACATGATAAATTAATTTTTGACTCGACTGGAGCCAGCATCCTTATCAAAACCAACCAAAAGGTCACTTCTCTCCGACATATCAAAAATATTCGACCCATTAGGCTGGCTCACACCATTAACTATCACCATGAAGATGCTTTTCCAAAGCGTCTGGTCAACTGGGATGACGCATTACCAGAACATATCAAGATGAAGTGGCTTAAGGGGAGAAATAAAAGATATAAATACCATAACAGTCAAACGATGGCTAGGAATAAAGAAAAACAACAGCGTGCATTTACACGGATTTTGTGATGCGTCGAACAAAGCTTATGCCGCGGTTATACACTTGGGAGCAAATAAATCGAGCCACTACTTTTTTTCACGTAAAATGGTAGTATATAATATTTTTGGGAATATGGAACGTATCAATTCGAACTATATATCGCCTAAAAGTTAAGTTAATAACCTTAACAATGAGGGTAAATTATGCTGTTGTTGTGCTGTTGGGCCCGTCGCCGAGGGCGATCGTAGAGTTACTCAAAGTATGTGAGACCTACGCCGCTGCACATGGACTGGTTTATAATGCGAAAAAATGTGAATACATGGTCTTTGGGGTTGCGGGGAGACGCCGGGATAGTACAGTCGAACTCACCATTAACGGTACGCCAATACGTAGAGTCACTGAGTTTAAGTATCTTGGGCACGTTCTTACCGACAACCTCAGTGACCATGGTGACATTGAAAGGGAGCGTAGGGCTCTGACGGTCAGGGGTAATATGTTGGCACGAAGATTTGCTCGGTGTACTGACCAAGTGAAGATAACACTTTTTAAAGCTTATTGTCAAGGTTTGTACACCGGTAATCTTTGGGTCAACTACTCGAATAGGTCGCTGGATGTTCTACGCATCCAATACAATAATGTATTTAGGATGCTGTTGCGACTACCTCGTTTCTGCAGTGCCTCAGAAATGTTTGCAGTAAACCATACCGATGGATTTCATGCCATCATCCGCAAAAAAACGGCCTCACTCCTGAGCAGAATAAGAGGCAGTCACAATAGCATCCTGAAAGCTGTGGCGGCAGACACTTCCTCACCATTAATTAGGCAATTTGTGAGAAGACTTATACCCTAGTCTCTATATCTCGTTATGTCTAGTTTGGTGGGTGGTCTTCTCGTGAATTCGTCTTTAGTTTTAAGTTACTAACAATAGTCTTTTTAAGTGCAACTGTTACTAACAATTTATGGATCTTTTTTAGTTGTCCGAAATAAAATGATTTATTATTATTATAATAACCTTATTGAATGATAAATTATTGGCTCTGCAAGAAAAATGGTAATTTTGATAGAAAATTTAGTAGGGCTAAAACAGTCCATAAAAACAATAAAAAACAAAATTATTGCAAAAAAAAATATTCTTAATAACTGGTATTACCCCCCCGTGCCCTGATGCATTCTTGTAGCCTATTAGTCATCGATCTGATCAGAGTTACGATGACATATTGTGGTATGTTCTCCCACTCTTCAAGCACAGCGACTTTAAGCTCGGGAATGGATGAAACAGCGGGAACCCTGGCTCGGACTCTCCGTTTTAGCTCGTCCCATAGGTGTTCGATCGGGTTCAAATCGGGACTTCGTGCTGGCCATACCATTTGTTGAATCCCGATCGCAGACAAGTATTCCGTAACGATCTGCGCGGTATGAGGTCTCGCATTGTCATGCATAAACAAGAAATTTTTTCCGACAAAACCAGCATACGGCATTACGTGGTCTTCAAGAATGTCAGTTATGTATCGGTCAGCTGTTAATCCACGTCTACCACTGCCATCGTTGGCGGGGTCGACGAAGACAAGTTCCGTTTTTCCGTCTAGAGAAATTCCTCCCCACACCATACAAGAACCACCACCAAAACTCACAGTTTCTCGAATGCAACATTGGGCAAATCTTTCACCAGGACGTCTATACACTCGGTTTCTCCCGTCATTGCTAAAAAGACAGATTCTTGACTCGTCAGAAAACAAAACTGACCTCCAGTCTTCTAACGTCCAATTAATGTGTTCTCGAGCAAACTCCAAGCGAGATCGGCAATGAGCTACAGTCAATTTTGGGCCAGTTGCTGGTTTGTGTGATGTTAAATTTCGTTCCTTTAGTCTTCGTCTCACTGTCCACCTACTGATTGCGACACCTCGAACGTCACGTAACGCTTGCTGTAGCTGAACAGCATTAAGTGTACGGTCGCGCAACGAATTGGTTGCAATAAAGCGGTCGTCACGTTCTGTTGTTGCCCGTGGTCGGCCAGTTCCAGGTCGCCGAACAAAAGCACCAGTCTCCAGATACCTGCGGTATACCCGCTGTACCTTTGAACGACTCAAATGAAGTCTGCGTGCCACTTCACGTTGTCCGTGTCCAACCTCAAGTAAAGCTACAACTTGGGCAGCTTCCGTCGGTGTAGTATCCATTTTCCCCAACAAAACTACAGATTTTTCTAAATTGCATTGGGCCTAAGTACGAGTATCTTTTCCGCATCTAAAACAAATTATTTTCTTTTCCTTATTTGTATTTGCAGTTTTCGTATTTTTCTGGTATTTATTCACCGATATTTTATTTATTTGTATTTCTTGTCCCATTTCTTTAGTTTCAGAGTTTGAAGTTTCTATCGCCATAGCAATTTTCATAATATCCTCTAATTTGGTTTTGGGCGATTCTTGTAATAACCTTTCTTTAATTTCCGTATTGTGCAGACCTCTAATGGCCTGGTGGCAAACAAATGCTAGCATACCATTCTGCATTAACCGTTCTTTGTCCCTCTAGAGGAATAGTCGTAATGGCCGGTTTTGGAGACAAACGTGGCCACCATTTTTTTTGCAACACTCCGTGAACGAACAATTTTTGTTGGCTTTAACTCATTTTCGAACACCCAAACTCGTGACTGGTTTTTGTTTCGGGTTCGTACGCGTATATCCAGGATTCGTCACCTGATAAGATGTTGTATACAGCATTTGAGGATCCTGCGTGGAATCTTTCCAGAGTTCTGATGCACCAAGTAACGCGAGTCGCTTTTTGCTCTTCACAGAGCGAATGCGGTATCCATCGGGTAAACAACTTTTTTACACCTAATTGTTCATGCAAGATTATTTGTATGTGACTCATGCCAATGCCTAAAGTTGCCTGAATTTCGCGGTATGTCACATGTCGATCTTCCTCAATCAGCTTACGCACAGCATCAACGTTTTATTGGGTGACTGCAGTTTTTGGACGACCTTGACGGGGATCATCACTGAGCTTGACACGGCCACGTTGAAATTCAGCAAACCAGCGATAAATTGTGGTTTTGGATGGGGCTTGTAAAGATTGTAGCTACATAATGAAAACTTCTTGTACGAGTCTTTATGAGGGTTGGTCTTTTGTTATGTCAAATATATGATGTTCTAACAATCTTTGTCTAAATAAAATATATTAATTGTAATTTCTTCACATGGTAGCAGAGCGTGGTTCATAATGTAAAACGTGAAAAAACACGAAAGCGGAGATTACATAATAAATACAATTAATAAAAGAAAGGCAAAGATGTCGAACAGAATAGAAAGTTTAAATAAAGAAAATTATGACACATGGGCAATACAGGCCAAAGCCGTTCTAGTAAAAGGAAAACTATGGAAATATGCAGTGCAACAAATAGACTTGAAAAGTGCAAGTGAGCCGGATGTTGAAGGAAACTTGCTGGCTATCAGCGAGTTAATTCTTATAATATCGCCGTCCGAACTAAAACAAATAAAAAGCTGCAAAACTGCTCATGAAATTTGGATAAAGCTAAACGAAACTCACGCTAGCAAATGTCCTGCGAGAAAAGCAACATTACTGAAGCAACTCATCTTGACAAAATATGAGAAAGGTAACGACATCAGGGAACATCTAAACAACTCTTTTTTGATTAGTGGCATCAGGTCAGACCATACTGGTCAACTTATATCATTTGACTTAGATAAAAAGTTAAACTCAAATAAAACCATTGAAATAAGACCTCTTACTAAGAATAAGTTGAAAATGTTTAATAATAATCTTAATAGCAATCTTTCAACAGCCAGTTTTGATTCACAAGACCCCAATTTAAACTATGGTAACCTATTTTCTACAGTATGCCAAGAATTCAATAAAGCATGTCCTGTAAAAAAAGTTACTATCAATACTAAACCAAAATTTAGTGAATGGGCCACTGCTGGCATTAGAAAAAGCAGAGATATTTTATATAGGTTGTATCACGAGAAATCATTGACGTCTGATCTAACTCTTCATGATTATGTAAGAAATTATTCTAAAATGTTCAAAAGAGTCTGCGCTCAAGCTAAGTCTAAATTAATAAGTAACAAAATTGGTATTTCCCATAATAAAATAAAAGCTGTGTGGCAGGTAATTAACAAAGAGACTGGAAACAATAAACAGCGAGATCAGAATGACTTGTCGTTAAAAATTGATAATGAAACCATTTCAGATAAGTTGAAAGTTGCTGAGTCGCTAGAAAATTTCTTCACCAACATCCCAATTGAGGTTACGAAATCTCTTCCCTCATCATCTGTGTTAGCTGAATCGTTACTCAAAGAAAACTTCAGTAAGGACATTCCTAGTTTTAAATTCGAGCATATTTCTATTGTCACAATTAAAAAAGCGTTCAAAAGTCTTAACATAAAAAACACTGTAGACTTATGGGGGATTTCCGTTAAGGTTCTTGGAGATATTATTGACACAATTGCCCCTGTCCTAACAGGCATATTTAATCAATGTTTAGACAGCGGTACGTTTCCTGATTTAATGAAACATAGTAAAGTAGTACCAATTTTCAAATCGGGTAGTAAGAGTGATCCCTCTAATTATAGACCTATATCAGTGCTACCAGCATTGAGTAAAATCTATGAAAAAATCATGCTAGACCAGATGTTGTCACATTTTAATTCAAATGGTATTTTACATAGTCGCCAGTTCGGTTTCACGAAAGGTAGGTCGACGACTGATGCGGGAGTGTTACTCATCAGTCACATTTTGGAATCCTGGGAGAAGTCCCAGGATGCAATTGGCATTTTCTGTGACCTCTCAAAAGCGTTTGACTGCGTTGACCACAATACACTGATCTGTAAATTACACCACTACGGAATTCGTGGACAAGCCGCTAATCTTGTTCTTTCCTATCTATCAAACAGGCAACAGAAAGTGAACGTTAACGGGGCGACGTCCTCGGGGTCCTTAGTTAAGATGGGAGTGCCTCAAGGTTCAATTCTCGGCCCTTTCTTGTTTCTAGTTTATATTAATGACCTTCCTTACATGATGGCTAACTTATCAGATATAATTTTATTCGCTGATGATACTTCTCTTATTTTTAAAATAGATAGAAAAGATACGGATGTCTTACATGTGAATGATAGTCTGGCTATTCTTTCGAAATGGTTTGCAGCTAATAATCTTTTACTCAATGCGAACAAAACTAAATGTCTTAAGTTCTCATTACCAAATGTACCCCAAGTGGGTTTAAATTTAAAACTTGATGGCAAGAAAGTAGATGCTATTACGGAAACTGTATTTCTAGGAATTACTTTAGATTCTAAATTGCAATGGGGCGCTCACATTAGAGCTCTTTCAGGTAAATTAAGTTCAGCTGCGTATGCAGTAAGAAAAATAAGGCAGTTGACCGATATAGCCACAGCTAGGTTGGTATACTTTGCTTATTTCCACAGTATTATGTCTTATGGCGTTCTGCTGTGGGGATCAGCAGCTGACGTAGATTCAATTTTCATTTTACAAAAGAGGGCAATCCGCGCGATCTATGAAATGGGTCCTCGCGAGTCTCTTAGAAACAAATTCAAAGAAATTGATATACTCACTCTGCCTTCCCTTTATATCTTAGAAAGTATTTTGTATGTTCGCAAAAACTTAGAACTTTTTAAAATAAGAAGCGATTTCCATAATATAAATACACGTAGTAAAAATGAAATTGTTATACCCAAATTTAGATTAACTAAAACAAGCAAATCATTTCTGATAAACAGTATCCGCTTTTATAATAAGTTGCCTAAGTCGGTTACAGAACTTAGCGATGGAAAGTTCAAAGCCCACATTAAACGTGTCCTTATCAAAAAAGCGTACTATAAGATTAAAGACTACGTCGAAGACAAGAAAGTTTGGCAATAATTCCTTCTGCACATGTGGCTTCCCTGGTACCTCATGAACGGCATCACTATGTAAATTTCTAATAACTGCTCCCAAATAATGGTGTTTAATTTTTATTTTTTTATTATTAGATATGGACTTTTACATATCTCTGACATAATTCTTTCATTATTTGACATTATATACCTAAAATTTTTAATTATTTTTTGATTTTACTTTATTAGATTATTTTATATTTTGTAAATGTGAGAACGTCGTAGGCCCTGTGGATTATAAATTATAGACAATTGTCTATTTGTTTAACATATGGTACCTGTTGACAGGCCTACACTGTCCTCCCATACCTGTTAATCATTGTAATTGGAAAACATTGTAAAAGACATATTTTTAAAAGAGTAACCATGGAGTTTCTTGCCGGCTCTTCTCCATGGGAAACGACCAATTGGAACCGTGCACCTAGAATCTGACGTTTCATAAGTGCCCATGTAGGTCTATGTGAAATAAAATATTTTGATTTTGATTTTTTTGACTCTATGGACGTTGTAGACAAACTGGAAGAAATGAATGTCGCTGTTCATGAAGATTTATTAAGTATTATGATGCTGTACAGTCTTTCCTCAGAATATGAAACGTTTAGAGTTGCAATTGAATCCCGTGATAACCTTCCGAAACCGGATGAACTAAGAATAAAAATCATAGAGGAATCACAAGCGCGGAAAAATACTCAAGGACTCCAGCCAAGCACAAGCTCAAGCGAACAAGAATCGTTCTATGCAAAAACCAATTTATACTGTAAAATATGCAACAAAAAGGGACATATGACTAAGAACTGCTGGAAAAACTACAAAAATAAGAACAAGAATATACCCAACAATAAAGGGAATAGAAATAAACAAAACGAATTTAATAGCTTTGCATTATTAGCAAAAGATGAAGCATTCCAGAAACAATGGATTTTGGACAGTGGATGCACATCCCATATGTGCTATAGCAAAGAATATTTCAGTGAAATAGAACAAACAAATAAAACCCTAAAATTAGCTTCTAAAGATCACAACTTCGAATATTCATTGCAACTTTGTTGTGAACAGACGTGTCGAAGATTTAATAAAATAAATAAATAATCACTTGCTGAATCGTGACCTGGTTTTACCAAATAGCGAGTAGTAAAGCAAACGTAGGCATAATATGTGTAAATCGTATATGTGGAAATGTGTATAAGTGACATAAAGTAAATAACTGGTATCATAATAATGGCAACCAGTCCCTTCAGCCGGGGTGGCAGATGTGCTCGGAGTCCACCTCCTACACCTGTGCCCGCACCCGCACCTGCGCCCGAGCCCGCACCTGTACCCGCACCGCACCCTCAACCGCCCAGCCAAAGAGACGAGGTCATGATGGAAGCGATATCTACGCCGGAAATCCAGAACTGGATGTCGTCCATTGAGCAGTGCCTTAACGAAGTATGCTCTATTGCATCAGAGGGCAAATTAAACATGGAGCAAAAACTGCGTATCAGCACTTTATGCCGAAAAGTTAGTCACGGCACGTCGCAGATGGCCGTGCAGTACCAGTCCCTTAAGATGAAAGCCGTCCGGGCCCACTCCACAGTCCGAACACTCGAAGACCAAATTGATCTGTCGCAGCAACTACAAGACCTTAAGCTGTCAATCGGAGCTTCAAGGAAACCAGTCACGGGAACTTCTTTTGCTGAGATGGTTAAAAAAGGTACGAATAGTTTTATACAGCCTATGAATTTAAGCTCTGTGGCCATATACCCTAACGACAAACTGAAGTCTAGTGAGGAGACAAAAACACTTGTCCAAAAAATTATATGCCCCGAGCAAATGAAACTTCAAGTAAGAGGACTACGTAAGACGAAAAATGGCGGTGTCATTATCAGCACTGAAACGAAGGACGATATTGAGAAAGTGAAAAAAACGATGCACTTATCAAATTCAGGACTTACAGTAGACGAGCCCCAAAAAAGAAAGCCCAGAGTAGTAGTTATCGGAGTACCCTCATCAATGCAAGATATGGAAGTTTTTACTTGTTTGTTCCACCAAAACCTAGCCGAGAACCTCCAGGATTGGAGCCTCGAAACCTTTTTGACCTCCATTAAGTTAAGCCATAAGTCAGGTAAGAAGGACGCTGAGACCTGTAATTATATTATTGAAGTATCTGCAGACATACGTAAAGCCCTGATATCTAAATACAGAGTGTTTATAAATTGGTCGTCATGCCCTGTGAGAGACTTTACTCTAGTCACACGCTGTTATAAGTGCCAGCAGTACGGACATGCGGCGAAATCATGTCGGGAGACTACCCATACATGTGGCCACTGTGGAGATCAGGGTCACTCCATAAAAGAATGCACAAAGAAGGCTGAGGAACCAAAATGCGCTACTTGCTTGCACTTCAATAAGCCGAGCAATCACAAGACAAGTGATGCTGACTGTCCAGCGAAAATAATGGCTGAAAAGAGGTACATAAATTCAGTTGATTATGGAGGCGCCTAAGAGCGCCGTTAATCACGTATTTTTCTGGCCCTTGTTATTACATTTTATAGTTATGATTAATAATTTATTCAATGACCTAGATAATTTCTCTGTATCTGAATCCCATGTTTGTGAAGTTGAACACTGTAAGCAATATCTCTCCTCCTACACTAATCCACTTACCGTACTAACCCAAAATATACGCAGTATTTTTAAGAATTTCGACAATTTTAGCATTTTGTTAAAACGTCTAGACTTTGACTGTGACGTTATTGTCTTAACCGAATGTTGGCTTTCCAAACAGTATAACATACCAATAATTCCGGGATATAATATGTATAAAAGTAATGTTAACTACAATCAGAACGATGGGGTGATAGTTTATGCAAGAAATCATCTCAATGTGTCTGTCGAGGAACCAGATATGCAAGACTGTAACAGATTGTTAATTAAAATTGGGTCAGAATTAGCGATACTTGCCTTATATCGACCCCCCTCTTTTAGAAATATAAACAATTTCACTGACTCTCTAAACGACACCATGCAGAACCTGTCATCTCTCAAAAATACCATTTTAATTGGAGATATTAATATCAATATTCTTCCAGAAAATGCTGACGCATCCGCTGAGGAATACCTTAACCTATGCGCCTTCCATGGTTTGCTTCCCGCTCACACGCTTCCTACACATCAAAGTGGCTCCTGCTTGGACCATATAATGCTCAAGTCGAATTTCCCTGCTCTTGCCCTTGTAACTAACTCAACAATAACCGATCACAGTGCTACCCTGCTTATTTTAAATTGTAAATTACCTAAAGCAGTGACTCGCATCATTTCGAGTTTAAATGTCAATAAACTTGAAGAAGACTTACGTAATATCGACTTTGACCCAGTCTACTATTCCGCTGATCCGCAGTTT
Source organism: Dasypolia templi (assembly GCA_963555695.1). Classification (NCBI taxonomy): domain Eukaryota; kingdom Metazoa; phylum Arthropoda; class Insecta; order Lepidoptera; family Noctuidae; genus Dasypolia; species Dasypolia templi. The sequence goes on along the minus strand of OY743145.1, from coordinate 31,699,912 downwards.
TGTATGTTGTACCTAATCAAAAGTGTACAACATGCAATTCAAAAGAACACAGTCTTAACTCGGCTAAATAACAAAAATTACAACATACAACCATGGATCACGACAGGACTCATTCGCTGTATGAAAAATAGAGATAAACTGCATATGAAAGCTAAATCCAATCCAGATAACTTAATTTTGCAACTGTCATATAAACGGTACCGTAATTTTTGTATTGATCTTATAAGAAAGGTTAAAAGCAACTACGATAAAATTGCACTAGAAAAGGCTGGTACTGATAGTAAAAAAATTTGGAATTTTATTAAAAGTGTAACGTATTGCTCTAAACAAAATCAGTCATCTTCAAGTTTACTGCAAGCACACTCATCACAGTTAACATCTGCCAACATTGCAAATTGTTTTTATGTTAATGTTGGAAAGTGCCTGGCTGAAAAAGTTCGGGGCGAATCACAATATCTAACAAGCACAACATTTACGTGTAGCACTATTCTATCATCCTTTGCGTTGCTAGACACTGACGAGACTGAAGTAGATACGATAATTATGAGTTTAAAGGACGACTGTGCAGTTGGCTGGGATAACATATCAAATAAAATTATTAAACAGTTCAGACACATTTTGATACAGCCGCTGACTTATATTTTCCAAAAATGTTTATCTACAGGTCTTTTTCCCGAGTGCCTAAAAAAAGCAGTAGTTGTCCCTGTTTACAAATCAGGCAGTAAAGATCAAGTTACAAATTATAGACCTATTTCCTTGCTGCCTTCTATGTCTAAAATATTAGAAAAAATTATAAATAAAAGGCTTTACAAATACTTGGAGGATAAATTAATTTTATCTAAACGGCAGTTTGGATTTAGGCCTAAAATGTCAACAGACGATGCCGTACATCATCTGACTGACTATCTAGCCCAAGAACTTGATAAAGGTAACCACACTGTTGGAATCTTCCTGGACCTCGCAAAAGCTTTTGACACGGTTTCTATTCCTATTCTGTTGCATAAGCTTGAAGCCATAGGTATCAGAGGCACCCAGCTTAAACTATTTAAGAGCTATCTAGAAGACCGTACCCAATGTGTAAGGATTGGTAATGTTCTCAGCGATGTTAAAAAAAACACGTCCTTCGGAGTTCCCCAAGGAAGTATTTTAGGGCCTACCCTTTTTTTGATATATATATAAACGATCTTTGTAATCTAAATCTAAATCACGGCCAAATTGTTTCATATGCTGACGACACTGCCCTTCTTTTCTCGGCTGACTCAGAAAAAAATGTCTACAAGCTTGCGCAACACGGATTCAATGTTGTTAATAAATGGCTTCAACATAATTCACTAACACTAAATGCAGACAAGACAAATTACATTAAGTTTTCGATGCGCAAGCAAACATCAACTAGCAACTCGACATTATATGCTCATTATTGCACAAATCCCACTGATAACCAATGTGTATGTCCCAACATTAAAATGGTAAATAAAACAAAATACCTTGGTGTTATAATAGATGAAACACTCTCGTTCAAGCAACATATATCAGCTTTAAATAATAGAATTCGCAAGTTAATATTTGTTTTTAAAAGGCTACGCTATATTGCTGACACAAAAATTGTTAGACAAGTTTACTTTGCTTTATGTCAATCGATTATAACGTACTGTATTACCACATGGGGTGGAGCGGGTAAAACAGTGTTACTAACCATCGAGAGAGCTCAGAGGGCGGTTCTTAAAGTGTCTACTTTCCGCCCTTTCCTTTTTCCTACTAACCTCCTATACAAATCTTGTGAAGTATTAACAGTTCGGCAACTATTTATTTTTGGTTTATGGGGAGAGAAATAAAATAGTATAATTTGGTATTGAGTTTTATTCGACCTTTTCTACTGTGTGTCCACTTACAGAGCTAACGCAGTACCCACAGACTATAAAAAATATTTTTAGTTTCAGAGACAAATATAAATGTTGCTATTTTCTTAAAACACCCCCTCAACAGTTATATTTGTTATTCCCAAAGTAAAGCAAATCATCTACAAATACTAAGACATATATGTAATCATTTTCAACTCTTTTATAATAAAGACATGGATCATTACTAGATCTAACAAACTTTTCTTTTAACATGAAATCATTAAATTTAGTATTCCAATATCTGGGAGACTTTTTCAGCCCATATAATGATTTTTTTAGTTTACAAATTTTATCATTAGGTAATCTCATAAAAACAGATTCTTTAATGTCACCATGTAAAAAGGCTCCGGTCACGTCCATCTGATATACTGGCTGGTTTTTTTGATTTGCTACAGCCATCATCGTCCTGAAGGTTGTCAGCTTTGCTATCGGGGCATAAGTTTGGTTGTCGCAGTCCTTTTGCTCGAAGCCTCTTGCCACAAGCCTCGCTTTGTATAAAGGTTTACCTTCTGCTTCCTTCACCTTAAATACCCACTTGCTGCTAACGATTTGTGTGCCAGCTGGAACATTTTCTACTTCCTCCCAGGTATTGTTTTCTTTTAGAGTCTTCAACTCCCTCTCTATTGCTTCTTCCCACTGTTTCTTTTCTGGTCTTTTCATAGCTTCTTTGTAGGTAGTTGGTTCTTCTTGTGTTAGACTCAAGAGACAATAGTCTTCCATCCATCTGGGTGGTTTTATCATTCTTTTTCTTGTTCTTCGCTCCTCTTGTTCTTCTTCTTCCAGTTCAGTTAAAGTCTCTTCATTTTGTTCATCAAATGATCTTACAGAACCTTCATCTGACATACTTTCGAAAGTTTCCTCTTGTTCTATTTCTTCATTATATTCATTTCTTCCTTCTTGAACCTCTTCTTCCTGATGGATCTGTACTTCTTGATTTTTTTCTCCTTCTTCTTCTCCATTTTGTGTCTGGTCTTCATTTACTGTGTAATTTCTTTCATCAAAGTAAATTATTTCTCCATTTTCCATTCCTTCTTGTAAACTTGGATCTTCTTGATTTTCTTTTATAAATACTACATCTCTCTTGTTCTGTACATCGTTTTTCTCCGGTAGGTATATACGATATCCTTTAATATTTACACTTTCTCCATAGCCAACAAAATAACCTATGTCAGCCTTAGTGTCAAACTTCAGTCTCTTTTGTGATGGTATGTGTACTCCTACCTTGGAACCAAACACCTGTAGTTTAGAGATGTCATACATTTTTCTGTCCCACCACAATTCATAGGGAGTCTTGTCAGGTATCCTGCTAGGACCAGTGCAGTTAATCACAAACACTGCTGTATTTACGGCCTCTGCCCACAGATTTTTATTTAATTTACTCTCTATAATCATTGTTCTTGCAGATTCTACAACAGTGCGCATTTCTCGCTCTACACACCCATTTTGTTCTGGAGTATATGCCACGCTGCGTTGATGTATTATTCCAAATGATTTCAACATGTTAGTCATTTCCCCACTGCAGAACTCCTTTGCATTATCAGATCTTATATATTTTATTGCATGACCTGGATTGTTTCTTGTTTCAATAATAAATTCTTTCAAGCAGTTGAAACTTTCATTTTTATTTTTAAGAAAATATACCTTTCTGTATTTGGTGAAATCATCTTTAATAAGGAGAAAAAATCTTGCTCCTCCTAAAGATTTTTCTTCCACAGGTCCTCCGATATCAAAATGCAACACTTCTCCCGGTACCTCGCTTCTATTTGGACTATTTGGAAAAGGCAACCTGTGCTGCTTCCCTTTCACACACGGTACACATGTTACTTCATGTCCGCTATCATAGGTGATTCTGCATTTATTCAGAATTTTCTTCACATGATTAATATCCTGATGTGCCAGTTTTACATGCCAGTCTGATATTCCTGTGTTACATTTTCCTATGAATGCACACTCTTTTCCTTGTTTGAATGTCATAATGAACATATTATTTACTCTTTTTGCCACAGCATATACACTGTTTTCTTTTACAAAACTGCTTTTATCAGCTGTAGTTAAGACTTTATAACCTTTGTCCAAAGCTACACTCATGGAAAACAAGTTCACTTTTAGCTCTGGTACGTACAGTACATTATGTATTGTCGTTGGTATCCACTTTTGTCCATCGAAAGCACTTAACTTGACATCACCTTGTCCCTCGGATTTAATTACTGAGCCGTCCCCTACAATCACTTCTTTAGGCACTTGAAATTGTCTGTAATTAATTAAATTGTCTTTCGAATTTGACATATGCGCGGAAGCGCCACTGTCCAGGTACCAATCCTTGTTACTACTGTTCCTTGCTGTTAACGCCGTAACTGACAGAGTGGTGATAAACGCGTTTTGTTTTTTGTTTTTATTAAACCAACAGTTTTCTAGGTTATGACCACTTTTGTTACACTTTTTGCAAAAGTCACTGTTTTTATTATACTTTTTAGATTTGCAGTCTTTTTTTAAATGTCCAATTTCACCACATTTAAAACACTTCCTCTTCTGGTTAGATTCCACTTTAAAAGCAGTTGCCTCGTTTTCTTCATTCTTCTCATACATCATATTTCTTTGCTCTTCTGTCAACAACCTGGCTGTCAATTCTGACAAAGTGCGCCGGTTGTCCGGGACAGAGTCCCATGCCGAGACAAAATGGCGGAACTTCACGTTTAGCGAACTTAATATTTTTGTGATGACCATATTTTCATGAATTTCACCTTTAGCTTGTCTAATCCTTGAAACAATTTCATCAACCTTGGCTATATACTGTGCCATATCATCTTGTGGTCCTTGTTTTAATTCAAAAAAGTTTTGTTGCAGAAGATGAAGCGATGTTTCCGACTTTTGCTCAAAAACGTTACAGAGTTTGTCCCACATTTGCTTAGACGTTTCACATGTTTGTATGTGTAACATAGCATTCGGTGTTAGTCTGGTTACGATTAAGCCTTGCGCTTTTGCATCCATTTTTTGCCACTCATCATATTTGATACTTTCTGCATTGAGTGCCGGTTTTGGGGGGCACACTTTAGTTCCGTCCACTACACCGTAGACGCCCATCGCTTTCAGAATTACCCTATTCTGAAACTTCCAGCTTGGCCAGTTGCTTTGGCCCTCCAGCTTAATACCGCCGGAATTAAACACTTGCGTATCACCGCTGCCGTCCATCTTGAAAAAACTCGTACTCTTACCAACAAGAACGTTTTACCACGCTTTGTTTTTGCTTCGCTTTACCGCGACACTTACTAATATTAATTTCTCTCCCAGGTCAGAAGGACTGGGCCCATAACCTTTTGGTTTATGGGGAGAGAAATAAAATAGTATAATTTGGTATTGAGTTTTATTCGACCTTTTCTACTGTGTGTCCACTTACAGAGCTAACGCAGTACCCACAGACTATAAAAAATATTTTTAGTTTCAGAGACAAATATAAATGTTGCTATTTTCTTAAAATTTATCATGGGCATTGTACTAAAACAACACAGGGCGCTACCCTACAGCACGGAATATACAAAAAAAAGACGTAAAGATATAGTCTGTCCACAAAATACAACAAAACATGCTTTTATATCCAAATTTTACCTGTACCTCGGTCCTCTCCTTTATAATAGACTAAACTTAAAAGCAAACATTTATTCCCTGAAATACACAAATTGTAAGAGAATTCTCAAGGAGGCTCTCCAAAGTATGTCTTATGAAGATACAGAGAATTTATTAACTGTGTTAAAGTAAACATAGATCCTCACCTACAACAAGTATTTGTTAAATTTAGAAACTAGGTTTTAAGCTACTCTACATTTAATTTATTTGTCTAGTGTCAACTTTTTTGATTGTTTATAAATTTTATCCGACTATTTTAGCACTTTTCGCCTGAAAAACAGGATTACCTAGTTCAGGCACGTAAGTCTTAGGAATACAATTTACATTTAAGCAAAACTGTAATTATTTTTATGCCTTTTAATTTTTTGAATAAACATATTATTATTATTATTATGCCTTTTATTTATTTTTATCCTTATTTTGCTATATTTTTAAATATTTTTATAAAACAACTTAAAAAAAAACATTTAAAAATATAAAAAATAGTGGTCCGCCGGTAGCGGGAGCAGGGTCCAAGCTACTGGTGGTTAGGGCTCCAGAGACAGGAACCTCCTCACAATGCGGGCCGTATCAAGGAGTACTGCCTTCTGAATCAGGCCCTTGATCCAACCGCCTAACGAAAGCCTCGAGAGATGTTGGTCGAGGCTTTTTGCCATCAGGCCATTGGCCGATACGACAATCGGCACAATGACAGCCGAGCTCACATTCCACATGTCAACAACCTCGTGTGCTAAGTCGAGATATTTAATTTGTTTCTCTTTCTCAGCTTTCACGAGGTTCCCGTCATGTGGAATGGTAACATCGATAATCATTGTGCGGCGCGCTAATCGATCTATCACTACTATGTCAGGCTTATTAGCGATAATAGTCCTGTCAGTAATGATAGACCGATCCCAATACAACGTGACAAGGTCATTTTCGAGAACTGGGTCGGCCACATACTTGTAATACGGTACCTCAGAATCCACAAGTTTATATTTCAAAGCAAGTTGCTGGTGAATAATCCTGGCTACTTGGTTATGCCTGTGCAAGTACTCGCCGTTAGCCAGACGAGAACAACCAGAGATAATATGTCTGATGGACTCACCTGGACGGTGGCATGCCCGACACACGTCAACCGTCCCGTCCTTCATAATATGTCTCCGGTAGTTATTCGTCAAGATAACTTCGTCCATAATTGCGCAGACGAAACCTTCAGTTTCCCCGAAAAGGTCACCAAAACGTAGCCAGGATACGGACGCTAGGAAATCTACATCAGGCTCATGAAGAGCCCGATAGAAGCGCCCGTGAAGCTCCTTGCTTTGCCATACCGCCTTGCGGTCATCGGAAGTAAGTACTACAGGTTTGTGCCAGTTCTCTTTAGCCATGGAGAGCGGGGTGAGCCCCTTGTCCACTGCGACCACATCACGGTGCATACCCATTTCGGTTTTTAAAAAATATTCCCTGAGACTGCACACCTCGCGATTGTGGAGGGTCTTCGCATTTAAAAAGCCTCGACCCCCGCACTTTCGCGGGATGTACAATCTCATCACCGATGATCGTGGGTGATGCATCCGATTTGCGGTCAGAAGTGTACGGACCCGCCTATCCAGGGCGTCGAGTTCGGTTTGGGTCCATTTGAGTACGCCGAAAGAGTACAGCAAAATCGGCATGACCCAACCGTTGAAGGCGCGCACCTTGTTTCCGCCCGAAAGAAGACTAATTAATACCTTCTTCAGGCGGCCAAAGAAGCGCTCCTTCAACGATTGCTTCATGTTAATAACGTTGATGCCTAACGCTTCCGACATACCCAAATACTTGTAGCTTTCGGATGAAGAGAGGGATCTGAGGTGTATGGAATCCGAAAGTTGAATACCTTCGGATTCCATAATCTCACCTCGCTTAACATGCATGATTGCACATTTGTCCACACCAAATTCCATCCTGATGGCGCTACTGAATTATTATTATTATTATTACAACACAAACATACTGGGAAAAGGAAGAGTTGATCTCTTACTAAATACAAATAAGGAAATATATTTACACAATACGCTCTTCATCCCAGATCTCTGTACTAATCTTCTATCTATTGGAAAAATAACAGATGCTGGTAATACAGTACTCTTCAAAAAGGATGGAGCTATAGTAAAAAATCCGAAATACGGCATTGTGATGAAAGCAAAGAGAACTGAAGATGGTCTCTATGCGATTTTACCCAAGGCTGTAATAAACGCAAAAGATGAAAAAGTAAATTTTGTTAAAAATAATAATATTTCTGAATGGCATTCAAAGCTGGGACATATGAACTTTAAAGACATGCAACTAGCACTTCAGAATGAAAGTTTGATTGGACTTGATTTCAAATTAAATGAACAGCCGGAAGAATGTGAAGTTTGTATTAAAGCCAAAATGAAAGCTACGATCGGGAAACCTAGAACGGAACCTCGCACTTCTGAACCACTTCAGATTGTACACAGTGATGTGTGTGGCCCGATGTCAAAAGCTTCTTGTGCAGGAAATAAATATTTTGTTACATTCATTGACGACTTCACCAGATATAGCCGAGTATTCTGCATAAAGACAAAAAAAATTGTCCTAGATATGTTCAAGGTATATAAAGCTGAAGTAGAGAACTTCATGGAAAAGAAAATAAAATGCCTACAATCCGACAATGGCACGGAATATTGTAACAATGAGTTCAACAATTTCTTAAAAGAAAATGGTATAACCAGAAGATTATCTGCACCTTATACGTCGCATCAAAACGGAATTGCGGAAAGGAAAAACAGAACTTTACTGGAAAAAGCAAGGAGCCTAATGATTGAGTCTAACGCAACGATGTATCTGTGGGGCGAAGCCATCTACACAGCAAACTATCTGTCAAACAGAAGTCCAAACAACAGCATTGGAAATGCAACACCATTTGAAAAATGGGTTGGTAGAAAACCATGTGTTGCGCACCTTAATAAATTCGGAGCAAAGGCGTTCATTCTCATAAAAGGGAAACAAAACATAAGTAAGTTTGATGCAAAAGCAATACCTGGAGTCTTCATTGGATACTCTGAAATATCCAAGGCTTTCCGAATTTGGGTACCATCAACGCAAAAAGTGATTATAACCAAAAACGTAAATATAATGCAGAAATTCTACTATGACATAAGCGAAGGAGAGAATTTTAGTAAAAGTAACAAAGATGAAACAATAAAAGAAAAAGAATATGTCGAGATTGAATTTCTAGAACAAAACAAAAATAGAGAAATACAAGAAAGTTCAGAAAGAGAAGAAGACATTTGGGTTGAAGCAGAAATGCAAACAGGAAGTAATAATGATTCAATTTCTGAAGAAAATGAAATTCATTCCACAGAAGAAGAAGAACTACCTCAGAATGAAATCACTGTAGAGCAAACAGAAACCATAGCTTTGCGTGATCATTCATTAATACGCAAGCCCTTACGTTTTGATGATTTTGTTATGAACGCTGTTGCAGAGTTAGAAAACAATTATACTGAACCAGAAACATATAATGAAGCAATATCATCGGAAAATAGAGACAAATGGGAAGAAGCTATGCAAAGCGAGATGAATTCCCTTCAGAAAAATAATACCTGGGAACTTACCGCATTACCAAAAGGTAGAAAAGCTTTACCAAGCAAATGGATATACAAAATTAAGAAAAACCCTGATGGAACCATAGAACGTTACAAGGCGAGACTAGTCATCAAAGGTTTCTCTCAACGCGAAGGTATAGACTATGATAAAACCTTCAGTCCAGTTGCACGACTTGTAACCATCAGAGCAATATTGGGAAATGCTGCTAACGAAAATTTGAATTTACAACAATTCGACGTCACAACTGCATTTCTCAACGGTACAGTGGACGAAGAAATTTATATGGCACCACCGAATGGACTTGATGTCCCTAAGGGAAA